>VZTI01003755.1:4270256-4370445 GCA_013397865.1 Struthidea cinerea | reverse complement strand
TTTTTTTTTTTTTTGAATAGGAAATTATATCTTCAGTGCAGTGAATATGGAGGGTCAAAGCCTTAGCTGATGAGAATTAGATGCAATCAATGAGCTTTTATCCATATTCATCAGCTGAAGATCTAGACTAGAAATTTAAATTCTTGTTTCCCAGATTGTATTCATGCAAGTCAATTTATTTTGCCAGTGTAATCAATACTTCTGTAAACAAAAGATATTTACAATAGCATAACCAACCATACTGTGGAGGTCATTACAGTGATTTCATATTTGTGTTCATCCATTATTATGGGGTAATATTAAAAGTTTCATGAAGGTTTCATTCAGTCATTTTTAGCAAATTAAAATAGAATCATAGAACCATAGAATGGTTTGGGTTGGAAGGGACCTTAAAGATCATCTAGTTCCAACTCCCCTGCCATGGGTAGACCCGTTAAGTTCTACGACTGACCTGGAACCTGGTTTGACAGTGTACTCCTGAAATATTTTCATTTTTCACAATTTGCTTATCCATTTTGGAAGTAACCCAAAATGGTGGATGAAGTGATCATGTACTTCTGTATTTTTGATCCTATCCAGCCTAGTCTTTCTGAAACTGGTAGCACTAACATTTTATTTGAGTTTAGTAATATAAGAAACTTTGTCAACACTGTAGAAATTCCATACCTCAATTTTAATTGTTTAAAATAAACCTGGGTAGTTTTTATGTAGAGCTGATCAGCCATGTAACAGTGCAAGTACCAATGCTGAACGTTTCATTCAGAACATTTTATCCTAGTATATTTATTTGCATCCTGCATTTTGAAGAATGATTTCTTCTCTTACAGATGATGGTCACTGAACTGAGGTACCATTCTACAAGAACTGGTTGCCACAGGGTCATGTGACTAGCTGGAACATTTGAGTTCTAAATTTCACTGAACTAGTCATAGTATAGCGCTGTCTATAAAAAGGCCATGAAACCTATTTTTCAGTTCCAGCTGTTACAACAGGTAATGGTTTACTACTTAATAAAGATAGACTTTTGGAAAAAAGATCAGTCAAGATCCTTCTAGTCCAGCCATGTAGTTTCAGAAATTACTCTGCAAACACACTCGGCTCTAATAACTCAGTTACTGTATCTGTGCATTCATGTGACACCTGTGGTCAGTCAGGACCTGTGGCTGAGAGATCCTTGTGTATACTTCATAGGAAATGAAACAGCATATCATCAAGGCATCAGCTAGTGATAGCAAAACATTCAGTCATCCATTTAATAGCATAAAAATCTCTCTATGAACAGTGAATTTTAACAGGGGGAATTAAGCAAAAATTTTCTCTGCAACCAGCTGGGATTTTTTTTGGTAGAGCTTCTCAAAACACTAGATAAAAATATTAATTATGAATGTATTTTTTAATTCTGTAAATGCAGCAGGGTATGGTATGTCGGTAAGAGAAACTTAACAAAATATGTTTGCTGCCACTCTGTAAACTGGATGAAATTAAATAAATTTCTCATATGAAAGTCACCAGGAACATTCTACTGTGCATACTCTTAAGAGCATTATCAGTACTGTCAGCTAACATGTAATCTGACATTTGGCCTCAAAATGTTTCACACAGAAGTCAGAAGCAGATGCCTTATTTCTGTCATGATGTGAATACCTTCTCTATTGCTTACTGTTTATGGCAGTCATTATTAACTGCTGATTGAAGTGTGATTTGTATCACAGACAGTGAGACAGATGATCCAAGAGAAAAGCTCTGCTGGTCCAGGGCCAGTGCCTTCCAGTAGCCCAGATATCTCTGCACTGTACTCCTGAAATCAGAGTTAGGATATCCAAGGCACTTAACCACATTGTACAAGTAGATATAAAACTGTATTTCCAGTAAAAGAAAGAAATTAACAAACTGGAGTGATTCCAACAGAGGACCACTAAAATAAGGGAGTGTTTAAGGGGCTGAAGCATACGATGCATGTGAAACTGAGGGAGTTGTTTGTCCATCATTCAGAAGAGTGTGTGGTGATCTAATTGCTGTCTCCAAGGCTCTAATGGTAGAAATAGTGATGCTGCACTGTGACATTTCAGCACAGCAGCCGTACTCTTCACAGAAGTGCCTAACAAAAGAAAAAGGCACAATAGACAAAACTTGCTTCTAAGTTTCCCTGAATGTAAAGAAAAAGCTTTTCACAATGGGGACAGAGACTGGAACTGGAGGCCCAGAGAGTCTAAGGAATCTCCACTCTTGCAGACACTCAAAACTCAGCTGCACACGGCCCTGGGGAATCTGACATTATATTAACCCTGCTTTGAGGAGAAAGTTTGCACCAGAAAACCACAAATGTCCATTCCAACCTAAAGTATTCTGCAGTTATCCATTTCTTGTCATCTCAGGTCACCTCTGCTGCACCTGGGAAAGAAGACTTTCACAGTCACCTTAGGGACTCTCAAATCCAGGGTAGGAAAGTTTTGAGAAGAGGCGGCCCAAAGGCAGGATGAACAGGTCAGAGAAAGAGCCGTCATCCCTTGGCAAAACATAAGACATTCTGACTTCTCCAGAAAGATCTGTGTGGAAAGGTTGGTAGAACTGAAACAGGTGTCATGAAGGATGTGGTGCTGCATGGGAACTGAATGATGCCCAGATTTACACAGGGAGATCTCAGAGATGAAGAGGACTTTTTCTTAGTGAAATGCTTTATAATGTCCCAGGCTCTTTTGTAACAATCCTTCAAGCTAAGCCAATACCACTGATCCTGCTGCTGCAGAAGGGAGGAAGTGGACCAACGTCCAGAAGAGGATGGTGCAAAAGAGAACTAGCAAAATCAAGAGACATAATCCTTGTAGATCCTCTGAGTGTGGCCTGAGAGCACGTTTGAGACAGGGAACAACAAGAGAAAAGGAAAACATACACAATCCAAACCTTCATATTAAATTGCTTAGTAATGAGAGCAAATCAAGTAAGGTAGTCTCTATACCTACCACTGTACCACAGTCAGATGGACTAAATCAAGTGCAGCAAAAGGACCAATGCTGACTTTTAATGGAAGGTACCAGTAGCTTGATTTTTCTTCCACCTGTTTTTGTTCCTATGCAGACTTTTCAAAAAGAAAAGTTTCCACCTGGATCTGTCCTTCCTCTGGGAACGTGCTCAGACTTATAGATTTAAGGTTTCTTTCAAGGGGGAGTAAGTATTTTAGGTGGAGAAACCGCACTCACCATTATTTCCTTTTTAACGACTCCTAGTGTTTCTTACTAATAAGTCACTTATGTGTCTCCTGAGCGTTCGATATCAGCATCTATCTGTCTCCCCTAAATGGTGTCTATTACTGGGAAAATTGTCAGCAATGGGTTGTTTGAAAGAGAGGCTCAATGTGGTTTATAACAGCTAGAATACCCTGACTGAAGATGATACTGGTGCTGTTTCAGAGAATACTATTTGAAGATCCTGTTGGATTGAAGATGATGACGAGGAAATTTTGTCATGGGACTGTAAGCATTCAAAATAGTAGCAATAAGTGAGGGGTCATGTTTTGGGAAAAGCAGCGAGAAGAAAATGAGATGTTTAGCAGTGGTGCAAAGTGCACTGATGCACTTCTGAAAAGCTGAAGGAAAATTTAAGTGGATGGCAAGTTTTTTATTTTTTGCAGATGAAGACAAAACAAGACATTGGTTATGGAAGGAAGGCTGAAAAATTCATGTGTAAAGGACAAGTTTGTTCACCTGAAATATTTTGGTCTTCTCAAGTTAGAGGTTCTTCTTCTCAGAGGTATGATTATTAAATGGTGACACAGCCTAATATCCAATATGTTGTACTTCTTTCCATGTTGCCAGTGTTACAAAGACATCATTTTGCAGCAGGAAGTTCTCTTTCAGCAGTGTGGCTCTGAAAGCATAATTTCAAATGCTTTTCAGAGTTTATGCCTGGTAAGTGAATCTCTTTACCTTGTGAACTTTCACATTATTGGGCCAACTGAAATAGATGCTCTTGTCCTTTCAGGATAGAGTTTCAGCCATAACACTTAATTTCTGACCTTTGTGGGTTTAACTTATACTCCATTCTGACCTTCAGAATACTGGCATGACTATAAGCATTTGCATATTATAGATCCACAGCCTGAAACATGTACTCAAAATTAGAATAAGTAGCTGCTGGGTAAGCATAATGCTTGTGGGGGTTTCTGTGGGGTTTTTTTGTTGGTTTTGTTTGTTTGGTTGATTGGTTGGTTTGGGGTTTTTTTTGTTTGTTTTGTTGTTGTTTGGGTTTGGTTTTTTGTTGCATCAGTGAGGCTTTTATTTTTTTTACTCATGAATATATATATATATGTGTATGTGTCTTAGGACACCAGAACCCATAATGTGGTATTGAAAGGAACACAATGTGCAACATATGAGCTGAATAGGAGGACAGTAAAAAAGAGAATTTTTTATTAGTTTAAAATCTGACAAATTTTTGCGGTTTTTTAGAATATTTTATAAAATCTACTCCTGGACTAAAATCTTATTTCAAGTTTCAGCATGTTGTGGAGTTTTATAAACATATCACAAGCTCCTGAATATAGGGGTTTATGTAACAAAAAGGCTGACAGTATCTCAAGTATAATAGCAAGAACAGACATTACTCTAATGCAAAAGGAACACTTACCCAGCAGAAGGGTGACTTTATAAATCATTGTTATGAAAAGTACCTTTCTACTTAGTTATATTCAATCTGCAAATCATAAACTCATTATTTTGCTGGCAAAAAAATAGGCTGGATTGGATTTCAAATTTTTTTCTTGTGTCTCATTATTCTACATCTGTCCTGACTCTTCCTTTCAATCATTTCCTTTGTGATTGCTCAGCTTCATGTTTCCTATAATTTGTTAGGCTAAAATGCTTGACGTTTATACTGGGAGTCCCATGCAGCTAGTCAGCTCAGAACCTGACTTTCATCTTAATGGGCAAAGCAAAAATCCAGCAGAAAATGGAGGCAAAGGAGAAGAGAAAAAGTTGTTTATATGTCTGAATTGGTTAATGCAATGCTGTAAGAGCTATTCTGGAATAGAATACCTTTCTCTTCAGATAAGCACTGGCAGCTGTGCCATCTGCAGTATAGAATACCTACCTGCTTCTGAAATATATAGTGATTCTGTGATAGCTGACTTATATTTACTTACATAAAGCAAGCTATACTTTCTCCTCCTGGATTTGTTCTGCTTTCATTTACTCAGTTTGGCAGCTTACCTTGTGTACAAGCTGTCAAAATTTGACTAATGTGCCTCTGGGAATAAGCTGGTCAGTAAATCTTTCCTTTGTCAGGCTCCTTTGGCTTTGTTGAACTGCTTTGTCATTATAGTAACCAATTGAATTAGAACTGGTTTTTTATTTGATAGGTCATTCTCTGAAACAGACAAAAATTACAGCAGCAGCATGGTAACAAATTGAACAGAGCGGGGGTGGGAGAAAGCTTAATTTATTTTTTATTTCTCTCGTGAATAAGAGTCTTAGATTTCCCAATATTACCTTAGAAAGATGAAAAAAGAAATCTACCTGTTTATGTGAGCAATAATTATATATTCTGTGTAAGGAGAAAACATTCTGCTGTGCACTGATGAAGACTGTTAGTCATTTCATCATGTTCTGCAGCATTGCTTCTCCTGACTGCGCACAGTACTAATAAAACAAGTTAATGGAGTTTATTCTGTCACAAACACTACAATTTCAAAGAGCTGATTGCAGTCTATGGGAAATCAGTGTCTAACAGCCTCTTAAAGATGCACAGTAGTTTTAACATATTATCCGGCAGAAGATATACATTAAAGCACTCTAGCTCTATGTGTGAGAAGATATGGAGAAAAGGAGCAACGGCATCCACTCTTGCTAGTTCACAGGCCGTTTTATGATAGTTGGATCAGTCCACAACAAGAGTGCCTGCATGTTTCCAGTATTTACAAATTCTCGAAATGATAGTTTTTCTGAAAGTCAAATTAGCTAGGATATGGAATTGAGAAATTCACATTTTATAAGATGCATTTAAACCAAATTGTACTATTTAATAAGTAACTTGCAGCTTGGATTGATGTTGATAAAGATGTACAAACCAAATGCTGTTTCACAGTCTCTGAAATTGCATGTTATTCATACTAAAATATGAGGCTGATTATAAGATGCAATGGTAATCAGACTGAATTAATAGGAGCCCTTCAACAAACCTTCATTTCCTCAAGACTCATGACATTCCCTGTAAGTAGACATGGAGAAGACGTATTACTTTGGAAAATAGATTTCAATTGTTACATGAGGATTGAGGTATGTTGCTTTGGTTAATCAATGGAATTTCCAATTTAAAATATTGTTTAATTGACATGAAGGTTTTCTACAGGATTATATGTTCTTCCACCCTCTCAGTCTAATACCAATTAAACTCTAACAAGAGAGAAAAATGAAAAGAAGATGTTTTGATGTTCACTAGACTTTAGGATCAAATATATGTTTTCCATTATGGAACACTACTATTTTACTTCACTGTCTCCTTATAAGAAACTCATCTCTCTGGCTCATGGAATACTAATTAAAGCTAAGGGATCTTAGGAAAGCTGAGGCTTATTCAAATTTCTAAATTTGAAATTTTCTAACAGAGGCAGACACTACGGGGTCTTTCCTTGTATAAAATTTAAGTGCCCAGAAACTATCAGGAACGGAATAATAGCATTGGAGACAAAGCAAAATAGAGTTAGTTTATTACTGGCCTGGAT
Source organism: Struthidea cinerea (assembly GCA_013397865.1). NCBI lineage: Eukaryota > Metazoa > Chordata > Aves > Passeriformes > Corcoracidae > Struthidea > Struthidea cinerea. The sequence goes on along the minus strand of VZTI01003755.1, from coordinate 4,363,730 downwards.
TCAACATTAGCAGGACGTCCTTTGTTCTTGTTTGTGATGCTTTTTTGTGGCTTGGTGAGAAATAGGGACAAAAGGGAGATGGCAGCAGCAGATGTGGATATAAAATGTGTACACTGTTAAACATATGGCCTTAGATGAGAACAAACACAGCAGAGATGGCGAAATTGCCGTTGCCATACCAGAATTTCTGTCACACGCATGATGTCTAGCCAGCAAACTTCATTTACAGCCAGCACACTGACAATCCATAGGATACAGTAAATGTTGCCTATGTAATTTTAAACATCTTTAGTGCAGTTCTAGTATTTTCCCTTTTTTTTTTTGCTGTTTCCTGTATTATTTTCAAGGTTAAGGGCATTTTATAAAGAGATATAATCCCATGCATTTAAAGACTTTATTGATCTCATTTCCATTGTTTAATTTTACACAGTGTAAAGTCTATCTTTGAATAAAATAAATGTATTTTCAGGGCATCCAATTAACGATGTATTAAACATATTTTTTCCAAAAGTTTTAAAGCGCATAGTATTTTAAGTCATTAATTTTTCAAAGTAAATTAATGCTTAAAACCTGTTAAGTATCTTTTGTCTTCAATATTAAATTCTAATACTTTCTGCTAGTATATCACATCTAAGTCAATCTGCCTTTGTTTTATTTAACCTGAAAATCACTTAAATATTTCTCACTATCCTATATTCCTGATTAAGGGGCTCCCAGTGGGTCAGCAGGATATTGATAATGGGGTATATTGTCTCCTCAGAAAGAGTGTTAAATTCTGAATAGGTCTGCTGATGTGCAAAGTTTATGGCTTCATTCTGCAATGTAAACGTGCAAAGTTGCAGGTGTGAATGTAAAAGCAAGATGGAGAAAGGGTATGCAGAGATGTTTACTACCAGACTGACTGGAAATTGCCCTGGGGAATGAAGATTACTCAAACCTGCTGACAGAAGATGGCAGAAGAGGTTAGTGCCCAGTTAGGATAGCAAGAGCTCTGTTCAGAGCCCTTGCCACTCTGATACATCTATTGCTTGTCATTTTATCCCTGCTTCAGCAGTAATGAAACCAGCAGGCAACAACTTCTATCTAATACTGTTGGACAATACTTAGAGCAGCTGGTGAGCATAGCTACAGCATTAATCTCTAGTTTAGGTCCCATTGACTTCATTGGTGTGTAAGTGTGTGGTTCGGAGGATGTCCTACAAAGAAACAGTCATGAACTGCAGACCAAGAGCTTTCCCTTTCTTCTGATACATTGGCTTCACCTTAAGTTTGTGCTCAAATAAATATCTTCCACTATGTAACCTGCAAGGACTTGCAAGATCCTTGTTTAGATATTGAAATTTAAGAGACTAAAACTCATGAGATAACATTTTACAAGCACTGGAGAAAATATATGTATGGCTCTCCTCTTGTGCTACAACTTGTAGTTATTTTGTCCACCTTTTTGAATAGTGGTATGCTCTATTTTCTCTCTCTAAGGAAGAAATAGAAGGGTGTCATAACATGGGGATATTCCATCAGTTTTAGTTTGACTACAACTTCAATCACATTTACATTATCTACTGGTTTTTGAGTTATGCTGGTTCTATGAAGTATTGAGAGTAGTTGTACTGATAATACGTAAATAAAATTAAAGATATTAACTAATAGCAATGAATTTTAATTACATATTGATAATGAAATGCAGTAAAAAAAATACTCAAAGATAAGGCATTATTTTATACCTTTGGATAAAACTGAGGTTAGATCTCAGTTTCCATCTTCCCATTATAATTCTTCATAAGCTATATTGTCGAAAGGAAATGTGAAAGTAATCAACCTAACAAATTTATTTATGGGAATAGAAAGGAAGATGCCCCTACAGGTCTTTATTAAGAGTTCTCTAGCTCTTTGCTTTACAGTAGGTATGATCTATAATTTTTTTACTTTCCTAAGTTATGCAAGGTGTTCCCTTGATACCTAGGTCCCTCAGATCCATCTTATCTCAATATGTAGATAATTCCTTCTTTTCTTCCTTAGAAAGCTATGAAAATGAGGCACCAGGGATATGAATGTCCCATTTGAGTTTCTCAGACGCTGTATACAATCCAATGCAGCACCTTGTATTTCAACGTATCTGTAGGAATTTGTCACACATTACTGAAATCCTCTCAGGGGAAGTACAGCAGCTGTTTAACAATACTTGGCATCAGGCTACAATGTATTAAGGCAGGAAGTGATGAGCCAAAACATATCAAATTGAACTGCAGGGGCAAAATAGGTATGCAAAATGCAAATCCTCAATCGGAATTTGGCCAATCTGCCAGGACTAAAATTGCAACTCCTGCAAATAGTGATGTGGAATTAAAACACAATTATGGGTATGCTGGATAGAAGTCTTACTAATCCCTTTGTTCAGGAATTTACTAAGAAATATTGACTGTAGATAGCAGCCAATTTATTGAAGCTGTAGCCCTAGGGAGCTAGTGCAAGTTGTAGTGCATTATGATGTTCTGCTCTGTGGCATTAGTGCAAAATATATGTCCATTGCAAGTCAATTTTATGTGCATTTTTCTAATGTGATGAGTCATAGTGTGTAAGACTTTGGATCTACTTCAAATTTTTTAAAACTTTTTTTCTTGGAAGTAAGGATTGTTTATATCTCTCCAATAATTTTAAAATAATAAGAGTTTTCAGGTGCATTATGAAGCTTTACTAAAGTTTAATTGAAAAGCATTAAAATGTTGAGATAACTAAGGCAATAAGGTGGGGTTTTTTAGCACCAGTATCAGCGCAGGATTTGAACCATGTTCTGAAGAGAGATGGAGAATTGATTGTACTGAGATAAAGGGAGATGTTTCAAATTAGTAGAAATGTGTGAAGACAGACTAACTCTAGCTGTGTTGTGGCTGTTCAGAAAAGGAGAAAGACTGGTAGCAGATGATCTCTAAGGGAGAAGATCTGTTAGAGAAAGTACTGAAAATTATGGTTTAAAATAAAATGTAAAAAGGAGGACTACACCAGAAAAGATAGCATAAGGGAAGTACTTCCTCTCTTAAAACTAGGAAGGTAGAAGAATTCTGCAAATCTTGGCACGTGGATATTGTTGGAACCTGTATTTACAATAGTCACTGCTGACAAGTAAAGGCCAGATCAATCCACAGAGTTAAGTAAAGAGAAAATGAGAAGTTGAAAGTCAAAGATCAAAGATGGCACTAGTTAAGAAGTAGTTCTTTGAATTACTCCTGTTTGCCAGAGGGTCACAGGAGAAAATTAATTACATGACCAAAAATGTGATGAAAATACATAGAAGTCATATTCAGTTTTCAATAGAAAATGCTCTAGATTCACAGATAAATAATTTACTTTTTTTTTAATTACAAGAAAGAAAATGATTCAACAGAATCAGGCAATATCTGGAAATAAAGTAATCACTGAAAGCGAAAGAAACAGCATAAGAAGGATTCAGACAAGCAAGTGTCTGTATGATCTGAAGATAAAAGGAGCATATTATGCAAAATTTAGTTTTTTCAGAGAATGTGCATTCTAATGTAAAGCAAGAACTTCTTAGGAATATGGGTCAATTAATTTCCATTGGATGAAAACACATCTAAAGTGGGGTGTTCCCTAAGGCTCACCAAACTGTCATTTGTAAGAAGAATTCATAGAAGACTGCCATTCTTGATTAAAATTGAAAGGAAAAGCAAATTTTGTATCTTCTAGCTAACAAAGGAGCCAGCTGATAGTTTGCTTTTTCTTCTTCATGGTTGTATAAAAGCATGTTTTATACATGTAAGTATAATCATGATATATATATACACTTGATTTCAGAGTCTACTTTGTTCAAATGCTGTAAGATGTTTTAAAAAATCTCATAGCTTCATAAAATGAAAGACAAAATATTTCAAACCCTTTGAAAAGTAGAACAGGAATTACTGTTGCTGTGTAATGAACTCATAATGAACTCACTGGACATTGATGACTAGGATAGAAATTGGCGTACGTTATAATCCAAACATTAAAATCAAAACTAGAATTAAGAAATAAAATCTCACTTTGGGCTGTGAAAGCACATGGTTAATCCTACTATCAAGGGGAATTAAGTGACTATATTTGAAGCTGTTATGGAATGCCTAGTTCCTTTAAAATCCCTTTTTTTTTTTTTAGGTTAGTGTAGTTTCATTTTCTTAGTGCCTCTTCCAGACCATCTGAAACTGATAATTGTTTGAACCTCAGAGATAAGAAAGTACTTAACCAGCAAGTGCAGAAGAGTATCTGCTAATGGGAGTGTCCTTAGCGGTCAGATAATGGTCATGCTCATCAACAGGGATTGGGAGAAGGAAAGTACTAGAAAAACTAAGGTTGCTGGGCATCCTAAACTTAAGTGTTCAGCAGCACAAGGTGCAAGGGAGAGGGAAGAGTCACTGAGACCCTGGGGAGCTGTGTGATAGTCTAAGTGCTTTAGAGCTGCTAAAGACAGAGCTCATGAGCTCTGACATGTGAGAGTGTGTACTTTATGTGTAGGTGAAAGAAGAAGAGAGAAGGAGTTGGAGAAATGCAGACAGTTCTATGGCAACACTTGGAATTTGTATGTTGGAGCTTAGTGGAGTATGCAGTGCTTTCAATAGAAGCTCCTAGTAAGTGCTGCTTCTTTATAGGAAGTACTGAATCAAGATCTTTCCAATCATTATCAGGCATATTTCACCTTGCAGACAAAGAATATTGGCTAAAATACCCATTAAGCATTTGAGTTTTACAGCTCATTTAGGCTGTACAGACAAAAAAAAACCATCAATAAAAAATCTTGAGAATGACCTTATGCTCCTTTCTCTAAGAAAAAAAAAAAACGTATGCTGTGTAGATGAATGAGATGATGGGATACCATGGACTGCAATTTAACTAAAACCATTGATCTTTACAAATTACACCTATTTGACAACAGGGATCCATCAAACTCCGATAGTACAACGCCAAAAAAATATTTTTTTTTTCTTTTTATACTTCGCTCCTTTTATCTTTCTTCACCCTGTTTCTGATTATCTTCTCCACTTTATGGTGATGGCACTAAATGCTAATGAGGTCATTCCTGGTCCTATCCCAGTCAGTCTTTTTGGCAGGATTATTTCTGGAGTTGAACAAACCGCGTGGAATAAATGAGAGTAGCGCAGTAGGAGACATTTTCAGAGTTTCATATAAGAGCTTCCACTGGTAGTTCACCTTGATGGCACAGATTTATCTGCATTGCTAATTTGTGTGCTTGAGCCTGCCTGTTCGAGTTTGAGTGTGTGTATTCTCTTTGGCAGTTCAGTCTCACAGATACTACAGTACAAGGGGCTGGCTTAACTATTTGTCATAATTATGAGAAGGATCTGTCTTTTCCACCTTTCTTGAGGTTATTTCTGTTGCTGGACTGCAGAATTATAAGGAAGGCTGAGGAGTGATAGCCTCAGGAGAGCTGCAAAATGAAGAAGAATCTCTATTAACATAGCTACAGATTCTGTGAAGTTGTATGAAGCAGTCACTGATGAAAAAATTGCTGAAAGGAACCTCCAGTGATCACACTGAAATGAATTTGGACTGAGGTTTTTTTCATTTGTTTTTGAGGGGGTTTTGTTTGTTTGTTGTTTGTTTTGGTAGCAGTGTGTATTGTGTTACGCCAGTTTAAAATAAAATATATAGATCTGGGTTGACTGATCAGAGATTTAATTAACATTCAAACAAACTGGCATTTGGTTTGGGTTTTTTTTGTCAGATAATGCCTTTTCTTTAACTTTCCCCATCATCTTTACTAATCCTTGCTTGCAGGGTAGGGTTTGTTTTTTTCCCCTTTGCCTTTTTTTGTCCCATGATATTGCTGAACTGTTTGCAAATATCCATTTCCTTGTTCAAATCCTTAGCTGAGCTGGAGTAACTTAGACAACCTCGTGTGAATTAGAACTGAGCTAAAACTTTCTTACCCTGTAACAGTTTATCTGCCAATTTGATGTCCAAAAGGAGGCTGCACGGCTGTATTATCTCACATCTGTTGGTTGCTGACCTCCTTTTGGTTCTGACCACTGAACTAGATAGACCTTGACTCTAATCCAATGTGACAGTTGTATTGTCCCTCTGTCTTGGAAGGGTTTTGGCTGGTGCAGAGATCCTGTTGAACCTCTTATGCCATTCTCATGTCCAGCTCCATAACAGGAATAAGGACAGAGAACTGTAACACTGCAGTAATGTTTGACTTTAAAGTTTGCTGCTAGATGCCACTGGTTTAGCCAACAGAGGCTCTTGATAGGCCCATTTGCAACCCCCAGAAATTTGTGAAGTACTTAAGTCAAATATGCATATGTACACCTTTTTCATTATAGCTAAATGCAAAATAAAACAAAACAAGCGAATAAACAAACAAAACAACACACCACACAAAGCTAGCACCAGCTGTGTAAATGTACCGATTAGCTTTCTAAATGGGGAAACAGAGAGATTTATTGTTGTGCTTTTAGCCATTAAACTAGGAAGTAGCTGCCTCATCTTCCCTAATTTGCAGCCAATTCCTGACTCAGGTTTCCTCCCTTGATCAATTCAGAGTCAGCAGAAGTGTTGTATGAATAAGGATGAAATATAAGCTGAGTAAGGACTCCTTTCTTGATCTACAGGGAGAGACAGAGGGAACGATTATAGGACAGAGAGTCTGCTGCTCTTACTGGAAACAATTTATAACAGAAAATATTTTTGGAAACTAAGTTTTTTCTTTTAAGCTATGTTGACTTGACAGAATATTTAGCAATTTATCTACCCCCTTTTGTAACTGGTTAGAAAAATACTGAACGCAGAGCTAGTTATTCTTGTCAGAGTTCCAACTTTGGGCTTCATATACAGCTGTTACAGAGGAGATCGAAGAGCACTGGCACGTGAGAAGACAGCATGCGTCAATGTCACTGCATGTCCAGTGTTGGAGACAAAGAGTCCTTGTATTCTTTTCTTCCCTCAGTCAGGAAAGTGAAGAAGATGAGCTGAAACCTGCTTTCATTCTCACAGATGTCAACATTAAATTCTCACTAAACCTAAAGGGGGCGGAGTCAAGCACTGCTTGAGCTCCTTTTGCTTGTCTTTCCCCACATACACTATTCCCTTTCTAAAGGCTCCATCTTAAGAAGTTTTTCTGAGATGTCAAAATTTCCCTCTCCCCATTCCAGATATAGTTCCCACAATAAAGAAGGTAGGAGAATGAGAAGAGGGGCAAGACTGCTTAATTTCTGGAAGCTGATACTACTCTCCTTCAAGAAAATGGAATACCATGAGGTGTGCTCTTGCATATTGCTTCCTTTCCTAATTCAGTTGAATGGGATAGTGAGGGCAAGTTGACATTGTTAAAGTAAATGATCCAGGGCTTTGGTAATGAAGACACATCCAGAGTGAAGTTTATTTTTTTTAATCTTGAACAACCCAAACAGTATTAAGTAGGTTGTTCTAAAATATCCTGCAGTGTATTTTCGCTGTGAACTGTATTTCAGCATGGTGCATACAAAATCATTTATAATAAGTTGATTTATGGATTGAAATGGCTTATTTATACGCAGTGTGAATCGATACAGAGTGTTTACTGAATTCTCTCCGTAATAGCCTATCATTAGCCAGAATTCCCAGAGTGGGAGAAAAGAGGCTAGACACTGGAGACTAAAAAAACCCACTTAAAAAAATACTATATTATGTCCCATCTGCTTGGAAAGGATTCGTTTTTATTAAATATTAATTTCAAAATTATTAATTTGATTTTTCTTGTCTCCTAGCCAGAAACTGGATTTGGAAGAAGTCACACAATATATTAAAAATTTTGGAGTTTTAGAAAATCTGAGTAACATGAAATAATAATTTATTTTGGGGAGAAACTAAAAAACCTGCAAAACAACAAGGAGTTACACTTCTACAAAGTCATGGCTTACGTTTTTTTTTTTTTACCGAGTATATTTACCCTTCTATAATTTTGGGCTTTCAATTGCCTGTCAGTGTACTTCAATGTTATAACATATAGGAATTCACTAGTATTATATCAATCCAGCAGAACATAAAATCAAGCCTGATGCTCCTTCCAGTATTAAGAAGCCATTTAATAACAGACAGTATGTCTGGTATACCACGCTTCTGCAGCAGAGCAGCTTTATTATGTACTGTTGCTTAACAACTGTTGCTTAACAACGAATGAGGGTAATCCTGACTCTTCCATCACAGAGCTCTCCAAACTAGAATCAGCACTAACATCTACCTATCTGGAAGGAAAGGTTGGAGAGAAGGAAATTAAAATACGCGAGGAAGGCACTGCAAATATTCCTACCCTCTGTCAATCTATTTGCATCTCACATACCTTGAGCATTCTCACCTCTAAGTGCCTAATGCATGTGGGAGCTTCATGAAAGATAATAAATATGAATAACAGCCTGTAGCACTCCCACCCTCATGGTTCATTTCTAGCTACTGCTATTCCTATCACTTTTTCTTTCTTAGTCACAGAATGGTTATCTTTATTTTTATTTATTGTGCTCAGGAGAGTTTATCATGTTAGTTACAGATTACTGTGATTCTGCTACTCAGTAATGACATCAGTAATGAGAATTATGTAAGAAATTCAGTCAAACAATAAATGTGACAGCATAGAATCAGATTTTATTATGTATATGTGTGGCAGTTGGAGGGTGATTTCAAAATGACAAAGTACTCATGGTTTCAATGCTTCCTGCAGCTGTGCTCTCCTTTAAGTTTATTCTCTATTTAAGAAAGAAAAAATCTAAATCTAAATCATACATTATAAACTCACAGTTTAGCCATTTCAATATCAAGAGCAAGTTGAAAGCCAGTGCAGTCATGAATAAGCACTAAGGAAAGCTTCAGACAACTACTGTTTAAAAGTAATGAGAGGCAGGAGGGAAGAATATTCTGAGTAAACAAAAAGATTTCAGAAATCTGGAAAACAACTTTAAATCAAGATTTACACATATAAAACTGTTATCTAAGTTCTTACCATTTACCCTTTCAGAAAGGGTAAATGGTAAGGTTCTAATGGATTTATGTCTGAATCTAAAAGGAGATTTAAGGTGGTCTTCACAATGCTTTACGTAAAAAAAAGGGAAGCTGGTTATCCTAAACTCCTGCAGTCAGAAAGGAAAGGTGTCCTCCACTAAGGAAATGCAAAAAAAAAGCCTGGTTTATGATTTTTCTTTAAATTTTGTTTAAATAAGCCTCTCTTTTTCAACTGAGACATTTGGGGTCAGTGTCCTCCAATCAGGGCTTGATTTTCAGTGTGTTTGGTATTTTCTTTGTGCACGTAAGTCAGATGTGCAGACACTTCACTTTCAGAGTCTAATTTCAGGAGGTGCTCAAGCATGGATAAGAAGTGATCTCTTCTGTGGACTTTCCCACTGAGTAAATATAGAACAACTACTCCATCCAGGTCCCTCTGATTAAAAAAAAAGCAATAATGACCAATTTCATATACCTAAAGACATTCAGATTTTGGTTCACTTTCTTGAACCTCTATTCTTGCTTCACTTGCATTTTAGAAACCAAGTTTTTTGTTGTTTTGGGGGTTTTTTATCTATCAGCATATTTTTTACCATAGGCTTTCTGAAGGAACAAAGGTAGATCACCTCAGTTAAAATTTAAACATTTAAATTCACCTTTCTTCATCCCCCTGTCCAGATGTGTTTTACAGGTGGCTTACTGATACCAAATGTCTTTGTGGCAACAGACTGCTCAGATTTCCTTGTGAACATGAGAAAGATCAGCAAAGATGTTGTTGCTATATTGACAGATGTCTTTTCACCAGCTCACTACTGTAATGATCACCATTTCTTATTACAGTCCACTTTCATGCAGCACGCTGTGGAATGTTCCAGCACATTGCAGGCCACTTGTGTGCAGACACTTGCCATAGGAGCTGACTTTGACTCATGCCGAGATATCAGCCACCTTGCCATGAAGGCTGGAGCAGAAGAAACACATGTGCACACACGATAAATAGCACAAACACAAACTGTGCTTTCAAACTCTAACATGCTTAACTCAATGGCAAAAGAAGCCTAAGATTTCTTGTGGGATTTCTCAGTCACAGAAGAAAAATATAGTGAAGAGCAAGCCTAAAAGCTGAGCTGCTTCTCCTCCAGGGAGAGAAGGACCAGCTGCAAATAAGCAGTAGTGTTTATCATCCTTACTCGTGAATTCCTATGACAGTCTTTTCGATCTTTCCATTACATACTTTGCATTTTCACTTCATATAGAATGTTTTACTTTGTTGTGTACATGCTCCTTCTCCTATTTTTTATGCTGTAAAACTGATTCTACCTGCTCACAAAGCTGAAAACTCTTTCAGTGACAATTTGGGTGTTGTTTTATACCCTTGACGACTGCCATAATCCTGAACCTTTATTCCCAAAGTTTCTGTTATCAAAGTTTGTTTGCTACACTGGTCCTGCAAGTACTTGTGAACATATTTGGCTTTTCCCACATAGTTAAATATCATTTGTAGCTGTCAACTGAATCATCGCTTGAAAGAGCACAATTCTGGGCATGCTGACTCCATTGCATTTTGAATCAGAATGTTTCATTACAGGGCAGTCTCAGGTATAAGCAGGTGTGTTTTCAGTACTGTGTGTGCTCTGTGGGATCTATGCCACACTGCATGGGGCACAGCATATGCATGGAATTTCTGCTGGTGAAACCCATTCAATATCCATGAAGTGCTGTATTAACTCCAGTGAAATGAAAATGTGAGAAAAGGAATTGTGCTGAGCTTCTGACAGTACTGCTGTATAACCAGTGCTATTGATATCCCAGAACAGGCTCCGGTAGATACTGCATCCATAGATGGATCTAGTCTAACTAATTAAGTGGTCTCTCTTAACATGCCCAAAAACTGGGGGGGGAAATAAGGTTTGCTTTTTTAGATGTGTTTGAGGATCCATTTCCTATTTGCATTTTGGATGGAATGATCTCATGCAACAGCACATGTCAGGATCAGCAGTTTTGTCAGGGAAATAGAATCTTCCCCTCTATTCAGCAATTGTGAGGCCGCATCTGGGAGCACTGTGCCCAGTTTTAGAGCTCCCAACAGAGGAAAAGCAGTCATATACTGAGTAATTATTCTGGAGGAGCTCCAAAAAGGTCAGCTAGCTGAAGCACATAGGATATGAAGAGAGGCTGAGAGAGCTAAATCTGTTCAACCTTAAGAAGAGAACACTTAAGGCAGGACTTGTTCTTTCCATGGGTAACTAGAAGCACATGTAGAGAAACTGGAGTCTGACTCTTCTCTGTAGCAAACAGTGGAACGACAGGGGGAATGGACACATATTGGAGCACAGGAAATAATTATTTATTAAACTTAATTTAAACAATTTTTTTCTTGCCATGTGTACCAGGATGTGGCAGGTTGCCTGGAGAACCTGCAGAGTCTCCATGCCTGAGTATACAGAAGACTCAGCCAGATATAACCTGTTGTATTTGGACCTGTTTTCAGCAGGAGGTTAGGCTGAAATCTCTGTGAGTCCCATCCAGCCTACACAATTAGTAATTAGATGCCTAGAGCATCTCCTGCCCCTCCTTCTCCACTGACTTTGGTGTCTGCAGTGCTGTTCTTCTCACATATTCTCACTCTGCTCTTCTCTGGCAAATTGCATCTGTGCAATAACATTTTTTTTCCTTCTTACATATGTTATCACAGAGTCATTACTATCATTTCTAATTGGCTCAGCCTTGGCCAGCAGCAGGACAATCCTGGAGTCAGCTGGCATTGTCTTTGTCAGACACAGGGGAAGCTTCTGGCAGCTTCTCACAGAGACCACCCCTGTGGCCCCCCACTACCAAAACCTTGACCTGCAAATGCAATACGGAGGGCTGGATCACCTCTCTCTGTGATAGATAGGGGTTGTCCAGCCTGGAGAAGAGAAAGCTCAGGGGAGACCTGACAGCAGCCTCCCAGTACCTACCAGCCTATGGCAGAGCTGAAGAGGGACTTTTTACGAGGGTCTGTAGTAACGGAAGAAGAAGGAATGACTTTAAATCAAAAGATGGTATCTTTAGGTTAAGTATTAGGAATAAATCTTTTACTCTCAGGGTGGTAAGGCACAGGAACAAGTTGCCCAGAGAAACTGTGGATGCCCCATCTATGGAAGTGTTAAAGGTGAGGTTAGTTGGGGCTTTGAGCAACCTGGTCTAGTGGGAAGTTCCCTGCCCATGGCAGGAGGCATGGAACCAGATGATCTTTAAGGTCCTTTCCAAACCAATTCTATAATTTTGTGATTCTATGAATTTATAAAACAAACCCAAGAATTACATGACTGATTATCTGCACCACTGAACTGTCAACTCCCTCCGTGGCTCTGCTGTGTTCCCCTGAAACCAGCTTTCTCTCCAGAATGAGCATTCAGCAAGGAGCATGAGCCCTGACCTGGTACCAGTCACTTGGCTTTGTGCACAGTGATTGATCTCTGTCCCTCTTTTATTTACCTGTATGGAACACGCTTTAGCTAGGAACACCAAGTTTGTCTGCAACACCAAAACAGCAGCTTTGTGAAACTGAACATGCTTCAGTTCACCTTTGGTAGAACTGGAAAAAACCCAAGGGATTCTGTCCAAATTTACAATGAACTGGCTTCATGCCATCCCATGGTTATGCAAACGAAAAACCCAATTGACAAAATATAGGAAAAATAAATGTACAACCTGCCTTTCTGTGCCAGTCACTACTATACCTATAATTAATTGCTGGTTGAAATTTTGGTCTCCTGTGGCAACAGCAAATCATTCATTATTTGCTTTCCTGGGTTATGACTGATGGAGTTAGAGTGCTATTATACACATTTGGATGTATATTTATTTTATTACGTTAATATTATTTTAATTTTAGAGAAGTTTTTCCAACATTGATTTGCTAGCATATGTCTGGGATTAGAAACTTTAGATAAGTGCTAGATCATACATATGTTTCTTGAATTCACTCTCTATAAAATTTTGTGCATCTAGTGTGCATAGTTTGGATAGGGGAGAAGGGAAAAACCCAGGTATCAAAAGCAGAGATTACTCCAGCTGTGTCAAATACCAACCTGAAACTGAATGTGATTAAAAAAAAAACTAAAATAAAAAAAAATCTCAAAAGTAGAATTTGCAGTTACAAAGGGAATGCAATGAGACATTTAGCTCAGTGTACAAGTGGGCGAAGAATCCATTTTACACTGCCATTGATGCTTTTATGCCTCAGAACTACTAGCACTGATGTTGAACCTTACCAAAACCTTACTACAATGTACACAGTTAAACTCTCATCTTTACAAAGTGTAATGTTCTTTTAACAATGTCAGAAAAAAAAACAAAAACAGGAGCTCCAGATGTACTTGTTCTTGAAGGATAAACATCCTCTTGGTAGAAATGATTGTGTACACATGAAATAGAGATTTCTGGAGTATGAATGTTTTTGTACAGAGCCCCTTTTCAGAACAGAATGAAACTCTGAAGTCCCATTGCAGAATGGTTTGTAGGAAGATAATATCTCTTATAAAAACAATTGATACAGTCAGACAAAGCAGATAATCTTACAGAGTTTTTTCCAAAGCTCAGGAGGCTTCTCTATCAAAAGACAGATTTTCTAAGTTGTATCAGGTATTATCTCTTTCTGAAAACCTTGCTTCATTCATATGCCTCAGTCTTTAGGTCTGTAGCAACAAACATTAGATAAAAATATTCTTATTTAGGAATATCTTTGAAATATGAGCTTGCTAAATATGCACATGCACCAATTACAATCAATAACACTCAAACATTGCTAAATGTCAAGTACAGGTTTAAGTACTTGCTCTTCATTTCCCAAGAAATTGTTGGAGTCTTGTATTTGTGCCTGACTTTTTTACTCCCTTGCCATTCTATGATTTTATGCCATTCTATGATTCTGTGAACGGTTCATAGAAGCATTCTGATTCCATGAATAGTTCATAGAAGAATTCTATGATTCTATGCCAGAGATGTAATCCAGATGCCTGGGTTTTTCTCTTTCCCTGAAGTAGTGACTTCTAACCAGCAAAAAGTTACTCTATGGTGAAAGAGCCATGCTCTCCAACAACACTGTTTTGCTGGGGTTTTTTTTCCCAGATGAAGATTTCGCTATGGAAGAGCAATAACTCGGTTTTTTCCTTTCCTGTGGTTAGGCTGTCAAACTGGAGAGAACACTGTTTTTAAACATTACCAACAGATTAAGGCAGCTCGAGTTAAGTCTCCCTGCAGTGCTCATTCCCTAGTCCAACCACATAGAGCTTTTATTGGTATTTTATATGTTACACAACACACTGGCTTTTCTCATTAAGGTAAGAAAACAGAAGTTTACAAAGATACACTTGGTATTTGGTGTACCTGAGAGATTGCAAAAGCTACTTATTTGATACATATACCTTGTAGTTATTTACATAAAAAAAGTCATTCCAAAACAGGAGAAGAGAAGCTTAGTGACTGCAATCTCATCGAGTGCAACTAAGTGCCTGTAAACAAAACTGTATCTGAGTAGTCTATTTTCTCTACCTATGCTGAAGGTGAGGCAGAAAATCAAGCAACTAAATAACATCCTTTCAACTGCAGTGTCATAATATACTGGTAACACAGGGATATATATACAAATGTTATATGTACACCATATATCATATATGTTTGTTTACTTTTTCACTACTTCATCTGCTTCTTACAAAAGCTGCCTCAGACTGTTGAACCTGGTTTTCAAACTGTGAACACAGACATGTTTATTCAGCAGGCAAACATCGGTTTGCAGTATATGCCTTGACATACTCCAAGGTAATTTTGACTTGTGTAACAGCAAACTTTCAAAGGCATAAGCCACCATCACTTCTTGTATTGCTGAGTCTTTTGTGTTACAGGGAACTAACGAAGTTGGTCTCAGCCACATTTACACATAATGCAACCATCTGTCCTAACAGGTGAGTGGTCAGAGGTCATGAAATACAGATCTTCATAGTGACATTGTCAAATCAAGGAGAGGCAAACAGCTCTTTATAAAATCTTCATTCCACTTGTAACCTGATTATGCATATTTTTAAGATAGTCTTTTGTACAGATTAATACATGTCTCCATAAAGAAATTCATATAGAAAGAACTCCATAGGTGGATCGCCACAAAAGTGAATGGGGCCAAGGCAAAAGCAAAAGATAGAAATTGATGTCGCACACAGGAAATTAGAAGAAAATAGCAATGCAGATCATATGTTACCACAAGCCTCGTAGTGGTGATACTTTTCTTTGTTACTGTGCACTTAGTTATGCTTCTTTCATTGCTTCGTGTAAACCACTTCTGTTTAGATAACTGCTCTATTTTTTTTCCAGAGGTAGACAGTAAAATTCAACCTTTAGAAATTTTATGGTGTAAGTGTCTAGAGAGCTGTGGCTAATTTACTTAGAATTTATTTCTGAACTGGGGTCAGAAGAGATCTCTGCAGCTCCACACAACCTTGTTTTGCTATAGGTGTTATCTCCATGTATTGTACATTCATTATCAGAAAGTTGGATTCAGCAATGACTTGATGCCTTTCCTACATAGAAGATTAAAGCAACTATTCTTCCTGCTTTGCTGGATTTCAATTCTCACAGTACTGAGAAAAGGACCTCCAGTAAATTTTGGGGTTTTCTTTAAGTCAGGTTTTAAATTTAATGATTTGGAAATATCCATCCAAAGACAAAATGGGATCGACAAAATCTATGCTCAAGGCTGTAGGCGTATAGATATTGGGACATATGTGTCATATTGTTTGTTGCTAAATCTGTACTTTTTAATGTGCGTATATGTATGTCTGCATCTCTGAGTGAGACCATAATACAGGAAAGCTAGAAATAAAATAAAAATCCCTTGCATTTCAGGGAAATAATTTACTGTAGAAAACAGAGTCCTTTCCTCACTGAAAGAAGGATTCCACATGAATTGATTATCGGCAGACTTTGCTTTTAGTCTTCAAATACCATGGTAGGAACCAAGATCTTTTATGTAGATGAATTGAGCTTCACAACTCAGAAGACATGGGAAAGAAAGGTTTCCTGAATTCCCCTTGCTCAGAGAAAAAAATTTAAAAACTGTAAGAGTAAATAAATAATAGCATAATTAAAACCTGTCTGTCTTGGTATGACTTTCTGTGGTGTAAATTCTTATTGTTTGTAGAGCTAGCTGTATTGTACTTGATGTAAAATCTTATTCTTTGGCAGAGATGCGATCTATAAAACGTAATAATTTGAAAGTGGTGTAACTGATAGTGAAAATGATATGCAGTTGTGTGAAAGAAACAAGAAATAAGAATAAGTGTCTGCTGATGCTTTTGGGGGGATGTTTGCTTTTTTTGGCTTCTTCCTTCCTTCCTTCCTTCCTTCCTTCCTTCCTTCCNAGATCTTTTTTTATTTTTTAGACCAAAGCTTTCTCTCCTTCCTTCCTTCCTTCCTTCCTTCCTTCCTTCCTTCCTTCCTTCCTTCCTTCCTTCCTTCCTTTTTAAAATTTTATTTTATTTTTTTCTTTACATCTGGTTTTGTTGTGGCTATGGTTCTCTAGTTGTTACAGTAGCACTTGCTGATAATAAGAAAAATATGTGCCACAGTTTCATGGTGTTGGCCTTCCAAACTTGGGTATTTTATTGCTCTTGAATTGACTTCTATTTTTGCTGTGATGACACTTTAAAATGAACATCACATCACTGATTTCCATAAGCACAGATGGAATTCATCAGGGAGTCATAATTCCAGTTCTTTCCCTCCTCCTCTCATTTTGAATGACAAGTGTAATAATGAAAAAGACATAATCTTTAAAATTAGAGAAGGAATGGCTAAAGTGAATGGTTGTATTAGTGAACTAAGAAATTACATTTTCATCGAGACAAAATTAGATACTTTCAGAAAATGCTTGGACAAAGCTGAAAATCACATGAGCTTTTCAGAGGATTAGATGCAGCAAATGAGACAGGACACCGTCTATGCACTGAGAAAATGATGTGTCACAAGGCTGTGATATTTAAGACAGGGAGAAAGGTGCAGCCTTTTCTGTCTTGGAAGAAAATGGGAATATTTTGTCTTCAGTTGTTATCACAGGTGCATCAGTATTTCAGTTAAGTCTTATCAGGAGTACATGTTTGACGTATTCCATCTACCTCCAGCAGACACCAAGGTCTTTAGGTTTGTTTGCTCTTTATTATTACACTTCAGCACAAGTGGCAGAGCTTGTCATAGTTATAAGTACTTTTGAGCTACTTAGGAATCAACATCCGATTTTATATTCTTTGCTAAAGCCAGAGCTAAACAGTTTCTACTTCAGAAGCCAAAGGCTGTTCAGTTTGATGTTCCTCTAACAATTGTGGGTGATGCTGGTTGCTTCCCTGAAGTTAGAAACACCTACAAAAAGGCAAACAGAAAATGGAAATATGCCTTCAAACACATCCTTTTTCACATATGGACAATGCCAGCATTTACTTTAGAAATATAGCTTCATGAAATGGGAGATAATACACTAAAATGAGGCAGGATAGAGGCCATTTTGTACAGCTTCAATCTACACTCTCTCTGCCAATCTTTGTAAATCATAATCAACACATGACATCTGCTACTTAATGTCAACATGAAAAGAAAGTTGGAAAACAAAATTATGCTTTCCATGCTGTGTTTTTATGTGTAGCTCTTTCCATGCCTGACTTTAGAATGCAAATAAAATTTGAACTTCTAAAATGTCCTATTGAACTCAATGCCAGCAGTTCCTGTTCCAAATATGATGAAATATTTACGTTCTTGAAAACAGAAGTCATCCAGAAATTTTATTTAAAATAAAATATTATTTATATTATTTACCTAGCTATTAAAAAATAAAATTGAGTCTGAGGTCATCTAGGTTTCCTCAGATGTCGATGGAAAGACAGAAAACTTTTATGTGGTCATTCACTCTATCCTGTGAGGGTGCTTAAGGTTAGTGAGGACACTCAAACTCTGTAGTTGGTTTTGCCCATCAATCACCTTGGCTGGTTTTGTCTATTCTGTTTTAACAAACTCCATGCATTATCCATGTCTAATTCAGATCACAAGTTGCATATGATGGTCTGATTTAGGCGTCCGATGCTGTGGTTTGTTTTTCATACCCATGGTTTTAAGGTGCTATTTAGCCTCCTTTCTCTATCTTCTAGACTGTGAAAAAGACACTTCAAGCAAGCAGTTTTTGTTTAGTATTTACTTCAAATGGCATGAAATAAAAAATTTCTAATTTAATTTTAACTAAAAAAGAAGTCTGTCTTATCTAATAATAGAAGAGTGACTTTAGTATTACAAATAAAGAGAGAAACATTTCATTTGAATCACTGCAAGCTAAATGCAGCACCTCTATATAAGAGACGGCTGATAAATGTTGCTTTGAGTTAAAGTACCCCAGGACTATTGCTGAATGAAAAATGAATTACAGTATTTTGTTTTTCAATCTTAAGTATGCCTAGACTTAGAATCCAAAACTTCCAACATACCAGTTCTATTGGATTATTAATGAAATTTGAGTTCTCAGCTGGCTGGTATTCATGTACTCATGTATATTTTTCTTTTTTTTTTTGGGGGGGGGGGGGGTGGCTTTGTTGGTTGGTTGTTTTTGGTTTTATTCTTTTCTTTTTTTAAATTTTATTTTATTTGTTTCTTTTTAAATTTTATTCCCCTGGTAGTCATAAAAGCAGTGAAAGAATAACTTTCAACGTAGAATCATTGTTATTTGCACAGCATAGATTTTCATTTAGTTAAAAATGCACATTTTTATTACAATTCCCTTGAAAATCAATGGCTTAAATTGAGGACGAACAGAAAGTCTCATGAAATTACCAGTAGTTTTGTTAAGTCCAAAACTAAAAAATAACAAAGCAAAGAAAGTATGTAAATGATTCAGAAAACTCAGTCACCATATTATTGCCATCCTGTTACTTCACCTATGAGGAGAATATTGCAGAACTGCACCCAATGCTGTGCTTGTGCTTTGATCTTGTTTTATCTCTGGTTTCATTTAAGTATGTAGAGGTAAAACACTGGAGAGAAGTGGATGCCTCAGGGGTCAGATACCCCTCAGACACACCTTTGATTCCTGGGTCTCCCGACCAAGTGTACTCCTAATGCCGTCCCTACCACACACTCCCACCTTCTGAAGGTGCTGCGCTCCACACAAAAATGAAGCCTGTGAAAGACATTTCCAAGCAACACAAGAAGTCGAGTCTACAAGCAAAGAGAAATCTTCCTACCAAATACGGAGCCGACATCTTCTCATTCTCACTCGGCTCCTGAGGTGCTAAAACTCAAGGCTACATCCATATTCGGGTCTTTCTCCTGATTTCAAGTGTCTTGATTCATCTAGCACAGTGAAAAAGGAGCATCACACCTGCACCAAAATTCAGTGCTGAGGAAAAACAAGGAAAACTTATGGCTTAGGGAAAGAGGGAGTGGCAAAACAGGAGCATTGGACTGGGAAGAAATGAGGGTATGATATGTGCAGAAGGAGGCATTTGAGAGTGAAAACTGTGGGAGAGGTTGTTGGTACTGGAAGGCACTTCCCCTTTATTTGGATCTTAATTGCAGGACAGGAAGCACTTCTACAACACAACTATGTGACTACACGAGCTATGTCTGTGTTCCTCAACAAAGAAAGCCAGGCACTGACCTATGACTTTGGATGCAGCTGTCTTAGGATAAAAACTTATTCACACTGCCTGACATTAGCCTGCTTTGGAGCAAGCTGGCCCTGTGCAAACTGTGCAGGCTATATCACGCTCTGTGTTGGAGTTCCCTGAGGATCTCATGAGTCATAAGATACATAATTATTGCAAAATTTTTTAAGCAATGTGTAGGCCTATCATGCTTTGTAAGTGGGGAGATTTTATAGTACGTAACTGAGGAATAGTCTTCCATGTGATATAGCATATGGGTGCTTGAGAATGCAGTCTTTTGAGTAGGTGTTTAACACAGTGGGATGAAGAGCTATCACTGGTGTACCTTATCCACACTGCCTTTTGGGAGTGGGATCTCATATGAACAGCCTCCCAAGACAGTGCTGTCTTCTGACAGCAACTATTTGGTAGGGGAATAGAATTTTTCGTGGTGAAAAGCTGAAGAATGATGAAAGACCATAGAAGAAATAAAATTTCAATGTGATCTTGTATGGTGCTGTAATAAAATCATGCCAATGTGTTTGTGAGGTAATGCTGGTTGCTAGATGGGTGTGAGCTTGAAAACCATGTACCCTTTTTTCATATCTCTTACCTTGTAAGTCCAGGCTAGACCCTTCCCACTGTATAAAAATAGAGATATCAATGGGAGGTATTTGAATTTCTGAAGAGCACATCACAGAAATGCTACTTTCATTTGTATATTTTCCATCCCATAAATCACTTTTTAATATCCTTTTATTAGGAACCATAACTAATAATTCTCATTGTCTTAGAAAATATTATTTCATCAGAGGTTTCTACTATTGTGTAAAGCTCCATTTATACTTATGTACTATTACTAAGGGCAGAGAAGATTCCAGCTTTAAAATTTAAAAAAAGTTTCTGATTGTTTGAGCAGTTTATTTGCAAGAATTTATCATTTTACTTTACGTGCTGTCTTCTCATCTTACTTCACAGATTTAAAATATTTTCTTTTTTTTTCTTTTTTGGTCTGACAATGGTGGAGTTTGCATTTTGTATGGATTAGGGGGAATGAAGGGAGTTCATAAGAAATTTTCCATCCTGGAAAGACTGACATTTTATAAATTCCACATGTATTTACTTCTAATAATGTAAATGAGGAAAAAAAGAATGCCACAACCGTTTCATTCTCACAAGATATAACCATGTATCTTTTCTCGCCTGTTTACAGCTGTAGGATAACATTTAAATATACTACCTATGATATTCTTTTAGTTTAATAGCTGTTGTTAGAAAAGAGACATGCCTTATTCTTATGCATACCAATAAGCAATAGTGTTTGAAAGGTAAAAAATAATGCATTAGAACCATTTGGATACCTTAGTGGGATCATGTATTTCTCTTCTTTTTCTTGTGAAGTAGAAGTTCAGTGGCTTTTTTTAACTCCAAGGGCAGAAAGATGTTACTCTCAGTGGGGTTGAGCAAACATGCCTAGAGAACAGATAAATCCAGGGAAGAGTAAATCAACTTAGTGACAAAGAAGAAATGGGAGCAGAGAGAAGTGTGTCTCTTAACCTCACAGCATGGGAAAGGCATCTGTCTGAAGGACACAACAAAAATTAGTAGCATAAAATCACAGGGATGAGTAAATTATTGCTTAGTGCTACAAGGTCTCATATAACGTCACATTTTTAATTTGACAACTGAGTTATAATTTACAGCAGGAATGAATTTGCCGATGGCAGATTTGGCTTGGGACGAGGGAATGCTCACTATCTCACTACAAAATATCAAACCATCTGTTTTATATAGGGAGGCACAGATTGAGAAAAATGGAGTTATCAATGTGAGACAATATTCCTCATTCTCATATTTTGAATGAGAATTGTACTAGTGCAGTACATCTGAAAGTACCTATACAAACAAATAGATATAACATATACATGTATATATGGTGACTTTAAATTTCTTCTCTGACAGTCTCTGTCTCGCTCACAAGTGCATATATGCACACAAACACGGGAAAATTCAGTCTACATGCAGTCATTTTCGTATCAGACAGAAATAAAAGAAATTCCATCTCTGAACTTAAGGCAGGCACCAGGATCAGATGGATTTTCAGCCAAATATTACAAAATATTTAAAGATATTTTATATCTCACCTTACTGCATACTTATAACCATGACTCAAGAATGAAGCTCTTCTAAATTGCATAAGATTTGCTGTAATTTCTCTATTAATAAAGATATAGTAATTTGTCATACATGGTTCATAAATACACTGTTACCGAATAAGATTTTAGTACACTTTGAGGAAAAAAACATTGAAAGCTTTTGGCCTTAATGAAAACTGTGACTTTTTCCTCAGGAGGTTGCCCCAACAAGCAAAATGCAAAGCTCCAGATTAGAGAAAGTTGTTTAATGCATCCATATCAAGGTGACTTACTCACAGCTGACACCCTGCCAGAAATATTCATAGACTGACAGAGGCAGTAAATTTTAGCAGGGTTTTATATTGCCTGATATACAGGTAGGTGAAAAAACATAGTTCTTTTTGACTTGGTGATCCTCGCCTACATGGAGTAAGATCATGCTTGTGAGATTATGCCTGCACCTGTGAATAGGGAAGCTAAAACCAAGGCCATCTCTGATGAATAAAGTAAAACATAATCAGAAATTTCCAATTCTTGGACCACTTGGTAGCTTAATAGAAAAAAAGAGAATTTGTCCATGTTCACTGCAGGAGGGTTGAATGAGATGACCTTTAAAGGTCCCTTCCAACCCAAACTATTATATGATTCTATGATTGATTCTATGATTAAGGATGTCATGAATTATTTGTATTTGGCTAGTTTGTAGAAATGCCAGCGAGGACTGCACTCTTACAGTTTGAGGTACCCAGGTATGTGTATGCATGGGTACATTTAGAACTTGCAATCTGACTAGAGAAGGCAAACAAGGAAATACAGACACAGAAAGATTAAGTCTGAAATTACCTTTTATATCTTGGGGTAGTTGGTTAACAAAACATCAGTAGCCAATTCATATAGCCTAAAAATACTCGTGAATCATCAGAGATGTAAAGCTTTTGTCCAGCACTGCTAAAATATTTTAATTATAAAGGGACAGGTATTCAAAACTTTCAATGGGAGAAAGTTTCTTTCAGAAAGCTTCTGATCTCAGTGTACTCTCCCAAGTTGTGTACCGATAAGTAAGATCATGCCCTTCCCCACAGCTGACGGCCCTTTGCCCTCTCATCCTCACCCCCTGTGTTGTGTCCCCCTTCCCTCTGCATGCACCAGATGTGATTCTGAATCAGCATGATGCTTTCAAAGAGACTAGCCAAGCATGTGAGACAAGTGTGCAAGGATGACGAAGGACAGACCAAGAGGAGGGTGCAGGAAGCCTTTTCTCATGTTCATCGCACACAGTTTGAATCTGTAGTGGTCCAGCTTTTTTTTTTTTTTAATGAACAGTGATTTAGAAGGGTGGAAGAGAGAACCTGGTGCACTGACAGAGGCTGACTAAGCTGTCTATGAGATGGTGTACAGTGCACTTGACTCTCATTTACCAGGACCTTAATGAAAGATTTTCCTTCCTCAACCATAACATTATCCAATCTTCCCTTGATTTGGTGTTACTCTGTTCTACTCTCTAGGCAAAATTGTGTCAGAAAAACACAGTGTGGCACAGAGCTTGTCAATATTTGTCACAGAATGAGATTCAGGAAGTCTATTTTCCCCAGAGGCAAAGATTTCTGGCTGTGAGTAATTATGGCCTCTTAACATGTTCTGTCTTTTCCTAAGGTATTTTTGGAAGCATATGTTCCATCTCTTCGCTGCTCTCAGAGCACACTTGTGCCAAGGCTTAAAACTCCAATCAGATAATCCTGAGAAAACCAGAGTAAAATAAGATTTTCCAAATCAAATCTGCAAGGCAAGTTTGGATTTGGAATAAGAAAATTTGACCCCAGTTTACCTTGCACCAACTGGCACTGAATTGAAACAGACCAAATAATGTTCTGGAAAAGAAATTTCAAACACATTTGTTTTAAAACAGCAGCATAAGGTGAATCCCAAATGTCTTAACTGTCTCTAAAAGAAATCTTTACAGATTTTTTTAATCTCCTGTATTTGCAGAATCCAGGTTTCAGAAACCAAATTGTCAATGTTTTATGTTTATATAAAACATTGTTAACATCTCCTTCTCTCTCTCATAGCTCTTATGAAATCTTACCTTAAGATGCATATATATATATATTTCTGGAATAATTTACTACTTATCATTTTGACCAGGGCTCTCAAAGACGGCTCTGGCAAATCCAGGTTTGCCAACACTGGCATTGCCCCCAGTTGTCCTCCTAGCTGCCTTCTGCCCTGGCACATCATTTCAATTTCTGATCCAGTGTTTGAGCTTGATCATCAGTGAATATTGGTTTTCTTTAACATACCACTCAGAAAACAGAGGCTCAGGTCCAGGTAGCTATGGATGCTGGGTGGAAATCTCTGTAAGAAACATGGATGAGCTACAGTGAATGCTTATCTGACAGAGCCCTGAGAGTTAAGCCAATATCTTTACTGTCAACAATTTTCACAGAAGAAAAACATAGAGATCCAAATGCTTGGTAAGAAAAAATAGTTTCTGAATTCTTTAAAGGCAAAGATGAGATTGATTTTGCTTTGTTTACCAGTAAGGAAGCAAATTCTACTGGAGAGCTAAAATGAGTCATTCTTATTTCTCCTCTGTTTTGCTCTGTTCTCTTCACTGACAGACACTTGCAGTAAGACAGTGTTGTCTGTTTTTGAAACTTATACACAGGGAAGTAGGGAATTAGCAGAAAAGCACAGTAAAGATTCTGACAGCTCAGTCTTTTTGAATTCATTCAGATAGTTTAGGCTTTTCTTTCAACAGTTATTTTGAAATAGTGTTGAAACAACATGATATTACTTCACCCTTAGAGAGCCCCTAGGACATAAATATTGTTACAGCCAAAAATCTCAGCCATTACTTCTTTATCTATCATGAAGGGTACAGAAAGAGCATTATCATTGACTGCAGTTGGAAGCAATGATTTTAGCATAGAACAGGAGTATTCTCACACTGAAATGCAGAGTAATCTTTAATTTATTATCTCTGGTCTCAAAAATATTTGAAGCACAGTGTCTCTGAGCTTTCAGGTGTTTCCTGTATTAAGGTAGATTCCGAAGAGATTTAAAACCTGTTGTAATTTTGGAAAAGCAAAGCTTCTTGCTCTTTAGTC
Source organism: Struthidea cinerea (assembly GCA_013397865.1). Lineage (NCBI taxonomy): Eukaryota > Metazoa > Chordata > Aves > Passeriformes > Corcoracidae > Struthidea > Struthidea cinerea. The sequence continues at coordinate 4,338,854 of VZTI01003755.1, read as the reverse complement.
TATTCCATGCACCTTGGAAATGAGTGCAGTTGATTCTAGTTTAGCCCAAGCAAATACTGCAATAGGTCACTTTTTGAATTTCAGTTTCCCTGCTTACTTTTGGGGCAATTAAAACAGCTGTTTTCAGAGCTGCTCGAGTAGCAGTTGTTATCCCTTTAAATAAACTGCCTATGATGTACATAGATTGCTATCAGGTCTCAGCAGATATTATAATATCAGAAGATATTATTATGATAAATGAGACCTGATTACATTGCTTTTCAATGGCATTAATTTACATGTCTGTAGAAGTCTGTTGGGATTGGCTTTTATAGCTACTGTAATTTGTAGGCTTTTGACATTGCTTTGGGATAACTTGTCTAATTGGCTTTTTCCTCTCATCAGAATGGAGGATGTTTTGAAGCTGACATCACTGTGGACATTATGCTATGAGGGGTTTCTTTAGATTGTTATATGAAGGATTTTTGCCTCTTGTTAGTCTTTTGTACTTGTCATTGAAACTTTTCTCTGAGCTGTAAAAGCCTTTTTCTTTACACAGTAAGAACATGATCGAAAAATGGAAAATGTGTCAAATAAAAATTCATGAAAGGGCCACCTATACAGCAGTCAGCTAGAGGGAAGGATTGTTTCCCCTCATAATTCTAGGACATATCATTCTAAAAAGATACAACCACCATAAAAAAAATGTGCTAAAAGAACAAATTGATCAATATCTTCTGAATGCATTTAATTTTCTAATACCAATTTGTTTTCAAAAACCAACCTGTGGCCCATACAAGTCTACAATGGTGATATAGGCTGCGTTGAGGAGTTTCTGAATAATTAGAAAACTAACCAACCAGTGAGTCTAATCTCATATTTCTTGTGTGCTGAAGATTTCCATTGTCTCAATGAGGAAAATATTTGAAAATACACAGATCAGAAGTCCAGGGATAACACTAACTTCTCCCAAATGGACATGGGGAAAAAAAAAAAAAAAAGAAAAAAAGAAAAGATACCATAATAACCCTGGAGAGAAATTTAAAGGCAGGTGGTGCATTTATTTAGGGAATCTTATTTAATAACGTGCAACTCATTAGGGGATATACAGCTGCTTTTCTTTTTGAGTCTGAGGAGCAAATAACTTGTTTTAGAAACATTGGGATGGGAATCCTGCCTACTAGTGCACTTCCTTAAAAAAAACTGGTTTTGGGAGATTTCCTTCTTCCTGCAGGGACTGACTGTCTGGAAGCTGAGTTCACAAGTGCATATTGTAGCTAGGGTTTCTTTGACAAGATTACATTTTCACTCTTGTTAGTTTCTTTACATTTGCTATTTAGACTTTTTCCTCTGCAATTTCTGTGCAGCAATTGCCTTTAATGCTGCTTCTTTTGCCCCATTTCCTGCCTGATAGAAGTATTAGCTATTGGACTTACTACACAAAATAAAACCTAGTCTTTGCCATGGCCCAAAATCTTATTTCTTTTCTTCTTCATCATAAGGATAGTCAATTGTTAAACGTATCATAAGGATATGTATCATAAGGATAGTCAATAGAACATTGTTAAAAAGATGTCAAACCATAGGCATTCACTAGGTCCTACTGGATAAAATTCCTCTCTTGTCCGTTCATGTGTAGCTCTGTTGTCTTTGCATTGCCACATAGATAAAAATGAAGGTAGGATTTGGTCCAAAGATAGTAAGAAATGGCAAAGAACTGCCTGCAGTAGTGAATATTGATTTAGCAAGGTCAGTCACTAGAAAGCCAATGAGTATAGTATGCTAAGAATGCCTTTCATAATACATATTCTTCTGTTGTCTGATCTGTGTTAGTACCAGATAGATTTTATATAACTACAGGGAACTAGGTCACTTCAAATCAGCCCTTGAGAAGGGAGTTCATTGCACTCAAAAAATTTAAACATGGCTGTCATTTCAGGCAAAACAAAAGGAACCACTCAAGTTTAGCCAGACAGGTGACTTGGATGACTTCTTTTCCAGGATATTTATTTCTAGAAGTGAGGGAATATGAATATGTGTCATATGTCCCAATAAGTGAGATAACTTCTTGGCTCTAATCATATTGAACGTCTTCAAAGAGAATGCTTATTTTCACATTCTTTCCATTATTAATTCCAACCCAGAGGGAATGTCCTTTTTTACAGTTATCCAAGGGTCACACGTTAGAAAGTTAAAATGAAGTTCCGACATAATTTTCTATAGAATAAAAGCATCTGAATCCAGAATTTATGCATTCTAATTTCACATCTTCTGCGTGAATTTCTAGTTGACCAAAAAGTTCATGAAAGAAAACATGAGAGTTCCATGCATTATATTCTTCATGTGAAATATGTGCTATATAATTAAAGTAACATCAATTCATTGAGTCCTTTCACTGTAATGAAAGATGATTTGAACCCTCACAATTTCAAATAAGCTATAATTGAAGAAACATAATATAGTAAGGGTAAGGGTATTTTCAGAACACTTGTGTCAAATTGGCGTATTGGCTGCTCCCATGCTGCTTTGTAAACTGAACTGCACCATGGATTCAAAGGGTATAAGAGCTACTCTAATCTTCGTTACAGATTTTCTGAACTGGTGGGAAATACTCCCAACACAAAACCAGCCAGAGTAGACCAGCAAGTAGAATTTCCTCAAGGTCTACTTAGCCACACTGTGCCTAAATCCCTTGCCCAGTACCAGCCTCCCATTATTACCAAGTGGAAATATAGTTAGATAGCTTAAATAATGGTCATCTGTAAGGCAGAATGAACTTCTGGCCATATATAGGCCCATCCTGGGAATTAGGAAGTAATCCTAGGGAAGCCCTCCTAGGAGCACTCTGCTTGGTACAGCACAGATTCACCATTATTGCACAGTCATATCAAGAATGCAAGAACCTGATAAAACACATAAATTAAAAGTGATTACTCAAAAATAATGACTTGAAGCAAACTTTTATATTCACAGATCTTCAGATTAGAAGGTCTGTATTGATCCTCTCTATCTACTCAGTACGAGGTCAGAAAAAAACCTGAAAAAATACCCAATCCCTCAGTGAAAATAAATTAAATCCATTTCTTCTTTTGTTATCTTTTTTCCCAATACCAAACCCCAGAATTTCTTTGCTTTTTTTCACCTCCATCCATTCCCTTCCAGTGGTGTTGCTGAGAGTCTGCAAATAGCAGTTTTTCTCAAATAGACCTCACCAGATAAAAAAATTACACTGGACCAAGCCTGCTTTCAATTTTGGTTTCCTGAGAATTTCATTCTAAAATGTACTCTTTTCTCTGCCTGAACACAGTCCGTAATGTCATGTTTATTTTCTTTTAAAAAAGCTGGATTGGTCGAGTAGTCAAAGCATCCAAAAGAGATAATTTAGTCTGGGGAGCCAAATCATACAGACTGTGTTTATTTAGCCACTCCAGCGAACAGAAAATGGCTTCCAGGAGGTAAGCTTTTCTGAAACAGCACAATTAGTGCATGAAAACTTGGCCTTGAACCATATCTCAGGGTTAGAAGTAGTATTAACTGCTAAGTATTTATCTGTACTCTGACGGTTTGGAATAGGAAGACCATACGCCAGCTGGTTCTCCACTTGCCTACCCCCTTCCTGTAACAAGGGTGTAGCAGCTCAGTAAATTAATAGTACAGTCAGCAAGGAGTCAAAAGCTCAGTTAATTTTAGTGAAAGAACTGATGCATAATTTATAAAAGGGACGATGTATTAGCCATCAAAAGCACTTGAGTGAAGTCTGTATTTACTAAATGAATGGAGGAAGGAGAAGACAATCTTATGTGGGCACAGTGACGTACAGCCAGCCTGCACACTATTTGAGACTTTGTCTTAAATGGGCGCTGCTCATCTGACTATCAGTCCACATCCACCTCAGGCATCAACGTGAATTCTTACCAGTGTGGAAGTGTGGAGAGTTAATCATAGACATTAAAAAAAAATAACTAACTTTACTGGAAGTTGATTACATGCAGGAATCGATACACTCAGTTGGCCTTTTAGGCCACTACATGAAGACAAGGCTTGATTCTGGTTTATAGCTTCACACAAATGTCTCGGATACTGCAGGGCATCCCAGATGTCTAAGCCTAGTCAAGGAAATCAGATCTACATCTTAAAAAACCCCTCAAATCTAACCTATTTCCCCACAGATTTGAGGTCAAAACTCTCACTAGAAATGATCAGGCTTTCAGGTGTTGACTACCCACAGCTGTCTGTGAAGATGATGTGAAAATATAAAGTACTTCTGCGTGGTTTTTTAGATGAAGTCTCCATAAAGGCATTTGGATTAATTACTAAAGGGAATTCAAATTTCTTTAGTTAAATGTCAACTATACCTTCTTTATTTTATTAAGCTCTGAACTAAGATAGAACCCTCAAACTACTAATCAAAATGCTGATGTTCTATTAATTCAACCATTCTGGAAGCGATCACTCAAAGCCACCAATGCTTAAAAAATAAATGTAAATACTGTTGTCTTTTAATGTGGTCTTAGGCTCCATTTTAAAGATTTTTCTTTCTTTTTCGGATGCAAAGAAACATTTTACAAAAATCAGATTCTAAAGAGCAAAATTCAGCTGTCTTACCTCATTTACCTCAATAACGTGTTCATTGCTTCTCCTGTTCCTACCTCCTTGCAATCTGTCCTTCAAGCACAATCTTTGCTTTAATGAGGTGCAAATTTTAATGTCTAGTGGGACAACTTAAATGCTAATATTATTAAGCATGGGCAATTTTTCCTTCTTTTCATTCAGCCTCCCCCGCAAGGATATTAAACATAAAAAACTATGTTAATGTATTGTAAAGTAGTATAGCTTGGCTGAGAAAGTTATGAAAGGCAAAGTGCCTATTTTCTGTACCAACATTAAGTCAACTATACTGCAAATCCTGTCTGTTTTGTAACAACATAAACATACATATGTTTTCCATATAAAATAATTCTTTTCATAGCAAAACAAAATGAAAATATAAATGGCATAAACCCATAAAACATCATAATCTGTTCTGGAAAACTGTAGCTGTCCCTTGTCAGCCTTCCAAAGACTGAAGTTCTCTCTCATTTCCAAAGAGCATGGCCACTACTGAAGTCTCCAGTAATAACAAAAAGATCTGAATAATGATGAGGGCTGGTTAAAAGGCTTTCTGGGTTACTACCAACATCCCTACTGAAATACTGAATTAATTCTAACTGAAATTTATTACCAAACAAAAAAAAAAAAAAAAAGTTCAATTTTCTGCAAAGAAAATGAAGTTTTCTATCCCAACTGTCATGTCTAGAGTCAAAATATTCCAATGAAATAGCTAAATCTGTCTTTTTTTTCCCCCAACAAAGTATGCTACTCATGCCTCCTGGAAGCTTTACTTCAGCAGCATTATTCTGGTTTTCTGCTGTGTGGGAAAAAATATCTAGTCAGATTACTGTGTTACAGGAGTAACTATTCTGAAATCTGCACTTCCATCATCAAAAGGTGAAAACTTTATCAAGAAATCTAACCAGACATTGTAGTCTACAAAGATACCGAGGTTGTAGAGCATGAATATTAAGGGCTTTCACCATGAGATTTTGAATAAAAATATTTATGTGTTGAAGATAAAAGTGCACGTTTTGCGGGTAAACAATGATAAATGTTGTTTTAAAAAAAATTATGTCGTGAAGCACATTTTTGTTCATAAAGAAGACATAATGGCTTTAAACATCTGTTTTCCTTTGTCTTTTCAGAATTTGGATGAGGGATTGGTCACCCCAGTGGGAAAATGGGAATCGCTAATTTCCAAGAAAGAAAGCTCCCATTTCTAGCTCTGTAAAGAAATGTGATAATAAACTTTAAAATCACAGTGTGTTTGTGTATAAAAACTTGTTACTGATCCAGGACTGATTCTTCTACAGCTTTGGCCTCCAGCCCAATTGCTTCAGAGAAGAAATGCCAAATCTGTAAGGAGAAGGAGGAAATATTTTTATGGCAATTTGATTTAACAACAAGAACAACAACAAAGGAATCCATTTGAAGCAATTTAAGGATTAAGAATGTGAAACTTCGGTTTGATGGGACATCAGGAGCAGAACAGATGAGGCAGTAAAGATACAGAAGAAATTAATTTATACAACTCAGTTAAATATTTAGCTCTGTAGTGCATATATATTTATCTGTATATGAACACGAACATAATCCTGTCTCCAAGTCTGTGGTTTTTAAGGCTACACCATTTTAATAAATTCTAAGTTTTATATTTGTCTGAGCTACCACTAGCTAGGCATTTAATCACTGGTTTGAACAAATTCATTATGGGCTGATCTAAAATAAATAATACTCCTTTACAACACCCTGGCTAGAGGTGAATTTGCTCTTCCAATATTACTCCAACTAGGACTGAAATCTACTTTAAATTCAGAGAGGAATTTCCTAACTGTAGAATTAACTGTTAAATTATACCACTTCTAGATAAAATTAAAGCAGAAAAAAAAAAAAGGCTTACCAAATAAAATAAAGTTTACGGGTTGAGAATTGTATTAAGTAAGCTCTAGGAAATGAAATAAATTCTGAGACATCAAAAATGACTGATAATGGATACTTGACATTATACCCTTTGCTTAAAGAAGATTCCCTAAAACTTAATCTGTAGAAATACTTAAATGTGGACTAAGATAGCCCATCAGGGTTTCTACAGGTCAGTTTTAGGAAGCAGATCATGCACTAAGCTTAATTTTTGTAGAAATGAATAGTTGAATGTGTTACTGCATACTCAGTTGCTGACATAAGCCCGGATGTTGTCACTGCATTTGATCTGGCTCAGAAAAATTTGATGCCTGCAGGCACATTTATTGCTCCTTTGCACTTGGGGTGGTTAAGAAATTATTAAAAATGTTTTAAATGATGAGTAATTTTTGCTACATCATCTAAAAGAAAAATAACCCTGAATTGCAAAATTCATTTAGTAAGTGGCAATTTTATTTTTTCTTTTATGAACCAGTACCAAATGGCACTTAAGATACCTTAGTCTATCAGGATTTTGACCTCAGAAATATCAGAATCCCAACAAATTGATGAAGCCTTCTGTTTTTATTCGGTATACATAAAGATGTGAAAACAAAACAGTGAAGGGTCTTAATTAAAGGCTTAATTTGTACTTTTATAAAATAGGCAAATGGCAGAAGATAAATTTTATTATGTTTATATATGCATAACGTCTGTTTACTAACAATTCCTAAATTATTTATAAAACAAAATGTAATGCACAATCAATGATCAAATTATTTCATCAAAATATGTAACTGTATTTCTTTCAAATTATGTAAATCCCAATAATAAATCCCAATCTTCCTAGGTGCAAGAAATAAAAGGTTATAAAGAACAAATACTTTCCAGGCAGGTCATAATGATCTGTGTTTTTTGCAGAATTGAAGTGCTGTTGCTTAGGTTTCCTGAATGGCTCCCATAAAAAACTTGTGTATCCACTTTTCTGAAAGAAAAAAAAAGAAAATGCATTCATCCAGTTCCCTCTTTTGAAGGAACTAGTATTTGGGGGGCTGGTATACGTATTTTTACCAGCCTATGCAAGGAAAAGAGCCATTCAAAACCAAACCTCTTCAGAAATAGCAAATATGTCAACATTAGTGCAGGATCAGCACTGTTTGAAGAAGCTCAGGAACCTAATCTTCGTGTGATCATTTGATTTTCACACATTGTATTTCAGGCAGTCATATTGGATCATCGCCAAGTCTCAAACTAAACTTTCCAGAAAATCAGAGGACTTCAAATATTATAAGTCATGCGTCAATTAGAGGGAAAGCTCCATACAGATCTGTAGTTCACCTGAGTGGCCAGCAGCAGACATTGTATAGAAGAGAGCCTGGCTTTGGAGTGACATCATCTTCACTCTCTATTGGTGGAGCATGTGGCACTAGCAAGCATTAAGATGCCTGGTGAGATTTTAACTCAAAGTAATCAATTTGAAAGGGAATGTAGAAGACTGATAAAACACTAAGGTAGATTATTGATAATGAAAGTAAATAAGTGAGTAAGTGTTGAAGTGTGATTTTTAAAATAGGGATTAGAGTTCCATTATTGTGTGCCCTTTATCGTTTAATCAGACTCATCCTAACTATCCTGAAACAAAGTTTATATTCTTACCCCACCACTGGTGTTAATTATCACAATGTTTTACCTATTTTACAGTGTTAGAGGGCTTGGATTAACGTCATGTTAATGCATTATGGTTTTGTACAGCTGAGCTGCTTTTTAGCAGATGATTTTCAGATGATATTTCACTGCACAATATGTCTTAAAAAGTAGGAAAGAAGAGGAATTAGTACCTTGAAGGGTAGCACTGATGCATGCAGATCTTCTGAAAACCTGTGATACTGCTAGTCCTGCCAAGATCCAAGTTGTTCTGTGTCAATAAGGATTAAGAGATTAGTTCACAGTATCACATTTAGCTTTAGACTTGCATTCAATATCAGAAATAAGAATAGGACTGGTAAGAGTCTGACTTCTTCGAAATCACCTAGTCCAACTCCTCCGCCATGGACAGGAACATCTGGCACTAGATCAACTTGTGCAAGAGTGTAGCGCGGCGCTCTACCTAAGAGGAGACACTGCAGCTCAAACTTTTTTATCAGTGGTGGCTTGAGGAAAGAAGGCCTCCTTTTTAGTGGTGCAAGAAGGGTCTTCTGATCAGTGATAAGATTGAGCAAGGAGAGTCTGCTGTTCTTAGTGCTGAAGAATGCTGAGACTAGCTTGAGCAAACTATCAGACCCACCACAAGGATATGCAAGACAGGGAAACCCTGACTGGGGCTGGGAGCAGCAAGGATGTGCAGACCCTGATACAGAATCAAAAGTGCTGAGCAGAACTGCTAACACTTTTTTTAACACAAAGCATAATTTGTTGAATAAGCCTGACAGCACATAATCTAAAAAATGCATATGTCTGACAGTCAATCACTTTATACTATAAAAGGTCAGTCTCATTTTTACACAGTGAGGACACCTAGTGTACCTCCCTAAGGTGTGTGAAGATCCTTCCCTTGCATGGGGAAGCCCCTCAAGGTTACTTCTTGAGGTTGAGAGAAAGAGATCTGAGTATGGCAGTTCATATAGGCAAATAACATCAATCTCTGCTTAGCAATTGTTTTGCTAGCTTTAATATTACTTCAATATAATTGCTTTAATATAATTGCTTCAATATTGCTTCAAAAATAGTGCACTGTATAAGTAGTTATATCCATACAGTGTAGTAAATAATTCTGATTGAGATATTTTTGTCGAATCATTATTGTAATCAATTTAAATAAATAATTTTATTTATGTAAGTACATTTGAGTTTCCATCCTTAATCCTGAGGGACAAAGTTGTATAAAAGTCTAATTACGCATGTATAATCCTTTAGCCATAAACCCCTGGCAAAATCTGCGGCTAAGATTGAAACCAGCTGCACCTAGGCTCCTCTCTGAGAAGGACTTTACAAAGCAAGGGGATCCTCTCTTCACCTCGTGACTCAGTTTTTTTTTTAAAACTGGGTATAATATTTCCCTTTTCTGACTGACATGACTTTTCATATCTGATTGAGAGTAGCATGGCAACTACATCAGCTGGTTCCCCCAGGATCCTAGGTTGCACCTCATCTCGTGTCATGAACTTATGTATATACAGGTTCTTCAGGTGATCTCAAAACTGATCTTCTACAATGGAAAATAATATAACAACCTCCTTCATCTAAGAAAAGTTGCCTTTTAGGTCATACTTACCTTAAACATCATACCTGTAGTCCTTCTTACTCTTCTTAACGCTTCTCAAATTTCATGCTACATGAAATTTGCCAAAATTCTGTATTGCTTAAATCAGGTCAATCTTAGAACCAAGACCTCTTTAGAGATTGCAGAGAGCTGGACTTTTAGTAGCGAATTTAGTCAATGTAGTCTTACAAGATGCAGTTCTACCCTTGATTTAGGTACAGACTGGAAAAGTCCTATGCACTCCTACTTTATTAAACCTTTTAGCAGCTGCAGTTGGTCTGATGTTTACTGTAACACCACTTCTTTTGCTGCTTACAAAAAAGAGCTGGTGTGATGACTCTAAGAATTGCAATAAAAAGCGACAGAACTTGTATTAATGTATAACATGAGGAAGAAAATTAGCTATTCTCACTAAACTCACCTTCATGTTTTAAAATTTAAGGGAATCAATAATATTCAAACCCCATGTGAGAACAGTAGATAGCATTAGAACAACAGAAAACATGGGGAATGGAGAAGAGAGCATGTGACATACAATTTCAAGTCTTATGAATTCCTTTTATTCCTTAAAAAAAGAGAGAGAGATGTAGCAAGCTAATTTGAAAGTAAGAAAGTTATTTTTCTAATTTGCAGTTTGCAAGACCCATTGACTCAATTCAGTGTCAGAAACAGAGAATAGCATCCCTCTAGATCTCTTTTCTGGAAGGCATCCCCTTTCAAGAGAAGACTTAAACATGTGCTTAATGAGATGAAGGCAGATGCTTAAAGATAAATTTACGTGCATACTTGAATCAAGGCCTACAAAATTATAGGCAACAGGCTGGAAATAAGCCTGTTGAAATCCTGTCCTTTCCATCTGGACATGGAAATACTTGTTGTCAAATGTTCCATACTAGAGAGATGGGATATTTATCTGCATGCTGAGAAACATAGCTGTGCAAAAAAAAAAAAAAATTCTTACATATGACACAGATGGCAATTTTTTCATTTTTCCTTTTTTCTTCTTCAAAGACATCCAAAAACAATTTAAGAAATCAAAATGCATTTCATAAGATTTTTTTCTCAGTGACTAAATTTGACCTGCAAATTGCTACAATATTCTGTCATGGAAACACAGAGTTAGTGCTCTGGTGACAAAGTTCATAAAACATGTAGAGTTCTTCTCTGTCTTGACTAAAAAAAAATCAAGAAACAATCCACAAAAATATTGTAAGTAGCACAAAGTATGCTAGCATTTTAAATTTATTTTCAATAAATATTTTTAGAAGAATTTGCAGTAGTACTCATGCTAGCTTTCAGATATTTTCAAGAAATGCTTGAAGTATAAAAGAAATTAATTAGATTTCAACCCACCTGTCTTTGTAGGCAGACACATAATTCCATTTAGGGCTGTTTATATTTCCTCTACGATAAATGCATGAACAATGACAGTGCCCTTTTTATCATCATGCTCCTACTAAGTGTACTTACTGTACTAATAAAGGAATGTAGATTTATTAAAGGTATATCTGGTGCATCTTCATTATAAGAGCCACATGTCAAATCTGTCTGCTTCATTTTTTCCTAATTTTAATGTTAAAGGACCCTTAACCTTTTGTGTTACGTACACACAATATCTGCATGGTGAAGTCATAACCCTCTGTAGTATTTCATTATATCCCTGTCATATGTTGCAGAATAATTTAAACTATCATTGTTCTAGTTAATATACCTCCTTACCCAAGTCTTCTGAAAAAAATCCTTGTCATTTCCCTGAAATGTACACGTGAAAAGTTAACTCAGAGGAGTCCCATTTATTATCTATTAAAAGCAATAGGGAGCTTTTGTCACTGCATTTGCCTCTTAAGAGTATTTCCCACTATGTCTTACTTTGCACTTAGGCACTTATGATCTTAAATCTTTATAACATCTCTGTGAACTCAGCTATTTCTCTCAGTGCAGAAAATTACTAATGATTTACTTAAACTGGAGGCATCAGTCTTTTTCTCTTAATAATTAGTTAGGTCGAGAGAGATTAAAATGATTTCTTTTCCTTCCATTGTATTCTTGCACAGGTTTCTCATTCTCTGTATTTCCTGCATTCTCTCTACTTGTTTGAGCAAGATGAGACACAGACTTTTACAGAAATACAAAGTGCCTGAGAGAAGCCATTCTGTTATTTGAAGAAGGTCTGGTATTGTCTGACCTATGAGCTCACTATTGGACCTCGAGACTATCTCAGGTAATGCTATTGTTCACTGAAGCAGATCCAGCTCTTGCAAATTACTAGTTGTCATGTGTTTTCTCTTCCCTTTCAAGGACTGCTTCACAGGCTAAATGACTAGTAATGAAAAGAAGAGGATAGCCTGTATTTAATAAATCTATTTTATAGCAAAACACAGTGGAATCACGTGATTTGTAGGCTTACCATTTATTTGTGCAGAGTAATAATGCTGTGTGATGAGCACATAGGTATAAGAAACTGCAGCTGTAAATAAGAGTCCTGCAAGGGGCACAAGAGAAATTCTCCCACTGCTACAGGGTAGGAAGTGCTGGGAACTTAGTGTTGGGCAAATATAGTAAGTTGCTTTTTTTTTTCGACTTTTTTTAAAGCACCCAGTGTTCAAAGAGAGACAGTGTTTCTTCATGGCCGGTAATAAAACAGGAGAGAACTTGTCGTAAATCAAGACGATGCAGCAGACTTGGCGAGGCAGCAAGACAAAGGAGAGTGGGCGGTGAGGTTACCATGTGAAAAGTAAATAAGGACACACTGTGCACTCTTTCTTTTTTTTTTTCCCTTTAAAAAAATCTTATTAGCTTGCTACCATTTTTCTTTACCTGCCTTGAATATTGAGATCATAAGCCTTTCAAGAGCAGTTCTGCTGTTTCTGTATTACATAGCCTGTAGTCCAGTAAGACCATGCTCAGATTCATCAGTGCTGTCGAACTAAATTTTATGTATTATAAACACATATCCAAGACACATAATATTTTTCCATTATACATCATGCAAATACACATCAGGTATAAATTTAAGGACACAAATTTATAAATATATAAATAATGCATTTAGATGTAACTATAAGTAATGTTTATGTATATAAAATGTAAACAAACATGCACACATATGCACACACAAAAGGATATTCCTTTTCTGATGTAAATTAGTATATGTGTGCTTTTATTGTGCATCCATATGCCACAAATTGTCCCTTCAGTGCAGAAAAAAACAAATAAAACAAATTATTGAGGGGTTTGTCCCACAAATCACATAATCTTTCCCTACAAGCTATTAGTGTCTCAATCCCTGTGGATTTAAATTTCATCTCCCACCATGTACCACAACTGAACTCTAGTTTTTACCTTTATTCTGTATTTCAGTTTCTGCACATGAGGGAAAGTGCAGATTTCATACCATTATTACCAGTAAAACAACAGGAAATAAAATTACAAGAGCAGTTTTTTCAGGTTTGATAAGCATTAGATAATATATGGTAACAATCATTATTCTACATTCAAGAGGAAGACATCAATTATATTAATACAACTTCCCCTGGTGTGATAAAGAAGTTTCATGACAGCAATTAAGTTAATCTCCTACAGTAGTGAGGTTTTGTGCTACAGGAAATCCTGCATGAGAATGACCATAAGAGTCCAAGACCATAAGACTCAATTTCATGTCTTGAAGGTAGCCCACTGTCACTGCTACGTACCGAGAGCGGTGAGAAGAACAACATTAGAGAGAATTAGTCCAGGAGAAAATTCTCTTTTATTAATAATTAAATCAGCCCTTTTATAACTTGGTTTGCAACAGAGGAATGACACAATTGGTTAAGGCCTCAGCCACCCACTTAAGCAATTGGCCAAACAGTAAAACACTTACTTTAAAATATTTTTTGTCAATGAACCAAAACATCTCCACAGACTATGCACAGCTGTGAAATAGTTTACAAAACAACAAACTGTTTCTCAGCTAGTCTGCATGAGAAAGCAATGTTCTCACAGAATATTGAGAAAAAGCTGAAGAATTTTGCTGCTTCTAACTTTTTAGCATCCATAGCCCATCTCGTTCTCGACTGAATCATAGGTTTTGTTAGATTACTTTGAAAAGCAGAAGCGGAAGCTGAACCAGTCACAACTGTGGTGAAGACAGGATGGAAACAACAAACACAACTGACATAGAGGCACCCACAGCCTAACAGAGGATTCGGGTTTACAATTCCATATGCCAGTCATCATAGTCCAGGTTCATGAAAATGGCCCAGGTTTACCCCTCTAATTGTAAAACCTTCCCTTAGAGTAAGAAATGGCACCTATTTGGCATTACTCAAGGGTTTCTAACCACTGTTTTTCTATGCTACTGCTTTCCCATACATCCAGTTGTTTATCTCTCATGCCTATCTTTTACTCTTCTGGTGTGTGAGTTTAATAAGTTCTTAATATTAAGTGAGATGAAACCAAGAGTTGAGAGGCATGTTCATCTCACTAGAAGCAGGAGTTCAGTTTAGGATTTCCAGTGGCACCACATAGTGGCCTCACATGACTGTCAAGGTAAATCCCTTTCTCTTGACAAACCATAATGGGCCTTTAGGAAATATGCTTTCATCTCCAGTAAAAATCTACTGCTGCAGCTGAATTCTCTCCTGCTCTTGTGGCTATCTGAACATGGGCATCTCTTGCCATGTGAGTGATTTCAAATCAGCCTAATTTTCTTCCAGTTGCCAGTCCAGAAAGGTATATATCTTCCGTAGAACATATAACCATTTCCATGCATGGACTTTCTGGATCTCATGTAATGTCCAGAAAAAACTCATCACCCAGTTGTCCAGCTAGCAGAATCTGAACCTCCCATTTGTCCCTCAGAGGAGAACATATTCTCACTAAAACAGTAGAAGAAGGTAGATAATGTCAGTAGTAGGCATTTTATGCTAAAGAAATGTGAAGAAAATAGAAGGAAAATTAAAAAGTGAAACAAGTCTGATGCATATATCTGATGCAAAAACTCAGAACAGCTCTTCTATTATGGCCTTTGGAGCCAGGAGCCTGTTCTTGCTGGGAGCGAGGTGACTAAGAATTATCCCTGTTTGGAAACAACTGCGTTCATTCATCCAGAGAACTGGTCTTCTCAGCAGCAGAGGTAACAGCAGGATCCATGATGGCAGTGATGGCAGCTGTCAGCTCTGTAACAGAAGGAAGGCCCTCGCCATCTGCATGCTCTAGGTAGACAGCTGAAGGAAGCCGAGAGACCCCAGGGTTTCACACTGAAATTTTACAAACATCACACTGCAAGCCCTTCAGCACTGTAGCTGGAGATCACCTGCATGATGAATATTCCATTGGAAGAAAATGATCTGGGAGTTGCCATCTTATCATATCTTGAGGTAGCACTGAAGAATTCATGTGTGTCTATACAAATTCAACAGAAGAAACCTGTCTGTATGCTTTATTATTTATAAAGAGAAAACTATCCCTTGATTTAAAAATGAATCAACAATTCATACAACCTGTGGGTTTTGGTAAACACGCTTTATATTGTATTTGGCAGCAAAGAAGGTGAGAGAGTCACAAGTCTACAGAAGCTGGAATGTCTTTGGATGACAAGTCTGTTTAACCCTCCAGATGTTTAGCTTTCTTGTAGGTTTTATCATAACTCAGATTTTTTAGACATTTTACTTTCCCTTAATTTGCCTTTTTTTTTTTTTTTTTTTACTATCCTTAATATCCCCTTTTACTGTCCTTTACTGTTTCTTTTTCTGGCCTTTTTTCATGTTTCCTCTACTTTAATTCTACCTTATCAAAATTCTTCTGTTGAGGAATACCTTCAGTGCAGGCAGCTCAGGGTGCAGATACAGTGCCAGCTGCAGGTTGAGCTCTTGGTGGCTGGAGACAATGATGCCAGAATGATTTTTGCTTTTATATTTCCTTCATATATATATATTCTAGCTCTACTGTTGTATAGTTATATAGTTCCTGGCTATCCCCAGTACTCTTCCCTACCCTGACAGGCAGAAAGACAAAACACATTCCAGAGGCTCCAAACTGGGAGTCCCCTGTCCTATCTTGGCTCTTCCTGGGAGCCAAGGTTGAAAACAGATCTTCGAGACACATTTTCATAATCCTCCCTAAGGGGGGAGGATTTAGAAAAGAGTTGAAACGAGGAAAAATTACCTCACCACTTATGTCTCTAATAGGGGATTTTTGTCAGTTATGCTAATTTTCTAAATTCATAAAACTGTATTCACCCCGTGCAGGGGTGAGCATTTTCCATATCTGCCCCTTGGAGGCCTTCAATAAAGATAAGCCTCTATATTACCTCCTATACTAATATTGTCTCCAAAGTCTGTTGTTTTGTTTCTAGGTCCTTAAGGCATCAACAAGAGGCCATGAACTGCTGACCCTTTGCATAACAAAGGGCTCAGGGACCTGGGGTGACCAGGACTTGTGGTCACGCAAGTGACCGAACACTCAATGACATAGCAGAGGCTGACGATTTAGTAGGAAGAGATGAGATTTCTTTGAGGTTTCTTTAAATAGGCTTAAGAAAAGACTGAAATGAAGGGATTTGCACATTTCCTGCTAACTTAATGATATATAGGAGTGAAAACTCACTCTTATATGTGTTCTAAGCATCAAAGAAACTGAGCTTCTCAGTGGACTTTCAGACGTAGAGTCATGAAGAACAGATTCTTTTCTTATACAAGGTCTAGTAATAGTAATAGAAACAGAAAGAGATCTATGCAAAGCTAAGCAGCGAGGGTTTATTTAACGTTTCCAAGAAGATAAAATTATATTCTGAGTTATGCTTGGAACAGTTGCATCTTTTGGTGACCTGAGATTTAGAATACTTAGATTTAGTGTGCTAACATTAGCTAACAGAGAGAACCAACAGAGAAGGCCAACAGACACTGCAGTTTGAGCATAAGGATAAAAGAAGGGGATGTCAAAGGGGGCCTCGTGTGAAATTCTGTTGCTGTACTAGTCTCACACATGGTGGTAACATCATAGGGCACTTTCTTCTGCAGCTGTTAGAGCAGCTGTCCCTGCAAGGGTACAGGCTTCAACACAAACTAAGTCTCAGGCAGCAGAATCAACCCTACAAGTTTGAAGCTGGAGGAAATTCCAGGAGAGATGCACTTCTGTCCTGTGGGGAAGGTTTGCCATCATGGAGGAGCTGTTCTGGCAAGTGGAGGAATTAAGAGCAGAAATGAGCGTCAGAGAAGAAGAAAGGGAAAAATATAGGATCATCACTGAGACTCTGCAGCTTGAAAAGCTTCATGCACAATCTGCAGAATAGCAGCAGTCAGGGTTCTTCTCCACCATCAATGTAAATGAAAATTTTGGAGAGGGGGAAGGATGGAAAACTAGTGACTGGACAGGATTGCTACCTGCCAGGGATGTTTAACAAGAAGTGCCAGGTCCTGCACTGTTGTAAGCACTAGGGTGTTGTCTAGCAAGCTGCAGCTTTCCCTGAGAGCTCAGCCAAGGCTTCTAGGACAGGGCAGAATTTCTCTGCCCTTCCATAGTCCATCTTGGACGGCTCGGCACTTTGCTCCGGCCAGCTGACAGCCTTACAAACACAGCAACGACAAAGGAGGTGAGAAGGGTCTCTCCATGGGGGTATTAGAAGATGTTTAATCATTGCATCTGGTCCATGCGGTCCCCTGAGGCGGAGAGTGAGAGAGCTCGTGGCCAGGGAGCAGGGCCTTTTTCCCCAGGGCTCGGGGGTGGTACAAGGGCGGGGTTGGGGTACAGGCGCCAACAGGGAGAGCCCGAGGGGGTGGCCAGGACTAGTGGCAGGGGGAAAGGTAGGGGAAGAATGTTCTGAAACTGAACCCCACACTGCACCTGGAGACGAACAGCTCCATGCACCAGTATAAGCTGGGGCCATTCAACTGGAAAGCAGCTTGGCAGATAAGGACCTAGGGATCCAGCTGGGCACCAACTTGAACATGAACCAAAATGGTCTCTTTGACGCTCAGAAGACTATTGGTATCCTGGGCTTCATTAGGAGTGAAGCCTACATGTCAAGGCATGTAATCCTTCCCCCATACTCAGCACTTGGTGAGACCACACCTGGAGTGCTCTGTCCAGCCTTGTATTGTTCAGTACAAGAGAGACATGTTGAGACTCCAGCAAAGGGACATTAAGGTGGTTAAGGGACTGGAGCCTGTCTCATATGAGGAAAGGCTGAGAAAACTGAAACTCTTCAGCCTGCAGAGGAGACAGCTCATTGGGGATTTTACTAACATACATACATGGCTGAAAGAAGGGTGGGAAAAGGCTCTTCCCTCAGGTGTCCCGTGACAGGAACAGAGCAAACGGACACAAACTGAAATACAGGTGTTTCATTCTAAACATCAGAAAACACTTTTTCAGTGTGAAGGTGACTGAGCCGTGGCACGGGTTACCCAAGGGTGTTGTGGAATCTTCATCCTTGGAAATATTCAAAAGCTGTCTGGACATGTTCCTGTGTTACCAGGTCTAGATGGCCCTGCTTGTCCAGGAAGATGGATGAGATGATCTTGAAGTCCCACTTCAGCAATTCTGTGATTCTGTCATATAGCTCAGATTTACCTTTTCCTGAGGATTGAGTCAATAGAATCAAGTCCTTAACCTTGTGTCTTCTGCTTTTAAACACCGATATGATTTTGATTAATTGTGCACTAAAGCTAAAAAACAACGTATATTTTTCAGTCCAATACATTCACAGCACATTTGACTATATTTTTAATTAGGAGTCCATACAAATTTCAGTGAAAGAAATCAGGATTATGAGATGCTATTTAGAGTATGGTGAGGGTAGGTGGTTCATTTTTGTTAATGAACATTTCTACATATAACTGTTGTAAACTATCTCTGAGCTCTGTCCTTTGCAGATTCTACTATTCAGGGAACAAACTGAATGTGAACAAGGGATCCATGAATAAGTGAATCTAAGACCTACAGAAATAATTTTCACATGTTCTCTATCTTAAATAAATGTAGCAAGGAAGAGAAGACATGTCAGGTAAGTACAGTATAGCTGTATTTTTTACCAAGTCTCTAACTCAGTTTCTGTCTTTAACTCAAAATGACTCACAAATTTAAATAATGCATGGCAGGAATGGAAAATCTTATGAATTACTGAAGACACTGGGACAGCTAAAATAATCTAAGAAGTTCAGACTTCAGTCTGGTCTGCCCACAAAAAAATCAGAATCAAGAAATGGTCATCAGGTTGCTGCGGATGTGCATGGGCAGTGTATCTCACTATGTACTCCTGCAACAAACCCCTGCATAACAGAGCAGAATTTTTGCTGACTAATTATTTTCTTCTATTAATGATGCTTAAATGTGACCAATAACGTAGATTTTCCAGAAGCTTATCTTGCCTACTGTTTGCATGTGTCTGCTACTTCAGCAATTGCAGTTTGTTCTGTGTAATGAAACCATATTTAAATGTCCAAAGCATTTCTAATTACCTTTGCTTCCTGTGTCATGATTGTACTTTCCACCTCTCTGACTGCAGCCCCTGTTGGTTTGCCCTACTCACAGCCATTTGAAATTTTGCTGCAAATACCATTTTCCTATCTCATTGCTTCGATCATCTTGCTGCTCGGCTTTGCGTTATTTTCTTAGTGCTCCTTTATGGCACAAATTAAGTGACTTGTTTCCATTTTAGAAGCTTTCCGTGACCTTTTCAATTTTCTATAATGTTACTCCCATCACTTATCTGAAGTTCACTCCCCAACTCCCTCTATTGTTGAGTAAGGATCTGCTTTTTTTTTCTTTGGTGCCGAGACATGCCCCTCACTGAGAGGAGTTTCCTGTAATACCATTTTTTTTTTATTATTATGTCTACAGAAGACATGAAAAATAAGAAAGCTGTTGTAATACATTACCTATCTTGCTGGGTAATTGTCTCATTGCCTCCCTGTACCGTCTTTCTGTACTTACTTGTTATCCCACCTCTTTGGTGCAAGGATTATTTTTTTATTCTTTGATTGGAGAATACCTTTTTATGTGGGCCACTATTTCAGAGCTAGACTTCCTAGATGTTGCACGAAGTACAAGAGTACTTGTAATGGGTCAGGAAGAAAAAGATGAATCATGCTCCAAGATCTTGCAATCTAAGCCTAAAACTAGAGATGGCAGATGGATACTGACAGACAGATGGTGTTGAGCAAAAATTAATACAAACAATTACCAATAATATAAATAATACAAACAAAAGGAATACACATAAAAATAACACTCATACATATGATATTCATAAATAATAATCTGAATAAGAAAATTAGACATATGTAGAAGAAAAGCATTTATAAATTGAAAACTAGCTCACAATAATATTATTTTTACCCTTCTCAGATAGCTTAAGATTTAAAAAATTTAGTTGCCTTGACTAGGTTAGATTTCCTCAGTAAATAAAATATTTTGAGGAATGTGCTCATATTGCCTAAATTTAGATCTTGCCTAAGTTACAAAATCAATCTTTATAAATCTTTTTACAACAGAAAGGAAAAGAAGCACTTCCAGAGGACAATTCCTATAATATTAGGACAAGATATGCCAACCATTATGAGAATCTATATAGAAAATTCTGATAAAATCTTCTAACTTTAAAGTTAGATAAGAAAAATGAAGATGTGCATATATTGGAGAAGAGATATGAAGCCTGGGAAATAGCCGAAAGCTGAACTTAGGATTCTCACATCTCGACTAATCGTCATAGCTCTGAAACTTCCTTACCAGGAACCAACAGCCCAGTAATAACAAGGTAGATTTCCAGGGTCTTACAGGGCAGGATGTCAAGCATCCTGTTTTAGTTTTAGAGTAAACAGACTTTAAATAGAAAATATCCTTGAATTGCAGACAGTTTCAGCAAATCAATCTATCCAAGTCTTCCATCAAAAATTAATAAATAATTTTCCTTGGGAATTTAAGATTTATTTACTTAACAGCTTCTATGATTTTTGATAATTACATTTGGTACATAATTTTAGGGATAATATGTTTATATATTGGGAGCTGTACATATTTAGGTTTGCATTTTGCCTTCTTGTATCTGAGCTCTAAATTATTGTGGTGTATAGCTCTCCAGTTGATAATACAACATATAAAGTCACTATTTCTGCAGTCAATATTTGGATTACTGGGTCAACATCTTGGCAAGTACACATGTACAAGGCTTCAAATGATTAGAGAGTATGTTAAATGTTACTATATAAACTGATACCAGGAATCAAGTGGAATTAAAATGCAGTCAATTGGGACATCAAACCACAGCCCTCTTTTATTCAGATGTTTGAAAATGTGAAACACACAAGAAATTGTGAAAAACAGCATCAGTGCTGCTGGAGAAAGAGGGGGGGAAACAAAGGAAAATATGTAGATAAAGACGTTTTTAAGGTATTAACTTTCATTCTCTTTTCACCTTTCTACTTATGTCATGCACCCATTTTCATAACATCCATGTTTTATGCTATAGAATTTGACATTTTACTAGAAAAGGGGAAGAAGCAATGTGTTTCAGCCATTAGTGAATCAGTTACTGGGTATTTCTGCAGTTTCGTATATGAAGTTGTCATTGTAGGCAAGACATTTGGCAGTGCATTCCTCCTCTGCCCTTCTGAATATCTATGATAATTTTGTTTAGTGAGGGTGGAATATAAATACAAAAGTGAGGATAACTTGGTGGTCTGTGTGGCTAAGTCAGAAAGTGCTTTCACAGACACAGATGATCAAGTTTCGCAGAGCACACTGAAGTGCTGGGTGTCTGAACCCAGTGCTTGCTGTGTGTTGCACAGAGCACGACTGGGGTCTCTCAGGGGTAGGAATTTTGTCAGTCTGGAATATTCCACACTGATGCACCACATGCCATTCATGGCATGGATATCCATGGGCATGCTTGTCAGCTCCAGAGTCTATGCAATTTAAAGTAATGGATTTACAGCTCTCCTCTAAAGTGAGATTCTTTTCTCAGATGGAAAGCAAAAGCTTAGCCTATTGATGTGAAAGTCTCTGTAGATACCATAGTGTATGGAGATATCTGACTGAGCTTGGCTTATGAGGAAAGATAGTATCCTGCAGAGTGACTCAAAGAGAGACAAGGGGAATAGCTTACCAGTGTTGATCTCCAAATCGCTATTATTTTGGATGTGCACTACAGACTTTTGGAAGATCTGAGGAGAAAAATCAGCTATTAACCCAAGTGCAGGATACTCAAAAATGCTTGTGTGCTCAATGGCACTCTGAAGTGGTTTGAAAGGATTCAGACACCAAATCTCTGATCACTGGGCAGGCCAAATGACATAGCATCGCTACTTATTGTGATTTTCTAGGGAGTTCTACATATGAACTCCTGCAGACATGTCCTAAGTTATTCAGGTATAACAGTTATGTTGCTGAAGGCTATAAGTGAACAGATATGACGCCAACAGAAAAAAAAGTCACATGAATAATAACTTGTTTTAAAAAATTCCCCACAATGTTCAGAAATGTTTAATTCATTTCATATTACTTGCAAGAAATTCTGTCTTCATTCAGTATGGGTTTTTTTGTTTTATTTTTTAAATGTAGTGGTTCCGTTTTTGTTTCAGGCTTCTATTTTTAACGCCATCATAGGCTTGTAGTTGAAATAATTCTATTTTAATGTTTAATAAAAGACTTTAATTTCCCATATTGGTATTTCTTTCCCCAGAACTTATTGGGAATCATTAATAAGTTTTCAAAAGGTTTTCTCTGCTCTGAAGATATGTAATAGCCTCATAACATAACCTGAAAAAAGTAGTGTAATGTCCTGAACTGATCTGAGATGAAAATCAACACCAGGATCTTCATTTCCAGACATCCTAGATGCAAAAGTGGCCTAAGATTTTTTCAAACCCCTCTTCATAGCTTACCTTTCGTCACTTGTGGTGCACCAGTCACTTAGTGGTGCTGGCAAAAATGGCTGTGGGGCTGGCCTGAGACTGGTGCTGGAGCAGAAATGAAAAGAGGACAAGAAGAAGCAGTAATTCATTAAGTTCAGAATAAAGTCAAGGAAAAACAAATGTAACTGTGCCCCAAGGTAGTAGCCAAATAGGAGCGTAGTAGATTTAGATAATGTAGAGGGTTTTAATACATCTGCTCACATTATCTTGTATTAGCACTGTAGACTTACTTCCCTCAGCAAAAATCACTTTTGTAAAATGTCTAATTTTGAGTGCTTTGAAATAGTCTTTTTTTTTTTTTTTGTCCCTGATCATAACTTCCCCAGTTCTGTTTTCAGGGCTAGCTTGATATAATTTAACAAGAAATTCACTGTTTGCTTCTGAAGGCAGAAGGTAAGGAGACATTTCTGGCATGGGGAAATAGATTACTCAGTTGTTAGCAGTGCTGTTGCCACTTGCAATCGTTAGTTTCTAATTTTCACTTTTTATTTGAGAAGAAACTTTATAGCCATCATTAAAAATAGTCTTACTTTTATGTGATGCAAATGAGAGCCTGTATTCAATATTGACTGTATCAAATTCCGATATTTAAATCAAAGTTCCAGTGAGATCAACTGCACCATCTGTAGTGACAAAAAAGAAAAAACATTCAAGAACCCTAATACGCATTTGTAGATCTGTTGATTTTCAGAAATTTATATTTCCAACTCAAAATACAAATTCAATGCCCAGACTAAATTATACTGGTTCAAGAGATTATTAAACTGCATGGTCTTTCACAATGTTCAGATTTAAAAGGACATAATTTTTTTATATTTAATAGACTTATGCCATGCAATTATTCATAGAACTACTCTGCATATAATTCATATTTTTCATCACCTTAAAGATGTTGGAGAATTTCTGTATTTTTTAGATTAAGGTGTTTATGAACTAGAATAATTTTTTCAGAACTTGAAATGGCAATAGATCAAAGTGATGCTTTATTAAATGTGCATTTGTTAAATACATAGAATGGGACAACATTTTAAGATTAAGCACTTAAATACATAGTTTAGGCATTCAAATCAGTGACTTAACCTTAGGATTGTTGATAGCTGTGTTTTCCTTTGATTGCTTTTCTGCAATGAAGGAAAAACACAATTGCTCCACTTCAGCCCTGGCTTTAACTGTGGTACTTCATTGTCTTATTACTCATTGATGCTGAATGTACTAATATGAGGAAAGAAGAGGTAAAGCCTAAAATGGTTGCAGATGTTTGACAGCAAAATTAGCTGCCAGTTTTCTAGATAAGATGTAGCATTTTTACTTAAGAGTAATCCTACACACAGATTCTGTCTCCCCTAGGATGCCCTTGTACTCCGATGTACGATCCATTACCAGAACTTTTAAAGACAAATATCCTCCCCTCACAAAGTCACTGAGCTGCAGCAGTAAAGAATGACACAATCCCAGATAGATAGATAAATAACACAGTCTAACACTGAATAGGGTTTGACCACTTGGGGGATAAAATTATTTCTATTTTGTTTTGTGATCGTGTGTTAGATTCCGTGACTAATGAATAAACAGCTATGTCTCATCATCTGTAGCAGTGTCAGAAGTCCATCTTTATGGAATAAAGTTTTCTCTGCTGGAACAAAGGGATTTTTATGAAAGCATGCCCGACTGTTAGTAACCCCCTTTACAGAAGCAGCACTAGGAAAAGAAGGAGTTCTGTTCTAAATGATCACCAGAGCTGAAAAGATGCAATTTCTTACTACAAATTCAGTACAAGAATCGCAGATGAAATGTTGATTGCAAAGTGAATAGTGAATTCCTACATCAGATTTAGTGCAGCTAGTCACTTGGTTAAATATTTTATCACCTTCTATTGCCACAGCATCCATACAGCCCCTCCCCCCAAAATAAATGACAAAAGCCTCAAAGCTCACCTGGACCCAAACCCATGAACTGCAAAGATCAACCTCTGGCACTGGAATACTCGGAAATTTTATCTCCAGAATTTTCAGTGGTGCACAGTGAGTGGCAGGTGTTGTACAAATGTGCTTCTACTGCTACAAGGACCAATTTTTTCCATATAAAACAATCGTATTCCTTCAGGTAAGTGAGTATAGCATTACCAGTCTGGAACATGCCTGCTCTTGTTTGCCAGCCACAAACTAATCTCACCTTATTCACCATGGCAACATTGACACAGCTGTCTATCCCTCTGTTTCCATGGTAAAGGACCAGTAGATAGTACTCCACTGCTTTATTCCAGACTTCTGATTCTGTCACAGATTTCCAAATATTCTAATGGCTAAAATTTGTGCAGAAGCCTTGAAAATGTCACAGCCTCTAATCTGGGTGTAAAAACCAAAATCAAAACCAAATTCCAAAAATTAAAAAACCCCAGAAACAACCAAAACCAAACTAAACTGGAGACAAAATACCTGGCCTTAAAAATAAAATAAAATAAAATAAACAACAGTCTGTGAAAGCAGAACCAATTAAAGTTCTTTTCCGCTATAACAGATAGTGTTAAAACTTTTTTTGCCAAATCACAGGATCCTTTCAAGGACTTTTTTTTACTGTACCTATGGTCTTTCCCAAAAATTTTTACATTCTAAATACAGTCCTTGTCAAAACTTTCACCAGTCAGAAAACTTTGAAATGAGAGTTATTTCCCAAGCAGTGAGCTCTTCAAAGTTCACCACACAGAGACACAACTTTAAGTTTAGAGGTAAAAGACTACAAGCAGCGCTGCAGTCCTTCTCAGCAGAGTGAATTAAGAGCCTAGTCACGTTTTAAAATACTGTGCTGTAGCCAAGTTACCCTGTTAGGCTTCATGGTTGGGTCTGAGCACTCCCAAATGCTCTGGGTGATGCACATCCTTTACTTTAGGGACCTTAAAAAACCCAATATGTATGAACTGTTTTTGACATGTCTCCTTCAAGCCCTGAAGTCACTTTGATGCTTTTGGAATGTTACTCCTACCTCTGTTTGAATACAAGCCCATCAGAAAAAGTTCAGTTGGAGGGGGTTGTGTCTGTGACTAACTACCGTATGTGAGCAATGACCTGCTATAGAAATTACTGCTTTGCTTCTGATAAGACAAATGCCTACTAGTTACTTTGCCCCAGAGTTTTCCCTGTTTTTATGACAAGTCTGTAACACTGACCTTAGTGTATGCATTCCTACGCACTTTCTTATTATTCAAATATAATGTGCTACTGACACGGTTTTGGGAGTGTGTTCAACAGCACTGATTCTTGTTTTGAATGCCAGGCCACATTTTTCAGTTTCTAAGTGTGTAGTGAGTAGCTAGTTACAGAGATGCGATCTTGAAAAATAATTTTAAAATTGTCTTTCAGAAGCATAGGCATAAATACATGCATTTATTTCCACTTTAGATACCCCAGAAATATCACTAAACTGCTGAATCTGTGGGTATTACCTTGCTAAATACTTCAGATGGGGAGTCAGTGCTATTGTGTCTTGCCAGCAAGTTCCTAGTATTCATTTAGATTTTCCTTACTAGGTCACTTCATTAAAAAAAGATTAAAGTCTACTCCAGCTAGAGGCATGAATTCCCACTTCTGTTTTCAGAGAAGTCTGATATCAGTGCAATTCTGAAATAATCTTGGTTATAAAAGCAATGTTAAACACATTCCTTAGGAGACCATACATCTCTTCTGGGTCTTTAGTGGGTCACCTATTTTCTAACCTTTGTAGCACTTCAATGCAAGGGAACTTTCCCGAAGAGCGTAGCTTTAAAGCTGCAGGAGCTGAGGCAAATCCAAAGGTAAACACGGCGTAAAACCACAACAGTGACATCTGCTGCAGTATTTTCCTTACACCTTACTGCCAAATTCATAACTTCCCACACACGCCATTTGAAAAGAGATTCACAGAGATCAACAATTTGAGATAGAAGTTGCCTGAAATACTTTTGAGGGAGAGAGGTTTTCCTCAAGTAAACAGCATTCTGCTTGGAGGGAAACCACCTTGGAACAGCCAGGAGATGAATAGTATATCCTCTCTAAACCATGGCCAGGAAAGGACTGACTATGCCCATTCTTCACATTAATCCAATAATTAGAATGAAATTAAAATTTTGAGGGAAAGTTGGTGTTGTTTAAATCCTTCTCCAGTGGGGTTTGAAACAGTGTCAGTGGGAAGGCCCACACATAAAAACTCTCAAATAGAGAAGTTTTCACTCCTGATTTGCACATATGAAAATACACTGTTCATGTGCAGAAAAGCATGAGAGAGTTAGCCATGGTATGAGCCCACGCTGAAACATCTGTACTCAGCAAAAACACATCTATTTCATTAGGGTCGGTGGATTTTAGGTGCAAACTGGTCACTAGAAAATGGCTTTGTATCAGAGCCTTATGCCACAGCCACAAGTTAAATGTCATGGGGGCCTCACCAGCAGAAACACAGGAATGGACAGAGTTTAACAGCAACTAGGCAGAGGCAATTGTGAATATTCCTGATTGCTTAAAGGCTGAACTTTGGCAGCTAAAAAAGGCTTTGAGGTCACAAATTTCACATGCTAAGTCCCCTTCTGACTTCTGACTCCGGTCAGCTGAACTGTGCTGACTTTCATATTTTTTTCTCAAAAGATTAAGTGTATTCATTTGGCTGTGCATGTTGCAAGAGCACTAAAAGACTGCTAAAGTACATGCTCACCATGGGCCTGATCAAAGCCCTCTGAGATCAATGGGAATATTTCCTTTGACTTCAATGGGCTTTTGATAAGATTCCAAATTACCCAGTGGAAAATTAGCCTCTGAAGGATGGTCCTGATGTTAGCATACCCATGGGCATGGCACTCAAAAGGATCTGGCTTCGCACCTGGGTGATACACTGCATCTCACACTGGAACAGATTCAAGTGGGGCATCTCGTTCTGATATTACATAAAATACCACAGTGGTGATAAAGGAAGCATATTTTGATTGACATCTTCCATACTAGCTGGTACTTGAAACAGCTTGCAGCCACATCAGGATCTGGAAGGGAGCCAGACTCCATTCACAATAATGGGACATCATACAAATATCAACAGGGCTGTATCCAAACCAGCTGTTATTAATAATTTCATGTCTTTTAAGAGGAAGAGAGGATTTCAGCCATTTGAAAGGATTTTTCAAAGGAATAATTATACTGTTTGGTGATGTTTAATTTCTGTTTACCTCTGAATGCTTCTAAAGTTGTAGCTAGTGGTCCCATATGAATTGGATTTAGAGATACAATTGCTGTTTAATTTAGCTGATTCACTTGAGATGTCTTCTGCATTTTTGTTACAGGAGGTGATTTTTTGAAGAAAATTGAAGGCAACTGAATGTTGACAAAAATAAAACAACATGAAGTTGGAGTTTAGAAAACTGTGCTTTGGTATAAAAGTCTGCAGACAGTTTAGAAAATAGCAAAAAAAAATATTTCCTGTGGAAAAACTTCAACAATTGGAGATTAGAAGTGAACAAACAATTCACAGTGAATCATCTCATCTCCATGGAAGTTTCCAGGGTCTTTCATTCTATTTTGCCTTAAGAGCTAGCTTGAGAGTAGATGTGTTACTCTTTTCTGTTATACTACTTTCTTTCTTTTTATTTGAGAGAATTTCCTACAAATAGAAATTCAAGTTTAGCTATATCTTTTCTTCAGCAACAGCTGAAAATTTTTAGATGTTTTATGGAAAAGGTTTAGTCTCTATACTAGAAGGCTGTATTAGAGTGAATACAAACATAAATGACAGTGGAAAAATAAAGAAAAACATAACCTCTATGTCAACTGAGATAGAAGGGGTAAAAGCGGTAGATGTATGGTCAAATTTACAACCAACATAGAGTTTCATAGCTCTTTTAGGTGATTTAGATATGACATTTTCATGTGGAACAGATTGTTGACTCTTCTTTTGATACTGTTGCTATTCTTCCATTGATATAATAATCTGTGCATTTATATACATATATATGTATACAAATATGTATGTGTATACATACAAATGTATTTATACCTAAACAAAAAAAAACCTACAGATGTTAATGTTAGAGGAACCCTGTAAAATGTATTTTCTTAAGCCTGATGTGGAGGAGTTACTTTGAATGACAGATTTCAGAAGAAAACCAAAAATATATAAGTGCGTAGATGTATGCAGGGGTTCTTTAAAATGTGGAGCAAGTTGCAAAAGGATTTGGTTATGATATGAAAATTGTAGGGGGAGGAGAGCGAGAGCATCAAAGGCGACTTCTGTTTCTGGATGACTGAGGGTGGTAGCATGAAAACTTTAAAGGAAAGCTTTAGACAGTTCAGAAAAGAAAGATTATGAGCCTGGTTTAGTCATCCAGGTTTTGAGAAATTAGTGAGCTGCTGAAGATGAGATATGTGACTTTGAAAGAATAAAGGTCTTTTTGAAGGTTTTGTTTAGGATGCAGTAGTGGAAAACCCNGGAGGAAAGGGGAGGGGAGGGGAGGGGAGAGGAGGGGAGGGGAGAGCTCAGAGACTCCAGATCCCAAAGAGAGATAGTGGAAAAAAAATACTTATTCTCTTGCAAGAAAGCCCAATACTGGTTACACTCATGTTATGAAAAAAGTCTCACAAATACAGTGGGGTTTAGTTTTAATTGTAGTCATCAAGGGGAATGATGGGGTCACTGCTTTAGAGAGTTTATTTTTCATACTATAAAGTCATAGTTTAGACAAAAAATATGTGGGATTTTTGTCCTTGACAGATTGGAGTACTATTTTCGTCCTAATCTTGTTATCTCTGTCTCCATCTTTCTGTTTTTTCTTGCTGTTTTATCTTCAGATTTCAAATAAGAAAGTCAAAACTTTGGCTTCTGAAAAAATACACTAAAAAATGAGCTCTGCAGAAATGCATTTGAAAATGTATGTATCTCCAAATTAAAGCTGCTAGACTTTTTACAGTTCTACTTTAGGAAAATTCCAACCTGCATATGAAAAAACGTTGTGCTTTCTGTGCTTTTAAAGTTGTTACTAGCCTGACTGAATGTGCAGCTGGTAGTGATCTACAGTTTATGTTTATCCTGCTGAGTGAAAATGAGGGAGGACATATTTGTAGACTCATTCAGCTAAAATTCTGAAATGCTGTCTCCTATACTTTGTTCTCCTGAAATGCTGCCTCATTCCGTCAGTTTTCTCAGAGGTTCCTTTTGCTAACAATAATGCTTAATAAATCCAGCATCCAAACTTTTAATGTCTAAAACCGGCTGTATGTCAGAGGTCAGTTTCTGTTCATCTTTAGTTGTATGAACTTTCTGAGGACAGGATTAGGAAAATACAGGTTTGAGGGCAAGTAATTTTAGGTAGCAAATAAAAGTTATAGATGCTTAGTTATGATGAATACTTAGGAGCTAAAATATTTTTATAGAATCACTTTTACTTTCACACATCCATTAGTAAAGCAGAATATCACTTACAAAAAAAAATCTTACGCAAAAACTACCCCTAAAATTATTATCTTCTAAAAATCTCGCTTATTATTTTCCATAACTTTGGGTCCTGAAAATTTCCAAATATATTTAAAGATCACATTTATGAAAGGAAACGTTCCTTTAGTTTAAAATACATGGAAGGCAATATAGATGGGTTTTATGCATCAGTCTGTCTGTATGGTATCAATGCCTACAAGTGCACTTGCCACTAATAGTCAGTACTACAGATATATCCCAGTGTTTCCTTTCTGATAGTGTCTTGTTGCTTTTGTTTTGTTTTGTTGGGTTTTTTTTCTGCCTGTGTTGTAGTAGCTCTTTTTCTGTCTGTGATACACCAAGATACAGTATTCTATGTTTTTGTAATATAGGAGATGCTGTTTTATCTATGTGCAGTACTGTCTTTTTGCTCAACATCTCCTTGAAAAGGACAATTATTTTCCTGAACCAACACTTCAACAACTGTCGTGAGTAGCTGGTGAGGGAGATCTGTGTGTTTGTTGATGTTTAGGGGTTTTTTTTGGTTGCTTGCGTGTTTTTATCTTTTCTTGAAGTCACAGATTTCTCATCTACTGAACTTTTTACACCATGTGGGTAAAATCTGATATGGTATGCCTTAGTGTGTGATTCTCTTCCTCTTCACTTTAACAGCTACTGATGCTCCTGAGTCTATTTATCTGTTTATGTGATTTATCTTAGAATGTGCTAACTCTTAGGAGAAAAAAAAAGAAAGAAAGGGGGAGGAAGGAAGAAAATGTACCTATTTATTTGCATGAAGTAGAGAAAATTGTTTTATTTCTGCTGCCTTGTTCACGAGCTTTCTCTTGCATTGCATATACATTTTTTACTTCTGGGCTTTGAGGGCTCTACCATTTTTATTCATTAAAATAGTCTTGTGGCTTAAAGTATTTAGTAATAATGACTGTGTCTGTCACTTCATAAAAGGGCTATCCCTTTCCCACATAAGCCATTGTTTCTCTCAAATGCTGGGTGTCTATGCTGCGAGGCAGTCCCTCTCCATAGCAATAGCAGAATTCTTTTTCTTCAGTCTTTTTCTTTTATATACTTTTTATTCAGAGTACACTTGTAAATAACTCAAGTAATAGTCTATTTCTTTGGGCTGAATTTGTTACTGTTCAAGTCGTCTGGTTATTACCAGTAGTTCTTCAGTTCATCTCAGATTTTAAGGATTTTCTGTTCACTAGACTAAATGTGTAAGAAATTATAGTTTTTTATTTCAGGACCGGCATTACTAAAATTACATGTTCTTTCCAAATCTTTTGGTCTTATGACATAGTTATCTTCATTTTCGTCTATGTTTTATTTCCATTTTTCATTTAAATTTTTCATGTACCATATTAATTCTGAAACCGGTGTATTCTTTCAATGTCTACTTCTGTTTGTCATACGACTGTATCATTTAATAAAACACTTATATTCAGATATCTCAGCTGTTGTCCTCCTAAATAGAATGGGAAATATTTTGATGTTGCTGTTGGCTTATCCATACTACTTGTAGACAATTCAGTTGGAAATTAATCTGTTTCATTCATGCAAAAACTAAGTCCAATATTCTTTAATAAAGGGATTAGATCTTTGCCTTGTCTATGATTATGCCATCTACACTAAAAAGTATGGAGATTTCCAGCTGAAAATCACCATTTTTTTACTTCCAACTTTTCTGAGGAAGTATAAGAACTGGTTGAAAGAACTTTGCTGTAAGTTTTTAGAGGAGAGCTTCTCTTTCATAAGATTTGATTTCAAGATTGCACTCCTTTGGGCAAATATTGTTTTAGAAAAAGTTCTTCATAATTTCAGGACCAAAACAAAGTAGTTTTTTGCCATTTTAAAATTTCAATTTAGTTCTTGCTTTTTGGGTTACTTGTCCTCCAGTCCTCATTCCTCCAGTCCTCATTCCCCATTCCCCCACACTCTCTTTTATCTTTCTGATTTCCTTAAATTTAATTTTGGTTTCTGTATTGGGTTTGCATGGCCAAGTTTAGGTTGTGGGTGGCCACAGTTGTTGCTTTTGTTAGAAGTTTCTGTAAGCTTCCTCCATGTCCAGCAGAGCCAATCCCTGGTAGCTCCCAAGATGGATGTTCTACTGGCCAATGCTGGGCCAATTAGCAATGGTGGTAATGCCTCTGTGATAACAGATTTAAGAAGAAAGAAAAAAAAACAAAATTTGTTGCAGAGTTGTAATTGTGTCCAGAGAAGAGGAGTGAGAACCTGTGAGAAGAACTGCTCTGCAGACACCAAGGTCAGTGAAGAAGCAGAGGGAGGAGGTGCTCCAGGTGCTGGAGCAGAGATTCCCCTGCAGCCTGTGGTGCAGACCATGGTGAGGCAGCTGTGCCTCTGCAGTCCATGGAGAACCATGGGGATGCAGAGATCTACCTGCAGCCTGTGGAGGAGCCCCACACCAGAGAAGGTGGATGCCTGGGAGGAGGCAGTGTACTCATGGGAGACCCAAGGAGAGAGAAGACCACACTGAAGCAGCCTGTCCTTGAAAGATGGCACCTTGCGGAAGAGTGACCAGCGCTGCAGCAGTCTGGGGGGAACTGTTGCCTGTGGGATGGACTCATGCTGTAGAAGTTCATGGAGAGCTGTCTCCTGTGGGAGGGACCTCAGAGTGCAGCAGGGGAACGACTCCTCTCCCTGAGCAGCAGGAGAAACAACAGGTGATGAACTAACCATAACTCCATTCTGTGCCTCCCTGCACCTCTGGAGCAGAGGTAGAGCTGAGAAGGAGGGAGGGGTGGGGGGAAGGTGTTCCAAAAGTTTTATTTTATTTCTCATTATACTGCTCTGATTTTGTACATAATAAATTCAATTAATTCTAATTCTAGTTCTAGCTTGTTTTGGCTGTGATGGTATTTGGTGAGTGATCTCTCCCAGTCCTTATCTCAGCTCATGAACTCTTCATTATGTTTCCTCTCTCTCCAGCTGTGTAGGGGAGTGATAGGGAGGCTTTGGTGGGTGCCTGGAATCCAGACATTGTCTACCCACTACATTTTCCTTACTTAATTTCTATACGAAAACCAGACAATGATGTAGCAAAATGCCACATACTTCCCTGTATCTTCTTCCACAGCATAAGAATGAATTGTTTCAGATCAGTTGTATTTCATGTGGACTGATGTGACTGACAGCTACCTGAAAGTGTTTGGGCTCAGCCTCTTGGGTAAAGTAGCAAAATTGCATGACTGGAAGCTATATTTCCGAGAGATGGTTAGGTATTAGGTCAATGTTCTCCATAATTTCCAGGTATTACTGAGAAACACTTTCTCTAAATCAACCTTACAGGGTCCTATTTCAGAACTGCAGAAATGCAGTTAAGAGATCTCCATGTGAACCTACTCGTAGTGGGGCATCTTACTTGGGCAGAAAAAGGTAAGGATTGATGAATTAGTCTTTAGACCCTGCAAAGAGAATGGGAAAGAGTGCCAGATGGCCAAGAGAAAGATACAAGGAGTCTGTTATGCTTAAGACTAACAAGTGATCCAGAGGGTAATGTTTCCTTAAGGCATATTCAAGCATTCAGGAGGCAGATGGTGGAAAGAGTAGGGAGTCAAGACAGTTCTAATTAGTCCAACACCATATGGAGTTGCTTCTTTTCTAGAAGCTCAACCTTCTAGACAGGCCTGTGGGTTTACCTATTGGACATCCCAAAGATCTTTGAAAGTGTTTAATGACTCACAACCAACCACTCGCCCAGATTTTTACTTTAGAGAAATAAGTGGAGGATGTTAAGTGTGGGAAGCCCAATTCATAAATCTGCAATATGAAACTAAGATGTAGCTGGATTGGGACTGTACCAACAAACCAAGAAATTAGAATTCCTAAGTCTGATATAGCTGGAGTCTACAGAGGTCCCTGAAATATTACTTCATTTTGTTCCATTCATAAAAACTCATCTTCTTACTTCCAGCCAGCATGTAGGAGGAAGTATTACAATTCTGCTGCCATTATATATGTGGGCTGTACACCTATTTTGCAGGGTTTTTTGGCCACTGTGATCACCCCCTTTACCACTACTCTTAAAAAGTAGAATATATCTTCTGTGTCTTAACTGTATTTATCTGTACTTGTATCCTTTCTTTATTTTGTTCACAAAGTCCCACACCATCTGTACACGCTGGCAAAGACAATGGGTTTTAGTCCTGGGAGAATATGAAAGAGAAAGCCATTAGAGAGCATATCTACAGTTTAGGGTAGATTGCAGTGCAGACAGGCAGGGACATTTCTAAGGGGTAGGGGCAGTGGGTAAAATAGGGACAGTAAGACATGTGAAATCAGGATCTCCCGAATCACATCTGGAAGCAGCACAGCACAGCAGGCTAATCCAGTTGAATGGAGTCCTCATCAATGCCTTCACAATGAACATAGCCTCTTCTGTGTGCATCAAGAAAATATTAATAAAAAAATTAGTGCTATATTTTTCTGATACTACCTGAAGCCATTTAGAAACACTGAAAACATGTAGAAGATCTTCAGAAACAGAAAACTCCCACTACCTCATACTTGTGTATGTGTTGAATTTTAAATAAAACTGTTGCAGCAAGTGATGTTTGAGTCCCAATATGTCCCAAGAATATTCATCTCATCACTGACAAGTGGTTAAGTGCATTTGTTAAACCTTGTCCTCTACATGAAAAAATAAATACAGAATCCAGATCAGCTAGTATTCTAATGCCAGAAAATACATTGGCATTCATCTTCACATGTTTGGTAGCTCAGTGTCTTTCAGTATAACGTTTTAGGTGACTCCTAGAACTTTTGCGCAAAACAAGACAGACTGCCTCCTTATTGTCACCAATCACTTACTGCTTATTTTTCCTTTTTTATATTTTAAAGAAGAATTTTAGTTTTTTGACTTCCTATATTGAAAAAAAATGTCCTTATCAGCTTATTCTCATTATTTCCAAATATATTCATTTAACTTAACCGAAATGTTTATAAACCATTCATTTTAAAGACAGGAAATTATTTTTACTGGAGCTTTAGTGACTCCTTCTCAGTTCAACTTTCCTTAAATACTGCAAGACATCATTACAAATAAATGCATAGCTTTTCGTTTTGAGAGTTATCAACTGGCACGCAGAATCTGAAGCAGTCTCTGGGTCATACATTCTACAAAGATAACACACATAAGCTATGGGTGAAATTACCTTGTTCTGTTTCTTCTGTTACTAAATTCAGACTTTAAGGAGTGATCTAGGCTGCTATTCTTTTCATCTCCAAGTCCAAAGCTTTACTATCCCCTAAAGCTCTGTCTCTGTTCAGCTACTCTGTAAAGCTGTTGAGAGAGGTAATGACTAAAAAGAGCTGAAGTGCCAGCATTATGTAGGTGTCACAGCACCAGCATTACACAAAACCTAAACCCTAGTGATTCTCAAAAATCTTAGTACTCTGAAATCAAAACTTAGCTGAAGAACAATTAAAAGACAAAATACAGAAAAGTTAAAATTATAGTATTAAGAGAAGTATTTGTGCTCTATCAGTCTGTACAGGATCAAGTTGATTTGCAGTTTCAGTACATTTGCCCACTATTTAGAATTTGGTCTGGTCAGTGTGACATCTTTATTGACAAATGTTTTAATGGAATTAACTGTAAGGGAAGGATCTCAACAACATTACTCATTTTAAGTTAGGTGTGTACCTAACCTAATTGTCTAGGCTCCGTGTGTAGTCAGCAGGGAGAATCGCCTCCAGGGTACAACTGATGCCATTCACATCTTGCTCAACACAGTAATTCAGATTCTATATCTGATTTATCTTTTCTTTTGCAATGTGTCTTCTTCTCATTTAAAAATCATTTGACTGGTTAAAAATACTGTGCTCCTCAACATGGATGTTAAGTACCTAAGTAACCACACTACAGAAATAAATGTCTTTTCTTTTTTATTTCTTTTGCCCTCATGCACAACACTTCTGGATCACCTGACCACAGACTCTAGCTGCTTTCTCTATGGATTAGTTATTCGTGATCCTCAATAAATAGTTGTCTCTTCAATATGTCATCTTCATTAGCAAACTCCTCATTTCTGCTGAAAATGATTGCTCTGGTGCTTGTACAAGGCCAGATACTTTGCTCCTGCTTATTACTAGGTGTGCAGCACTTGGTGGCAGCTCATCTTTCATTATGATGGACAGGAATGAAGTGTACTGGAACATAACAATTACAGCCTTGTGAGGAGGAGAAAAAAACAAACTCAGAAAATCTGTAACTGTTGGGGCTATTTGAAAGGTTTTCTCCCAATATGGGCATGAAGGGTTTGAGTATAAAAAGACCGAGGAAAAGAAATTGAGGGATGATGCAAGGAGCACAAAGAGCAAGTAGAGAGGCTGCGTGCATAAGTCCATGTTGTTGGAGAATGAAGACTTTGCAGCACCTAAAATCAATCCCAACACCTCAGATAAAACATTGCTTTAATCCAACAATGCTTGAAATGCATTTTATTTTATCCTATGATTCTTTTCTTTGAGACAAGTCACTGCAAATTTCATTGGTATTTCTCTTTTCCTGAATTCTGTTTTATAATTGATATTTTACTGTATTTCTTTTGTTTTTTGCATTTTCTTCTTTTTAAATAAATTATTCATTAAGGATTAATTTTGGGACTGAAATTACTTTCAATAAAAACTTAATTACATAATCATATTTTTCATGATAATTACTAAGCATAATGATCGTATCTAAGTCTTAACGTTAAATCAGGAAAACTTTTAATTCATATATCTAATATTTCACATATTTAAAATTGCTATTTAGGCCAGGTTTTCAATAGAGAATTTTTGTAAAACTATTTTTCAGTAGCAGACTTCTGGGATTGTTCATCTCCCTTCCCATTCGGATTCCAACTTTAAGAAGAATTCCAATACGAAGAGCATCTGTTTGAAGAGCTAATGAAAGAGATTGCTGGAAAGAAAAGGGAAGAAAGTTTTGGGTTTTTTTCAGGAATAAACTAATTTACCACCAGTAGGAATGTGTCCCAGTATATTCACTACATTATTAACTGAAATTGTCTTGTCTTAATTTAGTAATCTCAGTTGCCTTTTTGTTAAAATCCTTTTTTTTGAAAATCAAGTTCTTATTCATTATGCCTTGCCTATGAACATCCTTTAATTCCAATGGAAACAGAAATGTACAAGACTGTAGAAACTGAGCTCACATTTTTGCTGGAAATTTAAGGAGGTTAATAGGTCAAATAATTTTGACATCAATTTTTAGCTGCACTAGCTCTGCTTTATCAGGCAGACAGGACAATGATCTGTTAAATCTCCATTTCCTTGATTGATGTCCCAGGAGAACCATTGCAGGGTCAATACAACTGATTTCCTGGAGTGGACTGAGGCTCCTTTGTGGAGATTTTGTTAAACCTGCTGGGAATGTCTACTTTTTCTGTAAGCAATGACTTTTTGAAACATTTATCTGTCCGTATGGGCTAACACTTTTTCATAAACTAAACCAGCTTTACAGAAAGGAACTGTTACACAAAAATGAAATATTTGATACATGGCAATGTGATTTATGTTGATGATTTTTTTTCCTGAATGCATGAACAGAATGATGTTGATAAATTGTAGTGAGTTTAGTGGAGGGTTACCACAATGGGACAGCACTTGTCCTGCCAGGACAAGGCAAGGAACAGGGCCTGATGCAGTCTGGAGAAGAGATGGCTGCAGGGGCACTCCACAGCAGTCCTCCAATTGAAGGAAAAGGAAACTTCTCAAAGCATCAGTGAAGAAATAGTAGTGTACAATACCTTGTTTACTCTCCAATAGCTGGTTTTTTTTTCTGAGTTTTACTAAAGACTTTAACCAGTCCGAGTTCAATGAGTTCAATGCTAAAGGTAAATTATTGTATTAGCATTAAGAAAAATGTTTGATTTTGGCATTGGGAAGAAAAAAAGAGAAAGGCCTAAAAAGCAAAACAGCAGAAAAGAAATTCTACCGTTGAAAACACTGAATAGTAAAACACCCAGTTTTGTCAGTCAACAAGGTGTGACGTTAATTGTTCTAGGAATGTTTCTGCCAGCTGTCCCTATATAACATTAATGTAAACTTACTTTGAGAGTACAATTTATATGCAAACAATGGCTTAATCATACGAGTTTTACACAGTGATGTTTTCCATCTGCAATTATTGAATTGTCTGCTAACAATGTTGTCCACTTTTCCACTGCAGTTTCAAGGTTCTCCATGAGAAGATGAGAAAAACTCATTTCAGAGGTATTAAAAGTACACAGTTAGAAAGTAGGTCTGGGTAAATGGTTTGGAAAAAATCCAAATTTTATCAAGCATGAAAAGCACAGAGCACAGAAATAATGCAAGAAAATAATTTCTTATGCTATTTTAGCCATCCTGTGTGTCCACATTTATCTGAATACCAAACCCAAACTTCTTGGGTGATTGATCATTGCTTCATGAAGGTTCTAGTCTGGATTTAGCTTGCCTTCATGTGACCATGCAATGACATAAAATGTCGTATGTGATGGAAATGGCTTTGAGAAAAACACAAAAGAACACAGAAACAGCATTATGAAGTTTTCTCCGCATGATTTTGATTCATTTGTCATCCATTCTGAACATTAATGAAGAAAACAGAAAATCCATTAAGGCCTTTGATTTTTGGAGGCAGGTTTTGTGAAAAAGCAGCTTTACCAGGAATCAAAGAATCATAGTATCATTTAGGTTGGAAAAGACCTCTAAGATCATTGAGTCATCTTCCTTTGTCTTTCCATTCCTCACTTTCCTGAACACATATCTTAGCTGTAAGTGAATTTGAGATGTGATGGCCTTCTTGAATGAGATACGTCAAGGTGTAACTTTCAAAGCACTTGGGACTAAAAACTTTTGCCCTGCTTAAAACCCAAACAATGTAACGTTACATGGGAATATATGAGACTGAATCCTCTGCTCAGTTCAGAAATTCTCTGTGACATAGACACTGAGTGATATTCATATGGCTGCTTTCTATTTAGCACCACTACAGGTTGGCTTGCAGTGCTGTGAGCATTTCTGCCACCACCACTGCATTCTGCTGGTGCATGGGATCCTTTCCGTACTTGTCAAGCTCTGCCTTTGATGTTCACAATTCAGGAAGACTGGTTTATACAGTGTCACAACATTTACCTGTGTGACACAGTAGAGTTGCAGTAGTTCTATTGCTTTTGAGGAAAATTATTCCTACACTAAATGGGACTGAAGATTTCTAACTTGGTGATTGTGCCAAAAAATTGCCTCTGAAAAGTGCTTGAAAATCACTTTTTAATCAGTGTTTATCAAGCACCTTAACAAGACATTTTGCCATTGTTTTTTTCCATCCTATACTCATGGAATCTGCTGTGAAAATTACACGAAAGGCAATTCCAGGATGCTTTCCTGGATTTGAGTCCTGAACTGCACTCCTCAAAGGAAGACCATGGGTGCACACTACAAAGAAAATGGTTAATACTTAATGAGCTGGGTAGCAGCAGTTTACTTAGTCACTAATAAGTCACTTACAGAAATTGTAGCACTCTATTTAAGCCATACCTCAATGCCTAGATTATTGAATCACACTTATTGAGTTGCAGTTAAAGACAAACAGCTATCTTTTTTTGAACACATTCACTTATAGATGCATATTACCTTACACATAGAGTTTATATCCATTTTAATTAGAAAACACTTAGAAATTCTCATTATAAGCAATTTGCCAAGTAAAAATATCATTATTTAGGTATTAGTAGAGTTGGCAAGAAAACAGAAATTGCTATCTATTGAGAAATTCCTACATTTTGAATAACTTTAATTACCTGTGAGAATAGAAGTCAATGTTTCAAGGCATTTTATGGATTCAAAGGGCTTAAATGTTTCGTTTTGGAAACACTGATGTAATCCTTCAAAACATGATACCACTGCAATATGCTTTTAAATTTTAAGTGTAATTAATATATATAACATATGAGGTACAAGGACTGAAACTGAATATCTTATTTTTACTTTCAACCATATATGTCAAACAAACTGAAACATTTGTGTCAAACGTGTTTATCATGAGGTCATTTTTTTAATCAGCTTGATCTCTTTCCTTTTAATTTTTTTTCCTATTAATTGCTTAAACTAGTCAGTTGTGTACTGATCCTCATAAAAGTGTGTTTGTAATAGGTGTGGACAGTATTTGAGCAGGTGGAAAATGAAAACAAGAAAAAATAACTTGAATTACCTCCCTGCACAGTAAGTACAATCTTTGCAAGCATAAGGCACTTGTTGTATCTGTCTGGAGTACTATATACAATTCCGGTCAAGTTCAAAAAATATTAGCTCAGACTCATTACTAATTTGAGAAAGGGTTTGGAAAACCTTTTATGTTGGAAAAAACTTCAGCTGAGTAAAATGAAAGTGGATCTATTTTAGCTAAAGAATAAATTCCAACAGAATAATAGAATATATTTTGTCAATTAATAACTTCTGTTCATAAATTACAAGAAAGTTTTTAATATCTGAATGTTTCACTATTTCAAGTATGATTCATTAGAACACAGCTGGGTAAAAACATATTTTTAAGTTGTAGTTTCCTCAATTTGGGATGAAATTGTGGGATATATTTGCTTCCAATTGCATGGATTAAAACTAAATATTCCATGGGCTGCTGGGAGGTGCTTCAATAAGTACCCTGAGGTCTTTTTAAAGCAAGAAAAACTCTAGTCTGGCTTGCAAATTTTCTTTATATGAAAGAGAGGACAGAAGGGGCATTTCTGATAGGGAGGGAGCTAAAAACTGCAACCATTAACTTAAAAGCACTCCCAAATCCAGTAATACAGGGATAGCCATTAAATGCTTTTCTAGTTCTATATGCTACACTCTCATGTTGCTAAAGGATGGTGTTTCCAAGCATGCCAACCGAGGAGTATTTTAAATGAAGTCTTTAAACAGCAATGTGGTGAGAAGGCAGTCTGCTGTGTTAACACCTCTGTTGTTAAAAGATAAGGTCGTATTTCTCATTGTGACTTTAATGGCCACTTCTTACTCTGTGTTTCTGCTCCCTGTGTGGTCTGTACTTATATCTGCTACTTTAATAACTACAGCAAATTTTTACCATGACCATTAGCACAGTAGAACAAATGCAGCATGGAAAAATTGCTAAATTATTTCTCAATTAATGTACCACCAGCAAATTTGCTACTTGTTCCCTTATTATTGAGTCCATATCTTTTATCCAGAAAGCACAATTTCTAATTTCCATCTTGCATTTTTTTAATCTCAGAAATCCTACTGAGTCGGCCAACATGCCAATAATAACATATGGGCAATAAAACAGGAAGTCACCTTTATAAGTCATAGACCTTTACTTTTTTATTTTCATTGTTGTATTTGATTATGAGTTAAGTTGAAAATGGGAAAAATGGAAAATGACACCTTTTATTTTTTACCTCCTTAAAGAGAGGAAAAGATAAGAGGCAGTTATTGGTATTGTTTTGGGGGGGCCTTTTTCATTGTTGTAGTTATTGGTTTTTAGATTATTTGTATTCATTGAATTATTCTTTGCCT
This sequence comes from Struthidea cinerea, assembly GCA_013397865.1. Taxonomy (NCBI): domain Eukaryota; kingdom Metazoa; phylum Chordata; class Aves; order Passeriformes; family Corcoracidae; genus Struthidea; species Struthidea cinerea. The sequence continues at coordinate 4,297,253 of VZTI01003755.1, read as the reverse complement.
CTCAGTATGCTTATAGTGAATTCAGATTCATATATTGTACGGATGGAAAGAACCATTATGATTATCTATTCCCAACACCTGTGTAGCAGCCCATAAAATCTGAACTCGTACTTCATGCATCAAGTTCGTATCTTCTACTTGAGGGACAATAGATTTTTTAGAAAGACACTCAGTTTTGATATAAAGTCTTGATTCTCTCTGACTAATGTTTGCACCATTCTAAGACATGCAGCAGGCTTGGAAACATGATGTAAGTAAATGGGATCTTGAGGTTCCGCCTCCATTGACTTTCATGTTAGAATTGTTAATTTGAAATTGACTTTCACAGTATTTTTAATGTACTCAAAAGGGAAAAAAATCTCTTGCAGGTACTTCACATTAGAAAAAAATGTTAAAGAATGAGTGATGGTATCTGCACAAAACAGAATATATATAATATTTCAGAAAACAAAACAAAACCAAAAACAACCAAAAAGCCTTTACTTTACAGTTATAGCTACTATAGACACAAAGCCTGGCTGACAAATTATAAGGGAGAGTTGGTCAGAAAGACCACCTTGATCTTTGTCCTTCTTCCTTTGATTGCTAAATTGCATGAAGTAGATAAAAACTTCCATCAGTTCTGCTAATCCTTCCTATAAGATTGTACTTACATAGATTTTTGTGACTAATCAAAGGAAATATCTGAAAATTTTGTGAAAGTGAACTTTTTTTGGCGTTCACTAAGAGGCATGGCAGAGACTTATGAGTAGATTTCTGTTCTTCAGAGATAAAATTATTTATATTAAATAAAAACAAATATACAAACAAAACCTGTAATGAACTAAATCAACTTGAGAAAAAGTAATTTTGCCTCATGATGAACCTTATTTTGGAAAGCATACATTTTTTTTTCAGATGAAAGGAAGAACAAAGCTTGCTTTCATTCAGGATGAAATAAAAGCTTTTATATTCAAGAGTCTTGCTAAATCTCTTGTGAAGAAAGAATCGTATTTTTTGTCTAGCTATAAATCTAATGAGATGTTATATACCAATTTTCTCACCTATATAGGAAAAGCTGACATTAAGGGAGTGATTAGTCATAGAAAATATTGATAAAAGAAGCTCTGAGAGACCATCCAGCCTGTCCCTCAGTCCAAAGCAGGATTAGCTACCAGTATGTCATTCCTGATTGATACCTCTTCAGTCTGATCTTAAATGCTTTCAAAAACAGGCTGTTTACGAGTTCTTTAAGAAATCCATCCTAAAGTTTCACTGTTCTTACTGTTACAAATTGTTTTCTGTACATCTGAACTACAGCTTGGATACTACAATAGCCTCTCCAGTTGTGCTGCCTCCAACCTGCTGGGCACATTGCTGGCCACTGCATGTCAGCTAAGGCTCGAGCACTGCTGAGTAAGCACAAGGATTACTGGCTGTGTTTTGCAGAGGATGCTCTGCTTGTACATGGCAGTCTGATATTTGCTTTCTTTGTAACAACATGACACAGTTGACTCATGCTCAGACAGCAAGCTGCTATAATTCCCGGATCATCCCCATTTGGCCAGTTGTTTCCCATCTTATATTTGTGCAGCTGATGGTTCATACATAACTGGAGTACTTTTCACTTGCCCTTTAATCTTGTTATACTGGATCAAATTCAAATCATCAGCTGTTGTAGTCAGCATTCCTTGGTGACAGCTACTTGAAGTGTTGCTGGACATAGATTAATTTTCTGTGGGAAATTATTTTCTAAAGCAGGTCTGCACAATGCTGTATCTGTACCTCCGTATTCCTTTTCTTCCACCAACTTTAGATTCTTAAACAGTGACTTCCCTAGATTTTCTATGAGTGGTGCATATCTTTTTAATTCACATTATTAGGCCAATAATATTGGCCAATGCCAAAGAAGGTTTTGTTGTTGTTTTTTTTTTCTTTACAGATATATATTTACAATACACTTTGCTGGTTAAGAGAAAGACAAAACAGACATCCTGGAGGATTAGACAATCATTCTACTGTTCTTAAAAATCATAAGATGAGATACAATTGCAGGACTAGGGTCCTTGTCAGGACTTGTTAGGAGGTATGTGGTGCTATTTTTTGTCATGGTTTATTTCCTTCTTCCTCAAAACTGTTGATACTCATGTACACAGATGCTGAGTGAAAGACTACAAAAGTCACTGTCACATACCCCTGGGGTCACCACAGCAGAATTGTGTGCAGCACAGTTCAAGGGGTTATTTGTACACCATATTGAATAATTTACTAGGCTGCACCAAAAGAAATATATGGCATAAGGAAAAAAAATTATTAGATTGCATAAATGATTAATCAATGTTTTAACATAGCCAGACAGCTCGCAGCATCTTCTCTTTGTTATCGATATGAGTTTTATATGATGCTGTGAAGAAGTCAATGACAGTGCTAACTAGGAATCCACCTAAAATGCCCAGATTTTGCCTAGCAAATTTGAACTACTTTGTTTTCCAACATCTATACAATTTTATATTTTATATCTTTTCTATTTATTTTATATATCAATTTATATAACTATTTTGAAACTTACAATAAATGTGCTAAAATAAAATCTTTGGAAGACTATAGGTGATCCACCTAAATATTACTATAATTGTTTTTGTTCTTGTTTAATATCTGCCAAACATGTCAAGGTGCATCAGCACAGGTGCACCTTGGTACAAGAACAAGCCTTTCTGATGTGAAGAAATGTGACTGAGAATCAGAAGGATTAAGTGTTCTGTCAAGGATGGTGCTGCAGTTCTGAATTATTTACAAAACATGGAATTCAAAATGCTGGAATTCAACATTTCAGAGTCACATTTTTCAAACCGCACATCTGAGAAATACACTTTTCGATGCTTCCCAACTTTGGGGGCAAAGTTAACGCAAGTCATTTCTCCACTCTTGAATACTTCTATTGATTTTGGACTTTGAGTAAAAGAAAACTCAGCAGAGGTCACAAAGTTTCTACTGTGGCAGCCACAGTGCAAGTGATTAAAACCCTGTCTCTCACCTTAAGTGCTCCAATTCAGTCTTGTGAAGTTTAACACCTCACCTCAAGTCCCAGCCAAATCTCAGGGGGCTTTGAATTGACATCACAAACACACCTCCAAGTTTAACAAAGAAGCCAAAAAAGACAAACAAGGAAAAGAAATACTTATATGCCAGTAGCAGCTATTCCACAGAGATTTGATCCAAAGGAAAGATGGAAGAAAACACTGCAAAAGCACATTTTTTTCTTTCAAGGGCTGTAACTAGCCCCTACTCCTATCATAGGAGGGCTCAAGAGTGTCCAGATAAAACACTCTCATCTTTTACCTTAATGAACTCTGAACTGACAAGTCTTTTATGACAAATTCAGCGCTCTAGCAGTAGCTTCAAAACTACATGAGATTTAGAGCCCCATTTGAAGCCATATCTGGTTTGTCTCGCCTCTGTGACAAGTTCTCACAGTTCTCATCTGGGTCAGTAAATGGAGATCCCATGATAGGGAAAACTGACATCCCATTCATCTTGCTTTGCATGAGTGCTTTGCCTGTCAAAACAGCCACACAACAATGTTAGTTTTATATACTCTTAAGAAATGCAGCCCCAAATTGGCTGCCAAAACACAAGCAAGAAGTGTGCAGACAGGAGCATATACCAAGATGAGGAAACAAATTGAAAATTTAGATGACTACCAATAAAAAACAAAAGAGGTGTTGTCATCCTTCCTTTTTTAGCCAGAGAGATGTATTGCCTTCTCTTTTTTCCCCCCACATCCTAGTCAAAACCAGGTGCATGAAAAATGACATAGAGTTTGAAGTCAGAAAGGATGATCTGGTCATTTAACTCATCCTTCCCCCAGGGTCATATATCTGTTCCAGTACTTTTTAATATAACTCAATGACCTTGGTTAAGATCAGGCATCTTTTTCAGCACACCAGAACAATTGGTATGGCCTGCATTTCAGACAAATGTGGGAGAAAGTGAAACACACCAGGAGCAGATCAGGCCACTTTTGTGCAGGGGAATAAAGAGTTCTATCAGACCACAGCATATGTCTGGTTGAAGGTAGTGGGGTGTGTGATTCGACTACAATTTTTCTTTATTCAAAATGATATGTACTAGGGATGTGTTGAGGAGAGTGATTTTTGTTTCCCAACGCCCTTCATAAAAGGAAGTCACCTGCAACTTTCAGAGAGCCACAGGTTTTAGAGCCAGAAGAGGCCACCAGGCAATGTGCAAAGCTCAAGCTCAACAGAATAATAACTAAGCCACAATTGGTTATCAGTGGAAAATCATCATTAAAGGGGAATAGTATAAGTAGCACTCAGCAGGCTTTGAAACTCCTGCTTTGTTTGGGGATTTTTTCTCTTTTAATTTCAAATAAATATACAATTAATTGTAAAACATGTAAATTACACAAATGGGGGAAGTGGTATATCATGTTGAGCATAAGGCAGCTATAGAAATCTATTGCAAGAATTTGTTAAGCTGGCCTCAGTAAATGTGTGTATGTGTCTAAGAACTATTCATTTTCACTAACAATCTCAACAGGGTAAATGTGTTTATTCAGGAAACAGGAATGCATTCCCATTAAACAGGGAAAGTTGTTACTTTGAAAGTGACTAAGGTATTTAATGCAAAGGCAACCCAAGTTCTCAAAGGCAGAAAGACAAATATGATCTTTGGGTTTATAGATTGTAAAAGTACTACTTCTCTGAGCAGGAATAAGACAACAATGTGTCTCCTTTGGTGTTATTTGGCATATGGAACATTAAAGATAACAAGTAAAGTTTTGCTGAGGTTCTTGAAAAAACCATTCAAAGACTTAAAAGGCTGTTAAAATAATTCCTGAAGAACAACAGCAAAAAATTACTTTGAAAACAGTTTAATCTGTGTAGTTTATCAAATTGAAAATAGAGAGGAAGTTTGATTTCAGTGTTTTTAATCTTTTATTTTAACAAAAACATTGTAGTACATTATCAAAAGAATGGACAAATATCTTTGCTGTGTCATCATATTGAAGTTACACAACCATTTGAAACACAAGCTTTTTTCCAAATAAAAATTATAGGGACAAACATGTTAGCAAAATTGTCAGTTTGTTATACACAGTGTGTTAAACAGAAATTATTGTGGATCCTTTACACTTAAGTTCTATGTATATATCCATGAAAAAGAAATTAGCTAAAAAGGAAGTGAAAAACTTATTGTTTATGTAACAAATAAACACTCAATTATAGTAATTTTAACTCATATGATGGTAGAGAGGGGAAAGGAGTGATGAAAGAAAAATTAATCAAAATGAAAAACATTTTCACTTGAAAGTTGTAGGTTTCTTTCTCTTGCTGCATTTTGATTATGAAAAGAAGGATAATTGATTTTATTTTCATTTGCCTGAAGTAGGAGATAATTATATTTTGTATAAATGCAAATTAAATACACACATATATATATAAGAATAGGTACTAAAATAAAACAGTTCAGTTTTTTGTCTATTTAGCAAGATTTTATCCATTTTAGCCTGGATAGAGTGAATGGTTTACTGTGGAACATTTAGAAGACCTCACGCAACCCTTAATAAACAGTGTGTTGCTTTAACTAGTGTCTAAATGATATGCAAGTCAAATTAAAGATGCCATTTTTCATCTGTACAAGTAAAGTGACTCATGCACAAAATTAAAAAAAAAAAATTGCCATCACACATTCTTTTATTTGCTGCTTCATCTTTATATAACATGAGGAAAGAAAGGCAGAATCACTTAGACTGATGAAGTCTGAAACAAATTATAAGGCAAATCTAGTCAATTGTAAATGCTTATGAAAGAAGAGTTTAAAAAGCATAGTGAATTTACTAGGCTCAAAGATAACCAATAAAAAGAAGATTATTGAAAAGGATAGGTAGATGAACGACAGGCTTCACTTTACAGGCAAGGTAAATACAAACAGACTTCAAATTTCAAAAGCTTATGTTTGCAAAATTTTGGTATGTTTTCTACTGAGATTTGTTCCTATTTACATCTCATTGCAATTCTTTCTAATTCTTTGACCATCATAATGCTGACATCTATATAGGAAATTGAATACAACAGTTTCCTTCTTATATATGAACAGTCATGTCATATTTTCACTCTAGTTGTTTAAAGCCCAGAGGAAAAATTTTACAGTTGTTCCACACTGCCTTGTATACCAAAATAAAATACATAAACACAGCCTTGCCCACATCTCTTATAAATGATGGAAAAGAATTTTAAAACACAGAATTTGAGATCTACTTATGTTAGATGAAATGCAGGTATAAGTATAATATTTTAGCAACTTCATAACAAGCTTCATAACTAGCATGGCTAAGGGCCACTCATTAATGCATAAAATACTAAAGTGGCCTAAAATTTTCGTATCAAGTCAAAGTATCAGGAATTCCCAAGAGACTGTTGGTTTCAGCCCCATAGCTTTAGAAGATGTGGCATCTCTTAGTGAACTAGATATGAACTCTGTTTCATTTCCTTTCATGTTTTCCATTTGTCATTATAATGGTGATATCGCAGTGTTGTGCAAGTCAAAGGGACAGCATTACTGTTATAACTGGTGTCATCAAATATTAACAGTGACTCATTTATATTTAGATATTTAATACTGTCCAAATGTTCCAAATAATTTTCTGTACTGGTCTGGATTTTGTGTCCAAGATGATTTTTTTTAATGTTGTGAAGTTTTCACAACACAGTAATAAAATGGGGTTTTCTATTTTTGCTCATATCAGTATATTTTTGTCTGTAATTTTAATTTGGGTAATACTACAGTGTTTGTAAAAAAAACCCTTTTTAACTCATTCACTGCAAAGAAATGCTTGCACAACTAGTAGCCTTGAAAAGAAAGAAAAAAAAAACCCTTCAAACCGCACAGGTTTCCATCACAATCCTGCTGTAGCAGCACTCGGAAGAACTGCAGGTGCAACCTGATGGTTTCAATGCAATGACCTTTTAGAATCTTCACCAGAAAAAATGGGAAGTATTTCTGTTATAAGATCTTTATCACTGTCATCCTCATCATCATCATTGCATACATCTGTATAAACATTTTCAGGACAATGGGCCTTTGACTACTTAAAAAAGGCTAGAAGTTTGTGTTATGTATCACATTGTTTGCAGAATGGGACATACATTATATAATAGTGAACAACAATGGGAACATTTAAGTCAATAAACTCTTTCAAAGATGTGACAAATTGAAGCCCAAAACCTTACACATCTAAAATACAAGTTGTTTATTTGCTTAGGTTTTGGAGAAGTTAGCAAGAGGAGTAGTGACTTTCTTGTTGGTTTTGCTGCAACTGTCATGAAAATGAATTTGTGCGTTTGTTTAAATGCTTGCCAAGGGCATGGCGAATGACAAACAGGATTCTCTTAGTTATGGTAACATTACAAATGACAATAGTTGTTAATGTAAACCCCAAATTAATTGTGCTGTAGCCTGAAAGTCAAACTTTATTGCAAGTGTGAGTGAAGACAGTATTTTATGTCCAATGCACAATTGTTCATTCGTGAATGTTAACCATAGATTTGTTTTCATTTTGTCTCAATTCATGTTTTTGTCTTTGCTTTACATTAGTCATTCTGCAGCAGCAAATGTGCAGGAAGGTGGTAGATAGACTTGTGTAGAAGAGATTTCTCCTGCTACAGCATCTTGTGACAATATGTTGACCGGAAACTCCACAGCAGCAATTCTGATGAACGTTACAGAAATTGCTTTCAAAGGCAAATGAAGCCTGTAGGCACTTTGCTCAAGGCCTGTGCTTCCTTCTTCTGTCTCTCAAAGGGGCCCTCAGCTCTTAAAAGCTACAGCTGGGCCCTCTCTCCATGGTATCTATACATGTACACCATACCAAGGTATCACAGGAACGCACTAGAGCTGAACCATGCAGTTCATAATCCCAGCTGAATGCTCCCACAGTGAACACTGTGCAATGTTTTTGCCTCATGTTTTCTAGACTGTATTCCTTAGGGTTATCTATGATATTCCAGAGTTTCAATAGTTTCAGGAAGCTGACATTATTTATGGCATTTTAAACAGTCTCCCCAAAACACTGAGTTCATTTCTTTGAAAGCAGAATGCATCTTCTTACTGACTCAACATAATTTCAATCTAGACTGGAGATGACAAAATTAAGGTTCTGTATTTTCCTTTAAGACTTTGATGCCACTGGGACATTGGCATTCCCACTTTTCTGGTAGTATTCAGTGGGTTTTGCTTTTGATAATAGTTTTGAAATTATCCTCCTGAAAAAGTCTTTTAAAAATTATGTAATATTTAAAACCTATACTTTAACATCATATACTTGTCTTGAGATAAATAAATGCAGAGTTTTACAGAGGTGAGTAAGTAACAAATGCTACTTAAAGCAAACACCTCTAATTCCCTATGATCTCTTTCACAATGGTTTTCAGTGGGCATATGGAGAGGACATGAAGATGTAAGTATGGTTATGTTAGCAAAGATTATCCAGAAGACTGTAATTCTTTTATGGCTTTGCTGTCAGAAGCATGCTGATAAAATATTTTTGCCACAACATTCTAGACCATATTTCCTACATATGAAAGTTTGAAGCTTCCAGGAAAATATAAATTTATTGGTTATGCAATCTACCTGTGACAATTCTGGAAAGAGTAGTCCTTTACACCTGCAGAAAAGACACAGAACAAGAGGTGTATCTGCAGACTTCTTGCCAATGTTCCATAGTCTTGACCCCAGGTGTCTACCTTTTGGAATGAGAGTGAATCTCTGATCTTTCAGCATTCATTTTTCTTTGCTGAGTCTGCTGCTGAAGTGCCAGCTACTCTCTAAAATTTGAAGTGCCTTCAAAAAATTATAATTTTAAAATATATCTGAAACTCTTAGTCCAAAACTGTCCAATGTACAAAGCCAGGGAAGAAAAAAATGCAAAGAAATCACACCTGGTATGGACCCAGTTACTTACCTTTTTAGGATTTTTAGCTCTTTAGCCTTGGCCAAAACATGAAGGCTGTACAATTTTTCTATTACTGAATAACATGCACTTTATGCTTTCCATGATAGCATCTTCAAAGGCAAACACACTTGAAAGGGTAATAAATCAAATATTAGAGAATAATACACCTATACACAGACATCTTACAACCACCCAGGCAAGCTTTGTCATGCAAATCCAAACAAATCAAATGAGATTTATCTCACGCCAAGGCAGGTGACTCTGGATTTGCTTTTCAACCAAAAAAAGCAACAAATTCCTTGGCTTCCTGAATCCTATTTATTTTCACAGATTTTAATGTAGGATTTATTTACATGTTGCATATTACAAATTTGCTTGTTAATTTAGGCTTCTACAATTTGATGGGTCAAACCTGTTTTGTGGACAAAAAGCACAGCAGTCTAGGTATTTCTGTTCAGTGGAACCAGTGTTTATTTAGGACCTCTCAGTAGAATAAACAATTGATTCTATGCTCTCACTTGACTGTGTCTGGTTTGTAAATTAGAATAGCTTTAAGACTGCTCTATTTTACCAAGCAGAATTTAGTTTGGATTAGGAACTCATGGCTTTTTACATCACAAGTATTACAGTCGTTTACTCTTGTAGTGGTTTTTTCTGTGATACAGCTACTTTTCTTCATAGTAGCTTGCATGGTGCTGTTTTGGACTTCTGATGAAAATAGTGTTGATAACACATTGATGTTTTAGATACTGCTGAGCAGTGCTCAGACAGTGTCAAGGTTTTTTTTGTTTCTCATTCTGCCCTGCCAGTGAAGAGGCTGGGTATGCACAAGAAGTTGGCCAGGGACACAGGACAGCTGACCCCGACTGATCAAAGGGATATCACAGGTCATATGATTCTGTGCCTAGCAAAAAGAGCTGAGTGAAGAAGGATATGACGTACATTTGATGGTACAACATTTGTCTTTCCACACGTGCTGGAACCCTCCTTCCCTGGAAATGGAAAAACACCTGCCTGACAAAGGGAAGCAGTGAATGAATTCCTTGTTTTGCTTTGCTTGCATGCACGACTTTACCTATTAAACTGCCTTTATCAGAATTTGCAAATTTTCTCTGCTTCTGCCCTTTTGATTCCCTCCTCATCCCATTGTGGGGGTAGTGAGGAACCTGTGTGGGGCTGAGCTCTGTATCAGGGTTAACCTACCATCTACAAATATTCAGGTCCATTTAAAACCCAGGAAAATTTTAAACCTAATAGGATAGAAACAGCTATGTCAGATACAGCTATCGTGGTAAGTACAGACCTTTGCCCTAAGTACAGTAGAGTTCTTGGGCTGTTCTACAGGTTTTTGTACTTTGATGACAGCAGCAACTAAGACTAATTCAAATTAAAAATGTAAATGTTAAAAATGTTAATGAAAAAGCAAACGCAGTGCGTCATTGAGACCTGGCAGAAAGCAGATCCTCAGTAGCCCATAGGCAGTGTTCTCTGTTGCACAGGCTCATGGAAGCTTGTGCAAAGAACAATGAAAATACTCATTTTCTGATATCAGATTGACCTTTACCCACATTATAGGGTGAAATGAGCTAATGCAATATCCCGAATGGAAAATTTAGAATTGTAGAACAGAACCATAGAACAGCACAGGTTAGAAAGGACCTCAAGAGACCATCTGGTCTAATCTTTTATGGGGAAGGGAGTCTGGATGACATTATCTAGCACCCTCTTCCATTGCACCTTGAAGTCCCCCACTGAGTACGGACTCTACCACATCCCTGAAAAGGTTGTTCCCATGAATGACTGCTTTCATTATAAAAGATTTCTTTCTTATGTTGAGATGAAACTTTTCCCAGTGCAACTTCTACCCATTACTCCTTGTGTTCTCCATGTGGGTCCTCATGAAGAGAGATCATCTGTCCTCTTTGTAAATATCCTTTAAGTACTGGAATATTGTGATAATTTCCCTCTCAAGCCTTCTCCTCTCGAGGGAGAAAAGACCTAGCTCCTTCTGTCTGTCCTCACAGGACCGGTGTTCCAGCTCTTTGATAATTTTTGTGGCCCTTCTTTGGAAACTTTCTGATCTCCACATCTCTCTTGAACTGAACTAGACACAATTCTTGAGGTGGGGCCTCACAAACACTGAGTGGAGTGAAATGACCGTGTCTGTGTCTCAGCTAATAATGCCCCTGTGGATGCTGTCCAGGATCTGATTTGCCTTTGTTGCTGCAGCAGTGCACTGCTGACTTGTGTTCAGCTTATTTTCCATGGGGACCCCTAGGTCCCTTTCAGCATGACTTCTCCTCAGGCACACAGATGCAAGCCAGCACTGGGCTCTTTGGTTATTCTGTCCCAGGTGCAGGACTTTTCACTCATCTTTATTAAACTTCACACTGTTCTTCCTAGGCTATTATTCCCACCTGTGCAGGTGTCACTGTAAGATAGCTCTCCTTTCTGAGGTGTTCATCTCACCACACAGTTTGGTGTCATCAGCAAACTTGGTGCTCTCAATCCCATCATCCAGATCACTTATAAAGATGTTTAAGAGCCTGGGGCACAGTACTGATCCCTACTGTACAACATGTATAACTGCAAAATAGTACTATTTAACAGAGGAAAAAACCAGTCCAATATGATGTTACTAAACTGATATTTCAGTGTGCCATGGTTTTGTGGAAAATAAACTGTCACCAAGGAATAATGTCAGCCATTGATTTTCATCATTTTAGGCATCATTAAGACCTACAAATCTAAACTGGTAATCCGGGGACCCTTATGTATAGTCGGTGGAGGGATACTGACATTGCAGAGGGGGATTTTAGGTACTCATGTTAGGAAAGAATGCTGACACCTATTTCTCTTCTGAAAAAGGGAAACAAGATGACTGGCATTGACATAGATAATTACTTTTTAGCTGTATGAAGATATAAGAGATGAATCCCATTCTATGAAGTTAATTAAAACACCTTACAAAATATAAGGGTGTCACATTACTGTTTTCATATAAGTTTCCTCATTATTCTGTCTTTCAAGGGCTTGTCTTCACTCACAAGAAGAAGACAAGCAAGCAAACAAGAAGCTGTGTTTATTAAAGCCTCAGGGAAACTAGTATGAGTAATATGAGAATACCCTTAACACAAGGCATTCTACTTTTACTCTGAAGTAAAACTGTCCAAATCAGTTTCAGGTAGAGTAAAACTCTGACCTTAATGTGTTTACACATTTCTAAACTTCCCATCCTTTCTGCATAAGAGGGCTGACAGCTTCTTTATGCTTTATCTGTATTATTACCCCTTTCATTTTGAAATTCACTACCCCCTGCAGTAGGACAATTTCCTTTTGATTATACCTTTCAAAAAGTCTGTATGAATATGGGATTCACATAGATTTCCTAGGCAATTCACCCCTATCCCTCCTGTGAATATTTACCAGATTTCAGGAGAATGCCTTTGCTGGGAGTGATTGGTACATGGCAGTACAGAGAGCTCTTGCACTGGTGTGTTAATCATGGGGTCAGTCTCAGGCTGTGTCCCTCGGCCTTTAGCTAACCTCACTGTACCCGTGTTGATACAGTGCTGCTCTGCTAGTCAAACTAGCTTGGTTTAGAGATTTAGTTCTATAAATGGATAGATTCCAAGGCCTGAGGTGACAATTAGATGCTCTAATGTGACTGCATATAATAGGATGAGGATCCAAACTGAAGCTCAGTGATTGCGTGCGGACAGCCCCCTCCCACTTTGCTTCACAAAAATTCAACTTCACAGTCCCAGAGATTGTTTTTTTGTGATTCCATAATACAGCAAGAAGTAATGAAGTCCTGCCATGCATATTTAGGAAAATTCACAATTTAGTAATACATGTTCTGCTGAGGTACATAAAAAACTTATTCCCTTGTATTCTTATAGGAACATTTACTTGGCTATATCACATACACTAAAATAACAATATTACTCTGAAACAGTACTTGAGTTTTTTAAGTTCTAATATGCAGTTTTGTTTATGACAACCAAATATGAAGGTTCATCACCTGAAACAAACATCTTTGAGACCTAAGTTACTAAACAATCCTTGAAGGGCCCTAGGACTAATTATGCCTTTATTTACTGCATATTTTATATCAAATGAGAATATCAAAAAAGAATTAAGTTTATGAAGAGAATTTATATTTTTTCAACCAAATGTTCTTTCCTCTTATTGCAGCTTAGACAAAATCATGACAAACACCATGGTTTTTACACCAAATCTTGGTCAGCTATAAAAAATTCTGAGTAATTGTCTCATTTTAGTGGAAATACTCTATTTTTACACTGGCAAACAATAGAAAGCAGTGACTGACTATGTGCTTCTCTCCTTATTTTATGAATCTCCTTAATGACGGCAATACTGGGTTTATGTACTCATCCACCTACTTTTTGATTCTCTTTAATTAATGTTATACTTTAAAAATACTTGTAGTTGTTCTTTTATTTTTTTCACCTAAATTAAGCTTGAAGTTAAACCAAAGAAAAGAGAAACAAAGAATCATAAATTCCTGCAAAAGTGAAATACAGAAACTCCAAAATATCAAAATGCAATTTGCCATCAGCACTAATTAGAGCAGTGAACACAGTTGTATCACAGCTATAAGAAAAAATGCCAATTTTTAAAAAAACACTGGATTTATTCTTTTCAGTGTCATAATTATTATTCTGCCACCTTCTGGAACCATTATGAGAAAAGTATTTGAGTTACTCTCTCAGAGCAGGAAGAAAGACAGTTTCACTGTGTCCCACGACTTCTTATGAGATTCATGTCATTATGGACTTCTTAATCAAATCTGGGTTGGAAGATCACTCAAGTCTACCTGCCATTTTAAATCAAAACTTTTAACCTTGGGATGCAGCTGACAGTCGTGCTTTTGTCATTCTTTCAATCAAGGAGATAAATTAATAAAAAGAACATCTTTACAAAATGTGCACAGATGTTGGTCCCTTTCATACAGCAAGAAGTTAAATCACTTTTATTTTATGAGTGCCCAGGATTAAAAACAAATCAAATCAAAACAAAACAAAACAAAACAAAACAAAAGACTGCAAGTTGGTCTGTGTCCACCCCATAAAGCAGTAGCTAAATTAATAAAAAATTATATTTTCCAAACCCTTAGATAAAAAGAAAATGGCTAATTTTAATTTTCAATGGGCAAATTCAAATATAGACCATTTGCATGGTGTAAAAATAAAGATTTATTGGGTGAACTCCTTATTTTTATGAAATATTGATATATGGATTTTCAATGTCTCCCTGGGACCAGAGTTTTGCCCTCCTTCAATTATGGAACACCTATGCAGTATTCAAAGAAAACATTGTGGGTTTTTTTATTCATGACTCATTCTTTTCCTGCCGTATTTTGGCTGGGTTCGGACAAAGGTAAATGAAGTTACTGCAAGAAAACAATGTAGGCAGCGTTGAAAAAATAGTGTTGCAGTAAATGATTAAAAAAAATGAAAACTTGTCTTTGAAAAACAAAAGGAAAAGAGAGAAAATTAAACAATAAGTAGATTAAACGGGGGAGCTTAATATTGTACAACAGATGGAAGCTTTGGCTACAACATGAAGGAAATAAGGTAGTAAACCAATAATACCTATAATATGTATCTACATTTACTTATCATGCTACATGAAGCTAGCTTTATTGCTGATGGCCTGAGGATAAACATCTATGTTCTCAGAGCCAATATTACCTTTAGCATTTATATAAGGGTTGAATTATGTGTAAAACTAGAGAGAGAGATATTAGGGATTTCTGGGCACCTGTTTGTTTGGCCTTGAGTGATTTTTTTTTCAATAAACTTTTATTTTTTTAATATTATTTTTAAATTTATTTAGCTTTTTGACAATATGAAAGAGGTGCTTTAATTCTCTTTTTATTTCTAGAAAAAACAAATATAGTAAAACAGAGAATAGAGCTAATAACAGTAGCTTTGCAGCCCAGGTTTTCAGTCCTTGTAATGCAGTATCCAAATATTTTTGAGATAAGGGCTGAAGAATAATATTTATGTGTGTGCATGTGTGAGAGTGTGTGCTTGTGTGTGAGAGAGAGGAAATTACAAGATAAATCATTGCATGACACATACTGTCTGAGGTAGTCTGGTTTATGCGTATTAATCCATGTAGCTGGATTATTGTCATTGTTTTCAGCTTGCAAAAAATAGCAACAAAAAAATCATTCTTGCTTTCTCCCCAGTGCTGTTTCTCTAGAAACATTTCCTAATGCAAAATTGAGGTTGACACAGTTTGCTTGGATGTAACTTTTAAGACAATGTTTCCTAGAACATGAAATCATTTGTGGCTGAAGACTTCAGATCGTACTTCATTTATTGTACATGTAAACCTCATAGATCACACAGAGAAGAACACTAGGAAAGTAAAAAAACATCAGGAACAAAACTCTTTAGTTATCTCCGTGCAATCACTCCATATTCAGAAATAGGAGTTTTGACCCATTCAAAAAACCCCATGCTGGTAACTTAAAGATCTGATATTTAAGAAATGCTGGATGCTGACAGCTTCGATTTACCTTTTTCTTCTTACTTTTGAGTAGGATTTATTTTTCTCTTGAAAACTCAGCAACTATGATCTTGATAGAGGAAACCAAAAGTCGGTTTGGAGAGAGGAGCATCACAGCTGCTAAGGGGGAAAAATGTAATAGGTACCTAACTAGACACATGGAAAGAAAAAATTTTGTTAAGTGGGGGAGAGGAACTGCTGCAAAGATATTTTGGAAATGTTTTTGGAAATGGCAATTACTAGAGACAAAAGCATAATGATTACCCCTTGGATTTTTCCCAAAGCTTTCCCTATGTGCACTTTCCCGTAATTCCAATATTGTCAATACTCAGGAAATTTAAAACACTCGTGCAGATTACTTTATTGTAGGGTTGAGGAAAGTCTTAGAAGAACAATTCTTGAGAATAACTTTTCTCACTCAGCAGGTAAGCAAAAGTACTGCTGAAAAAACCTAGCAGATTAATTTGCCAGTTGTCTTATTGTTATAGTACATTGGTAAGGGAGAAAAAGACAGGCAAAGAGTTATATTTTCCTTGTTTTCTTCCTGTCCTGAAAAATGGGAAGAACCATAGAAAGCACATGGATGAAGGCACAGGGAGTCACAAATATTAAAAAATGGCATTATGCAGACAGAAAGGTTTAATGACCAGAACAGATGGGAATTTTGGAAAACAGAATATATCTGGAGGGTGCAACAGAATAAACTGGTAAAAAGAATGTTCATATTCTCCTTTAGCCCATATTCTTTTTCTTCCAGAGGGCTAAAATTCCCTTTCCTAATACCGGTTTAGAGGATGGACAAGTTGTGTGAACATACATACACCCGGAAATTATTCAAATTAAAATGAGATATTAGGATAGACTATCTTTACAGGAATTATTTAGTCAACCAAGCTCACCACCTAACATATATTAAGATTCATACTACTGTTTTCTAGTCTTTCCTCCCCACTCTTCAACACAATCATCAATACAAACTGATCTTCATCCCTCAAACCTGTTGAGACTTCCAGGAAATATCTTGTAAGGGAATTCCAGTCTCAGTAATATGCTTTCCACTAGGACTAGGTGTCCCCAGTGTTTTCAAATCTGACATTTAGAGCAACGTGCAAATTATTTGTGACTGAGAAAATTAGCTAATTAAATAATTGGCTTAGGGCTTCATAAAATTTGGCTGCTATGGAAATGAGGCTGTCTGCTAACTTACAAGCTTCATCTAAGCATTAAAAGTACTTCATGTCTTTGCTCCAGATGAAATTGAGGTAGTAGCAGATTTGTTTTTAAAATGGTTGTTTATAGATTTGTTCTTGCATAGTTTCCAGATCAATATGCAGTGGGATACTTCTCCTGAGAAGCGCTATTCCCAAGTAAGACTGCAGTCTACCCTCCTCAGGGTGAACTTCCAAACCATTGGAGCAGAGACTATCCCCAAGAACTGGCTCATTTTCTCCCACATTCAATGCCCTCTTGACTATCTACCCTCAGGGCAGATTTTGGAATGACCTTCCTAGAGAACTCTTTCTTGACCCTGAACATTTTGTGGGCCACACTGAGGAAACCTGGCAAGATTAACAACAAAACTGCTTTCCTTAACATCCAAAGGGAATTCAAAATTCTCAAAAGCTGTTATAATTGGTCTGAAGGAGGAAAAGGGGGCGAAAGGCTGGGGAAATCATCCTCCCCAGTTCCCCCCACAGACTGGGTACAATTGTTAATGGACTCCCAAAGGGGTAGCACCTGAGGTAGGAGAGCAACAGTGAATACACATCCCAAATGACCCTCATTGACCTAGAAGTTCCCATGCCATGAACTGATATCACACAGTACAGCAACAAAGCAATCCTGATTCCTCTCCCTGCTCTGAAAATGATCCCTGCGAGAAGCACATACAGGAATACATACAAGGTTAGGTACTACACCCACATGAACTGATCAAGCCACATTGTAACCAGTGGCTCCATACCAAACACAGCAAATGCTTAGATCAAATTTATTTCCAACCCAGTTCTGGGCAGATCAGTTGTTATCTCAACCCTTCTTGCCCGGTATTGTGCGCCAATTAAGGCTCCCGTGGTTTAGGAATGGTAGTCCTCTATTTAGTGCTCCCACTGAAAGCATACTGGCTCTCTCTTCCCCTCCCCCTCCAGCTGGAAGCACAAAAGGCAAACATCAGGGGTTGAGATAGGAACAATTTACTAGAAACAGCAATGAGATAAGAAAAGGAACAGTAACAGCAACAATATAAATAACAATGGTGTACAAAGAGAGGGTGATTCACATGCAAAATGCCCACTATGCCCAGGACAATGAAAAACAATGGCCGACAGATCCTCCACCCAACACGCTCTTTCCCTGACCAGAAAGGAATGCCTCCTCTTCTCAGAAGCCAGAGAGTTTCTTTTCTCCACCCCTGGCAGCGACGTCAGATGGTATCAAATAACAAAATATCTGGGCCACACCCTCTCCCACTGATCGGGGCCGGAACCAGAACAGTGGCAATGGAAAGACTAGAGAAAATGTGGGCCTATTATTTAATGGAATGGGGGACCTGGTTACACATGACAAAAGCTGAGGTACTAAATTCTTCCTTGGCCTCCATCTTTACTACCCAGACTAGCTTTCAGGAATCTCAGTTCCAAGAGACTGTGGAAAAGGTTGGAACCAGGAAGATGTACCCTTTTGGAAGACAGTCGGGTCCAGATCAGAGAATACGTAAACCCACTGAAAATGCATAAATCCGTGGGCTCTGAAAGGATAATCTCAGAAGCCTTGAGGGAACTGGCAGGTGTCATTGTGATGCCACTTTTGACAATCTGATGGATCATTTCAACTGGGAGAAATTTCTAATGACTGGAGGAAAGCAAACATCACTCATGTCTTCTAGAAGGGCAAGAAGGAAGTGACCTAAGGAATTAAAGGCTAGTCACCTTGATCCCTGATAAGGTGATAGTATAGCTAAACCTGGAATCCATTTCCAGGTTCATGAACTGAAAGAAAATAATCAGGATTAGTCAGCATGGCTTCACCAAGAGAAAGTCATGCTTTACCAACTTGATTAACTTATATGATGACGTGACTGTCCTGGTAGAGAAGGAAACATCAGTGAACACTGCCTACCTGGACTTCAGGAAGGCCTTTGACGCTCTCTTCCCTAAGACCCTCATAGAGATGCTCCTAATGTGTAGGCTGGATGAGCAGACAGTGATGTGGATTGAAATATGGCTAAATGGCTGGGCCCAGACTGTGGTGACCCGCAGTCACTAGCCTAAAGTCTAGTTGGAGATCAGTAATTAGCAATGTATCCTAGAGGTCAATACTGGGATCAGTCCTGTTAAACGTCTTCGCTAACGATCTGAGTGAAGGTATGGAGTACACCTCCAGCAAGTTATAAAAGCTCAACTGTTCTGTGATTCTCTATATTCCCTATAATTTTAATAAAATTTTGTCTGGTCTGAGCTTTATTTTAGCTGTCATCCTGGAATACAGACACTGCCTGACTAAATAATTTTATATTGTTTACTTCAAATTGAGTAATATTTTGGGTTTTGCTAGCTAAGCAACTGTAATATCTAGGGTTCAACCAAATTTTTATTTCTATCTACACCAGCCAAGAATTTATGGATATCATATTGTAAAAATATTCATATTCTTAATTTTTTATTTCCTTGCATGTTTTGACTGAACATTCAAAGCTTTATTTGCTTCTTGTACTGCTGAACTTAACAGTGGGAATGGAGGAGTAGACATTCTATGGCTTGGAATGAGATAGAGCCCTACCCAGTACTGCATGAATTATGGAGGCAGCTGAATCTTTGGTTTTTATGAACAGGTGGTGAGATAAAAGATTTACATATGGATGTAAAATACAGAAACTTTCATGAGTAAATAAATTTTCTTGGCTGCATAAGAATCATTTCAAGAAAAAGCATAGCAGTCTCTCTTCTTTTTGTGGATATACCCGTAGCCCAATAAATATGACTTGTGCAATTACTAGTGAAAGGCCACAGGAGCTGTATTGACCTGACACTGCAGGGTCTCAGCAGTTATCTGGACTTGTCCTGACCTATGCTGGTTTTAGCTGTTGAAACAATTGTCTAATGGTCAAGTGACAAGTTGACCACTGGCTAACACTTCTTAGCTTAACTCTCTAAATCCTTACGCATCACAGAGCTCTAACAAACCCAGTCAGTCACTTTACAACAAGCAATGACGCTTTATTTTAGTCCCTTATCATTAACTGAGGCCATTAATTGACAAAAAGGTAGAAAACTAATTATGTTTATATATATACATACATATGCATATATAAATATATTTCAAATTCCAATTGGCTATTTAATTATCCTATTATGTGTGAAAGTACACATAATCTTTTTGAGTACAGCACCAATATCTATCTTAATAACTTATTAGGAAATTTTCAAAGGCCATCTTTGGGGTAATGAAAAAGATACCAGCAATGAGAAAACATATAAAACTAATCCTAAGCAGACCCCAAGACTGAGAAAAAAGGTTCCCAGATATAATTGTTAATGCATGCTGGGCACTGTGATGGTGGCCTCTCATAATGCTCCTTTACATTTTATTGGCAAAACTGTTGACCCAGAGAAACACTGGAAAGGGTTCCAGAAAAGGCAGGAAGATAGCAAGAATTTGATGTATAGCACTTTCATAGAAATATTTTTTAAGAATTGACTAGATAATTTAGTCTAGAATTAGTAGCATCCATTGCAATTGTAGTAATCATTATCATTTGTATTTTAGGTGCAAGGTTAATACCTCATTTATACTAACAGTAAATACTTGAGTACACATACACAGTGTTTTGCCTTTTACCCATAACAAGGATTTGAGGAAGAATATCTGATTTCCCTATTTAGTTTTTATTTCATGAAAAATAAATCTATGCTCTCACTTCTGATTAAATAAATGCTAATGCTTTCCTAGTGACCTTTCAAATTGTAGTTACTCATTTGTTCAAGTATAAAGCATTTCGGTCTAGCTACACTCTCACAGTCTAGTTTTTCATTATTACTTTCTTTTTTCTTTTTTTTTTTTTTATTTAGAGAAGACTAGTTTCTTCATTGTTTCAAATATTTTTAAGCTATAAATTTAATATATGAAAAATAGCTATCTCCCATCTAAATTGTTTACTTGAAAACTCTACTATCTTCTTCAGGGTACAGCAAGATAATAGAATTCCCTCCCTATGGGGAAAAAACAATCTAATACGGTTGTAAGTTGTAAAATTAGTTTAGAACAACTGTTTCTCACTAAACACATTTATATTTATTGATTTATCATGCACATATTTTAATGTGACAAGAGAGTTAAGATTTGTCTGTTTGCATTGCAGTGCTGGCTGGAATATAATCTATTGATTACCAGAATTACTTTACTTATACCTGAGGCTTACGACGTTGGCATTATCAGAAGGAAAGAATACAATTCAGTAGGTCTAAAAGAACTGTTTGTATTCCCTGTATGCTCAACAGCTGTAAAAGCCTTTGAGGACCTGAAGAGGGAGATCCAGGATACCTCAATTATTTGCCTCCACCTTCATGTTGATCACCTAAACATCTTTGCTTCTAACTGGCAAACATCTGTTAGTGACAAAAAGTTGATCACTTCTGAGAGACACGTGTTTCATTTCTCTTTTGCTGATATTTTTTGGGGTCATCTACATTTAAATTTAGGGAGCCAAGACACTAGGTATTCAGTATGTTAAAAATCTTCATTTTAGCCAATGCACACAAAGCTGTATTTCTACCCAACAATTTTGACAATATTTATGCATTGTATACATATGTAATATGTACACAAGTTTAAGTAATTTTCTTATTTCTTACCATGTATTTATTGATTTGTTTATTTAGTGAGCGCTGTTTATAGTGGTAGGGTTTTTTTGTATTTGTTTTTTTTTTTTCCCTTGTCCTAGAGTTAGGCTTCATTCCTAACAGAAAAGGGCCATTCATATTAACCAGCCTTCAGAGAAAGGAGATAAAACAAAACACAATTCCAGTATTAAAGGATTTATAAGAATTGATAACTGAATGAACAAGTGCTTTGTTCTTCTCTCTTTCATCATCCCAAGCAAATAGCAATGTTTTTACTATTCATTAAAATCTATAAATTGATTTACCAGTCCAAAATTTTGAATAAAAGAGTACCTTCCCACTCTGAAATGGAAGGGAACACTCAGATGTGCAGATTTTTGTGGTCAAAAAGAAATTAGAAATGTCAGAGGGTCTGCAAAAACTTACAGTTTTCCATTTGGCATGACAATTGTTATAAATCAGTACTTATCTTCCAGTATAAGCACACAGTGATGGGTTTTTAATAAGGGGCAGAGTGAAAGTGAAAAGAGAGGGAAATTATAGAGAGGGAGAGAGAAAGAGAGGAAGAAGGTAAGGAAGAAAGGAAGAAATAAAGATCACCCATCCTGGCTTCAGCATTGATCCAGCCGACGGGGAGTCCAGGGTCCTGGGTCATGTGCCTGGGCTTTGTAAGGGTATCTTTTTATAGATTATTAAAATTTATAAAATTGCCTCAGTTGGCTGTGTGAAAAAAAATCCTGAACTTATTTAATTCTGTTAATTTAACACAAATAACTGGCTCTTTGTTGATCCCAGGCTAACTGCTGATTCTAGATAGAGCTCTTCCAGTCTTCAAGTCATTTTATCAATGCCTGTGGTAGTGAAAACCTTAAGTAAATCAACTCTTTACATGAAGGCTTTCCCTTTTAAGGTCTCCTCTATTACAAACATCTGATGGGGCCTAGCGCAAGGTTGCACTGGCTGCTGGTGTCAACATGCTGTCAGCTAGGGGGTGCAGGGATGGACTCTGTGAGAAGAGGTTGTGATGGACATGGCTGTTTCTTTCCATCTGCCTCCAAAGGGCCGATCAGGGGACACAGCTGAACCTTGAAACCGACATCCAAGGTGGTGGTGTATTTAAGAAAAGGCAAAAAAGCTAGGGACATGAGGCAGGGGTGGTGTGGTGGTGGGGTGAGGGGAAAGACCAAGAAGCAGTGAAAGGAACAAGTGTTAGAGAAGGTAGAGCAGGTGGAGGTGCTCCATGGGGGCAAAGATAATCCCTGCAGCCCATGGAGAATGCATACTGCAGCAGATTTTCCTCATGGACCCATGCTGGAAGAGAAAAAAAAAGTGTGGAGGAAAAAGTGGTGGACACAAACTGCTATGGATTGACTGTAACTCCCATTCCCCATCCCCCTGCATTGCTCAGGCAGGAAGAGCTGGAGGAGTCAGGGGTCAAGGAATAAGGAACCTGGGAAAATGGAAAGAATGGTGATACTTTAATGTTTGCCTTATTGTTTCTCAATACCTCCAAGCATTTATTTTGTTTGGTAGTAAATTTAATTAACTTTTTCCAAGGCAAGGAGTTTTTTCCCAAGACATTAATTGGTAAACAATCTCCCTACCTTCAGCTTAACCCACAAGCTTTCTCACTCCGGTTTATATATTTTCGCTTTGTCCTGCTTGTGGGGTAAGAGACCGAGTGAGTGGCTGAGTGGAAGTTTAGCTGCCAAGGGTAACCCTGCACAACAATATTAGGATATTTGTTATTAGAATAGCATACTAGGTTTTCCCTGCATATGGGATGACTAGAAGACAAAGAAAGTTGGAGACATTCATGTGAAAATTCATGTGTCTTTTGTGAATAACATATGGAAAAAGACTGTCAGTCAAAGATATAACAGAGAACAAAGGTTACTTTTCCTGTTACGAGAACAAGAGTAACAGGTTTCATTTAAATATGTAGTGTAGGACCACTGAATTACCCAGTTTAGATTAGGACTGCGTATGTAATGTACAAAATCTTTAATTGTGATTTGTTCCATTTTTACCCTTACCTCCAGTATTACTCCATATGTGAACACATTTTAGGAGAGCAGGGAGAGATGGAAACACCATTAAGAGTCATCACAGAGAATAGGACTGATGGTGGTTTTAATTATTTTGCTAACATCATTGGATCCATTACCTCATAATAAAAAGTGCTGAATGGTCACCTTTTCCCAACCTTTCTTACCACTTATCATCAAAAAGCAAAGCATAATGGGCAACAGCTGTTTCTGCTATTGCATGGATTTAGCTGCACTCCCTAAGTGAGCAGTTTAGTTCACCAACATTCATTTCTCCACAAGTCCATAATTACAGACCCAAAGTTAATCTGCAAAACATTGGCATCTATTTTTAAGACAGATGAAAGAAGGCTTTTAGTTTTCATTATGATAATTTACTTTTCTTGTTTGGCCTTTCTTTCTTTTGTCTCATTTCAAGATTCCACTCCCACATCTTTTCTCTTTTTAATTCTCAGCTTTATAATTCTTTCAGCCACTTCTTTTTCACGTCTTTAAAGTTAGAAAGTTAAAAAGCTACACTTTTGTGTGTTTGCTGGCCTTGCATCCTTATATGTCTACTTTTTTTTTTTTTTTTTAATTTTGTTTTGTTTCTTCCTCTTGGTGTCTGAGACAGTGCTAATATCTGGGTGAAAAAATTAACAAAGCCTAGAGAACATGTACAAAAGTTAAGGCAACTTTTACAGTAGAAAACTAGAGAAAGAAAGCTGATTATATATGCAATAAGTAATAAATATAGTAAATAAAATATTTTAATTCTAAAGAGAATGTGCTGTTGAATTTGAGTTTTTAAAGGGAAAATATTTTAAGCTCAAGGATTTTTTTTTTAAATGCAGGATGAATTTTTCAGGGAAGATTTGTCTTATTAAAACTATGACTGAAATTAGACCTTGTCAATTCACTATAAATATTAATTTTTCTATTATGTGAGGCACCTAAACAAAATTGTCTCAATTTTCCTTCTTCATCTAGCAGCCTATTTTTCAAATCTCCCTGGGACTAACTGGCAGTTTCGGTTATGTTCTCTCACTGAAAAAAAGAAAGATGTTGGCTTTTGACCATTTTTTGGCATAAGTCATAAATCAAAATTATGAATCAGATGCACTAAAAATCTTTATGTCTTAAAGATGACTTAATATTCCCCTTGCACCAGAGGAGTTAACTCCTTACTACATTATGTAGCGGTACTGCACTGTGTATCCTGCAGTAACACTTCAGAGAATTGTGCAGCTGCCTTCTCTCTTTCAGTCCACATGGTTTCCTTTTCCTGGAAACAGAAGCATAGAATGTAGTCTGGCTGAATCTTAAAATCGTGTCAAAGACCTGGCCATATACCCAAACTATACAGTCTACCCAGTCATGTATTTTGCAGAACAGTCATAGCCTCTGGATTTGAGTGCCTAAAACGGAGACATCTCAAATCAGTCCTCAACCATGATTGCTTTTTTTTAACTGGCTATCTCACTAAATCTCATTACTCAAAGCAAAGGCAATGGATATTTTGAATTATTTCTTACATACAATTAGTGTTATTTTAGTTTATTTTTTCTATGCACTAGTCTCTTTTCAAAGCCATAAACACTGTTGTCACAAAAATGATTTTAAATGTTGAGGGAAACCTGATTTTTACAACGCAGACCTATTTGAGATGTTTTCTCTAATTCCTACATAAATCAGACAGGTTTCTAGTAAAACACCAGATAAAACTTAGTTCCTTCTAGTCCTCCAGGGCATTACTGGAAGAGTAGTAATAATGCAGATTTTCAGAACTTTTGGAAGCTGTTGCTTGCATAAACTGTTTTTCAAAGATGATTATGACTATCAAAGTTAGTTTTGCACAGGGTTTTTGACACAGCCACTAAAGACTTCATATAGCCTTTAGTCCCATTTGAATGCCAAGGCTTACACTCTTAATTAAAGTAATACACAAATTAATTTCTTTTTATTTTTACATCAGTGATGAGCTCTTTGACCAATTGTTATGTTGCCTCTCTGGCTGCTAGAGGTTTCATCCTGGCCTGTCACATACTGTGGAATGAAGGACTATTAAAACACAGACCTACAGCTAGGACACCAAGGACTGCTTTTTGTGCTGCTACAGGGCCATCTCTTTCATATGTGTAAGGCTGAAACCTGTAGATGTAAAATGCAAAAAATGACTTCCCTTCCAAAGAGAAGAGTCAGGCCAGAATTCATTGCAGAGCACTCATGCTCACTGGTGATAGGAACGTGGCAAGTCGTGATAGAAACAAGAATTTTTTTGGTTAGCTCCACACGTGGTATAGGAGTATGACAGTGAGCTGCTAGCCATTGATCCTGTAGAACGTGTCATCTTTCTGAAGCATATATGTCAACTGAGAAGGGATCTTGGCCTGTCCCCATGAAGTCAATGGGAAGCTTTGTAACTTCAGTGACACCCTGATTCAGTTTTAAAGAACAGGGGATGAACGCTTCTATTTGGCTACTAATTGCTCATTGTTTTGCCTTCTTTTTTCTTAAATAGTTATTTTTTAAACTATTCACTTCCCTGACACTGAATTACTGATATTTTCCGCAGTTTTTTTGGGATAAAATGTAGAAATCTCTTAATGTTTAAATGCTTCTATTGATTTTCAAAATTTTTAATTTATTTTTAATTTTTAGGGTTTTTTAAATTTAATTTTTTTAATATATTGCATGCCAGTGGCTATTTTCTTCATGGAACATGCTTAGACTTCAAAGGAAAACCCTCATCAACCAGATTGCCCCATCTAGACTGGGGGACAGATAATCCATTCTTTGTATGGCTATTTGGATTTTTCAACTGAAAAACATTCTAACTTTCAGCATGGCTAATCCACCACTAATCCTTAGAAACCTTTTACCAAAATGCTTCAAGGGAAGACACAAAAATATGAATTACTCATTGTATGCCTATTAATTTCATTTTTGTTACCTTTCATTTTGAGGAACAGTTGACCTCTCCAAAAGTGGGTTCATAGAATGGTTCTTAATTATGGCAAAGAATTACAAGGTAAAGAAAGGTAATTATCCTGTTTTCTTACGGCAGAATAGAAAAGATGAAACTGCTCACACTGCAGCTGAAATTTAAAACACATCCTACTTTTTAGAATCCTTACATCAATTTCGAGCAGAAAAATGGAGATTTGATAATGGAAAATTTTGGAAACTGTTCCGCATTTACTGCATAAAATAAAAAAGATCTCTTGGCAATGAAACTTTGTGATTTTCTATGTTATTGTAATTTTGTTTTTCTTTTTTTTTTTTTTTATTTCACATCCCTTAACCTTCTTTACCGAAAGGAGATTATGCTGTTTGTTTTCACAAACACAGCTCTTATAACCTTGACTTGTTCAAAAATAAAAAGAAGATGCTTTTTTCGGTTTAATGTTTTAAGTTGGCTTTCTTTTGTTTTTTCCTTTTGGTTCTTTTTTTTTTTCAAAGTGGTTTCTGAACTACAAAGCAGAATTGAGCAATGAGAATTCAAATGCATCCATTCAATGCATATATCAGTTGTTGAACTAAAGAGTTACATTATTTTTTTCAGCTCAAGAGCACAAGCCATTTTCCTGAACTCCTTTTTTTTTTAGCTTCCCCATTTCTACTGACATGTTTTTTT
>VZTI01003755.1:4229455-4270228 GCA_013397865.1 Struthidea cinerea | reverse complement strand
TTTTTTTCTGTTTATATTTCAGCATATAGGAACTGGAACACATTCTGATGTAGGGTCATCCACAGTGGATGTACATGTTTCATTCTGATTAACTTAAAAATTTCTGAGCTCAAGCTTAGGGTCTGGGAGGAAAATGAAAGACACTGAAAGAAAAAATCTTCAATTATAAAAGAAACAAAAGAACAAAAAATAATCCCTCAAACCCTTCCAGTCAAACAGATGGTCAGAAACATTTGAAAAAAAAAAGGGGGTAAGAGATTGCTTGTCTCTAGAAGCATTTATAAACTTATTTCGCAGCAAGAACAGAGGCTAATTTTTGAAAAAGGTTGCAAGAATCAGAACTTGATCACGGACAGAGAAATGTCTGTATCAATTTATTAGGGCAATTACATTTCATAAAGGCCCTTCTATTGAACTGTTAGTACATTGACACTTAAGTATCTTAGTCTCCAGCTCATGGGAACTCTAAAGCGGCTCATGGAATTGGCTAGACTGTCATAGCTAAATACAGTACACAACATGTCTTAAAAAGGAAACATTTATTTTTATGAGCATGGATGTTTTTCATTTTGTTGCACAGCAGTTGGTAGATGAAGCCTGGTGACAGTAGTCAAACTGGTGAGGTCCTCCCTGACCCTGAATATGTAAAAAACCAAAACTGGACAAAGGGACCTATATTAATAAAATTGTTGACTTTCCAGACAAGAAACTATACCCATGCCTGGAAGCAGTGAATGTAGGAATTCAATCTCTTCATAGAACTATCCATGGAAAGAGATAAAGAAGAGAAGAAGTGAGTGAGACTAAAGCTCTGAAACATTCAAAGATGATAAAGGAATTGAAAGATTTTTTTTCTCTTTGAAATTAAATTTATTTTGTTAATTGTGGGGGTTTGTTCAGTTTGGTTTGGTTTGTCAGTTTTTTGTTTTTTTTTTTTTTTTAATTCAAAGGAAGAAGTAAACCAGAATTAGATACTCAAATTTCTGATTTAGAATTCTAGAACTTAGCTATATTCTGAAGAAAAAAACAATGGTGGGCATCTGGTGCCACTGTAACAGGAGATATCTGTTTCTCTGAACAATCTAATATTGAATAAAGTATTCAGATAGCAAGGGCATCTAAACCAAGGAGCTAAAAGAACAGCACAGGACCACTAATGAAGACAAACACAAAGACTGATAATATGAAATTCAGGACCAAAAAGGCAGGAAACACAATGTTTCCTTTTGAACAGTGAATAATAATGCTACTCTGTATCCAAATACTACAAATACTCAAGCCTGCACAGTGACCAGTCATATTAATTCAATGAGACACTGAATTGACTAAATCTGTTTTTCAATCCTATTTTTTTCTGCACATATTCTCTGTGCAATAGACCAAATCCCACTCATTTCTATTATTCATCACTATTTGTTTTGGTTCTCCTTTCCTACTCTGTGACCCTGTAGTCAGTTGTAAAATAATTTCTTATATTCCCCATGTTTCAGGGTACTCCTCTTTCCTCAGCCTATGTTTTATCCAAATATTCTAGGAGCAGTATCTAAAGCAGTTTTCCTAGCTTGATTCCATGCTGATGCAAATGTGTGAATTGGATAGTTCAAAGAGGTTAGGTATAAAATTAATGGTGTGGCCTGTACCTCAGTGTATAGCTCTACTCTGTCCTGGAAGTGCATCTTTAAGGTGTTTATAGGGAAAGTATTACCTTTCAGAATGTGTTATCCTCTGCTAGATTTTCTTGAACTTATTAAGAGTAGGCAAGTAGATGGGAAAAAAGCCTCAAGACAGTATTTTCTTAAAAACTTTGAAGAAACTAATCAAAAAACCAGAAGAACATTTCAGGACTGAGAAACTTCCATTGAAGAGGGCAGGTCCAGCATGACTTCTGTGGATCCAAAACCACTTAACTACAGGACCCTTCCAGCCATTCAACTACCTTCCTTGCAATTATGCTTTCAGAGAAATAGTCAGTTTGATTTTAACTACATTCTGGATTCATTTTCATTATAACCCGAGCCATGGTGCTGAGCAACATTATTAGATTGGAAAGCATTAATGGTGTAGAGTAAAACCATTGAGAGGGCAACATAAGGAAACGTAGGCAACAGGTAAGAAAGAAGAAATATTATTTGATCTAATCTATAGCAGTCAACGTACAAAATATCATGCCATACTTGACAGAAAAAAATGAATGATGAGCAGAAGACATCAAACTGAGATATAGTAAAGCCACTTATTGAGGTTATCAGAAACAAATTAAAGTACCAAAAAAATGAGCCATCACCTAATCATACAATGTCACAGCAGAGAGTGCAGGTGTTGCAGTAAAGTGTAATGTCTTAAAATTGTCTTACCTTGAGAAAAGATGGAGAAAAGTATGAGGTTCATAGGGAATATTGAGTACTAATAGCAACCAGCAGAGCAAAGAGAAAAACCTCCAAAGATGAAATTCCCTTACGAAGGGTAATAACTGAAAAAAGATAAGGAGATTTGATCAATGTGCAAAATACAGAATCTTTAATACAGGTAGAAGTAAAAGGTAACAATTTTTTAAAATTTCATTTTAATCAGATCAAATAAAATCCTATCATTATCTTCATTTTGTTAAATGTCTTGCTTGGTTCTAAAGAACAGTTTTCCTTATATTGGTATGCTTAAAGGTTTCCTTTATTGGCAAAAAAAAGATTGATTCTCTAGTTTCTATTACTCATTTAAACAAGAGAAGATTATAATGTAACTTGAAGGCTCTTCCCATAATAATTCCTTTTGGAGTATTTTAGTAAAGAGTACAAAAGGAGGAATAAAAGGAAAATAAAGAAAGTAAGTGACATGACTACACAAATACATAGGATTTTGTTTTTCATCATACTGCAAAAATCAGTAATTAGAGATGGTTTATTCTTAAGGTCTTTTCCCTATCTTTTGCTGGCCATTGGTATTTCTCTTTTGAATTAGCAGATTTAGAAATAGCTCTGAAGACTTTTCAAAACTAACAACAGGTAGCCTGAAAGACTTCAATATTATTTATCCATAGACTTATATAAAATTTTCAGTCCACATTGACTCATCATAAAAAAAGAAATTGTAAAGATTGATTTATTTGGGTCATGACAGCCTTCAAAAACGCACATTATTTTTCACACATAATTCAGTGAGAAGAGCAGGCGGGTATCTGAAAGTAAACTTTTGCCGCTATGGCTACAGCTCCTTGAAGGGACTGATCTTGCAGACAAAGTGCACTGTACAATAGCTCTATTCTGCTATGGAATTGCTACCCTACTTTAATCGCAATTGTGATTTTTAAATGTGACTTTTCCTTCATACACTTTGGGTCCTCTATTGTTCTGTGGAAAAAAAAAAAAAAAATCTGTTCTTAGGTTGACAAATGAACAAAATTATCCTAAGTTATTATCTCAGAAACCACTGGAATAGAGGTATGTTGTCCTGTGTTATCACCTAAATTTTCCTAAAATATGAGTCAATGAATTTCTTGTTTAAAAAGTAAATCATAGAAATGCAGAATCATTTATATTGGAAAGGACCTTTAAGACCATTGAGTCCAACCATAATTCTAACACTGCCAGGTCAACCACTAAAACATTTCTGTAAGTGCAACATCTACACATCTTTTGAATACCTCCAGGTGATTAAAATATTTCCATGGGTATCTTGTTTCAACACTTAACAACTCTTCCTGTGAAGAAACTTTTCCAAATAGCCAATATCAATCTTCCCTGGTACAACTTGAGGCCATATCCTCTTATCCTAGTCTTTGTTATTTGGGAGAAGAGACCAGTACCTATCCCACTACATCATCCTTTCAGAAATTTGTAGAGAGTGGTAAGCTCTGAGCCTGAGCCTCCTCTTCTCCAGACTAAACAACCCCAGCTCCCTCAGTACCTCCTCATTAGACCTGCGTTCCAGACTGTTGTCTTTTCTGGACTCACTCCAGCACCTCAGTGTCTTCTTTGAATTGAGGGGCCCAAAGCTGAACACAGAACTCAAAGTGTGACCTCACCAGTGCCCAGTACAGGCTACGATCACTGCCCTGGTGCTGCTGGCCACACTGTTGCTGGCACAGCCCAGGATGCCATTGGCCTTTTTGGCCACCTTGGCACAGCTGGCTCATGTTCAGCTGCTGTCAGCCAGCACCCCCAGGTCCTTTCCTGCTGGGCAGCTTTCCAGCCACTCTGCCCCCAGTCTGTCACACTGCAGGGGTTTGTTGTGACCCAAATACAGGACCTGGCACTTGGTCTTGTTGAACCTCATAGAATGATCCACTGATCCAGCCTGTCCAGATCCCTTTGTAGAGCTTTCCTGCTCTGCAGCAGATCAACACTCCTCCCCAGCTTGGTATCGTCTTCAGCCTCAACTGAGGGTGCTTTGCCCTTTAGGACTGCTTCCATCAGGTTTTTATAATGTCTTATAATCTATCTCATAGGTTTCCTGCTGCACAGTGGCTTTTTAATGCACTGAGTGGTGTATAATACAACAGTGTTCTTCAAATAAGTATTTCTGTCAAGCTTTTCTAATGAAGAAGTCACTATGTTCTTCATTTCTCTCCCCCTTCAGTGATTTTATTGTTTTCTTATTCACTGCAGCTGGTGATTGCTGAACTCTGGCATTCCCTCTTCCTGCAATACATTCTTAAAACTGTTAGCTACAGGGAAGAGGTACTCTTATTTCTCTCTCTCTGCAGCTGGGTGTTGAAACAGCCTAGAACACAACCTAAGCCATCACAAACTACCAGAGCTTCTTCTGTAGCTCATTTTGAAGTCTTCATGTTTTGGTAATGTATCTAAGAGGTTATGCAGAAGTCCCTACATATTGTACTCCATCTGTTACAGTTCCTGTCTTACTTGGCAAAGGGGAATCTTTGTGTGGGTTGTTTTGTTGTTTTTTTTTTTTTTAATTGCATGCTACATCTAACAGTGAAGTCACTAATCAGCTGTCTTAATAATGCTATTTTGAGAGCCGCATCTCAGTATCCAAACACATTTCTTTTTACATTTCCTGACCAAATGCACTAGGTCATCATTTGCCTAAAAACAAGGAAACAGTTATAAATATATTCTCACTTTTATACAAGTGATTAAATACCTAAGACTATAGTAATGATCATGATGCCAATGCCACCACTAGCCTTTGGTAAGACATGCCAGTACATTGGCTGCACCTAGCTGATCCAGAGTACAATTAAGTGTTCTTACTTTTCATTTCTTGACATCTCTCTGTGGGATACATCAACATAATTTTTACACTGGTCCCTTACTTTGGTATCTCTTTTACACAATAGGTATTTTAAAACTGAAAAATGTTAAAGGGTAAGATTTTTCAAAGGAATATCATAATTTCTGCCTCTGTCCTAAAAACTGGTGGATAGAGGAAACCTTTCTTCCTCAAGTCCAAACAATTTTTCCAGCCAGCCCATTTTTATTCCTTTCAGTGTTTATATGAAAAGACAGATTGTCTCTAAAACCATAACACACTGAGTCAACACACTTGGGTGAGATGACTATTTTTCAGGCAAGGAAATGTCAAAGTGAAGTGTGAGAAAATCACCCTTAATGAATATTCATGTATCTATCCTATAAAGGATCTTGAGGTCTCACAGCAATTCTATCAACAGATTATCTATCAATATACCTGTGCTGCCACAGCTTTTTCTTTGAAATAATCCGTGACTTTTTCTCTGGAAAGCACCGTAATAAATTAATAGAAGTGATCCCTGAACTGAGGAGTTTAAACAGACATTTGAAATGTGACTTCCTGAGCAATAACCATGGCAAGTGGCAAAGGCTGTGCCAGAATGAATGGGTCATCACAGTGAGGTAATTTGGTTACTCATCTAGAGCTAGAACTCTGATGCAACTTCATAAAAAAAATATCTTTAAAAATAGAACCACAACATTGGCTGTCTTACTTAGCTAATACTTTACAGTGCTGCAGAAAAAAAAAAATATTTACAGGTCTTGAAAGAGATAATTAACTCATTAAACTCTTTAACTCCACTAAAAGAAGTCTATAGGCATTCTGCTGAACTTGGCATGATTTGAGATTGATCTGGCAGCAGGTGTGAGAGAGAAGCTGAGATAAAGCCCAACAGAAAGAAAGGCTGGTTAAAGGAAAGAGTGGATCAGAAAGATTAATTCAGTGCACTGATATTTTAAATGACTCGACTTACAAATAGGAGAGGATTTAGTGTTCCTTCATGGCACTATTCCAAACAAGAAAGATCCCTGAAACAACCTAAAAATTCTTTCCTGTTTTAGGTCGGCAAGAATAGATAAACACAGGACAGTTGCTTATTAGACTATGTCCTCATTCTGCTTTCCCCTTCACTCTCTTTTGCCACTTGAACGAGTACAAAAGTATGTAGAAAAAGCTCATAAGTCATAATTGCAACATGTTACAGTTCCTTAGCAGAGTAAGTAGAGTAAGATTATGATCCTCTGCCCTATCAGTTTTATGGTGTCACAATACTGTTTATTTCAACAAATCTTATTCATCAAATTTGATGCAAAGGAGTGAAGAATCGAATGCATTCCTGTACAGTTAGCCATTAGGCATATAGACATGTATATTCATCACCAGTGTCATAGAAAGAAGTATATTTCAAAACTTTCCATAACAAATTCTTATCCCACTAGGAAACAACAGACAGAAAAAAAAAATCTTCTATTCTTAAAAAAGACGGAGCTGAGATAAAGTTATGCTTTCCAAAATCAATGTGAATTTTTCTGTTTAGTAATGTGAGAGAAATGGGATCCAAGTAGTTTGCAAAGCCTTCTAATACGAAATGCAACAGAAAGGCCCTTTTATTTTTTTAAGGGATTCATTTCATTTTACTGATCAGTTGCTTACTCCCTACTGGTTTTTCTCAGTCTTCGTGAGGAGCTTCACATCTTTGGGTCAGAAAGATGAATTACTTAGATGAGAAGTGTTAAAAAAAAAAGTGCTACTGGCCCTAGTGGGAGGCAGAATTCTTTTCCCCTTTAATTATGGTAGCTTGTCATTCTGGATGCGCAATGTAAAAAATGTAATTTTGAAGGCAATATTAGTCTTTTACTCAGTGCTTCAAAACCTAGATGGTGCAGAAGAAAAGTAATTACTTAACTAGATGCTACACTTAACTCTTCTGACTTCTACCTAAAACCCCCAACTGGTTATAGTAGTCCTAGCTGAATAAATAATTCAGAATAAATAGAGAACCCACATTCAACAAGCACAAGTTTTTTACAACATCATGTTAGGTTTGTTAATTGAAACACGCTTGTTACTGGTGATGTACAGCACCACTGTGAATACTTGAGTTCCTCAGCCAAGTGCTGTATATCCCTCAGTATTGCCATATGAGGGCCCTTTGAGGCACTGCAGCTGAAGGCACATCTCCTAGGGACATAGCACGTGCTATGTAGCTTTTCTTCTATACTTGATTTTGCCTTATTAATAGACACAGTGGGAAGGTATCAAAATAGAGGCTCAGGACACATCAATATCAGGCATTGTGGCTGATTAGGACTTGAATTCGGGGCAGAGCACACAACATAAAGTGTAAACATGCAGACAGCAGTACCACTGGTCATGGCCTTGCTGAACATTATTATATGTCAGGAGTTTAAAACATTTGGGTTTTCTGGGTGACATAACCACTTTAGAAGTATATTTTATTCCTGGAGAGAATACGTGGAACTGATCTTCCCAGCCATTTATCTTAGTTTTCTTAGAAGCACATCTAGGACCACCATAGATAATGAATCACAAGAAGAAAACTGACACACTCAGTTGAAAACATGTCTTCCTCCTACACAGATTCTAGTGTAGGGCAGCAGTGAGAATGGGATGACTAATGAAATAATCTTTTTCATCTTCCTAACACAATTCTTTAGCTAATCTGGCATAATCAGAAGGCTGTCTGTGCATCTGCAGTATTCAACACCTTCACAGATCTGCTTCTTTTCTAGCTGGTATTAAAATATGTGAATTTCCTCTCAGTTACACTTATGCAGAGAAAGAATATTTCTGCTGAGATCAGAGATGTAAGTGAAACCAGATTCAAATTCATTGTCTTAGGACCTCATTGTTTTCCACTCTATATCTTTTGCAGTTTTTAAAAGAAATTCAAAGACCCTATGAAATTGTACATTTGTCTTCTGTACTACTTTACACTGACATAAGCAATAATAAGCAAAAATCTTAGGTCTGAGAGACATAAACCCCATTGTTTTTTTTTCTTTTTGGCAGTGAGAAGTGGCCTTAAAGAATACATGGAACATAATTGCAATACCTGAAAAGTATAAAGATACTTCACTGGAACTGTAAGGTTTAACATAGGAGGCCAAGGAGAATCAAACTCTTCATCTCAATTTTGGACTCCACAGAGTAGAAAGCCCCAATTAATGTTTTAGCAAGGCTTAAAAGCTTCATTTTCTGTTGGGAAAACTTATGATAACATTAAAAATACTCAAATAGGCTTTTCACAGGGAAAATGAAGTTTTAATGTTTAAAAAATTGCCATGGGGACTTCCTGTTTTGGGAACTTCCAGCACAGATACCCACCGTTGCCTTAAAGTTTTTTTTACAATAAACATTAAAAAACTTGAAAAATAACAAATTGACTTTTCAGTTAAGTTGGAAGAGGCATTAATTATGGATATTTATGGTAATAGAATTGGAATATGAATTTCTGCAGTTAAAATCTTCTTTCGGTACTATTAAAGCTATCACGGTCTCAGAGGGTGTAGATACCAGTTATGCTGGCATCCAGTACTGCACTGGAGAACCAGAGGCCTTTTTAAGATGTAATTCATCTGACTTCAGTCATCTGGTTTAAGATGAAACAAGTTACATCTCAAAGGTTGGAGCAGATGACCTTGCAGGGTCCTTTCCAGCTTGGGCTGCTCTGTGATTCTATTAGTCAATGAAAACATTCCAGTTCTCTGCATTGATTGAAAAGGCTTCAGGAGGTGATCCCACTGTATGCATCTGTATTTTGTCAGATTAAATTTCCCATTTTAGACACTGACATAACAGCAATTTAAGTTTATATATTTTACTGTATAATCATTAAAACACATGGAAGCAAGTGGAATTTCTGTCAGAATAAAATGTCCGCACTCTTCTTGCCATTCCAGGGCATTGCAATGTTTCTAGAGCTGAAACAAGATTGTGTTTTGTTTCTTTTGTATCCAGCAGCAAACAACTCTTCATCCGAGCAATTTTTTTCTCTTCTAAGAGATATGCTAATATATCTTCTTTTTTATAGCCTCAAAATGGTTACAGAGAAATGTACGCATTAAAGGATTTATGATGCATCGACATCTATAGGCAAATTTTATGCATTGCTGACTTTAAGTATCTAGACATCTATCAACATGAGAAGTTGTAAATTGGCTGAGGATATGAGACTACTCATCAGGCTGAAAAAAAGATCACAGCTCTTATGGTAGATTCCAAGTAGCTAATAAGGAGTGAAACGTTGCTGAGTCTAGATAAAATTAAAATCATTCTCAGTTCCTGTATATTAGATTAATATTCTTTTTCAATTTTTCACATTTATTTCTTCTTCCTTAATATGTTTCTTGCTATAACAATTCCTCCTTTTTTTTTTTTTTTTTGAGGAAGCAGTCTTGCCAAGCTTTCAGTCATTCCATCTTTGGAGAGCTGCAATGCTCATTGTCATAGACGCTCTCTGCCAGTACCTTAATTTTCACTTGGTAGCATTTCATACTCTGTCACAATGGAAGCTACCAGCTGTGTCGTATAAGAGAGAAGAATCAGGTCTCTTAAGGAACAGATTTCAAGTCTTTTGTCTTGATCAGTAAATGACAGTATCAATGCTTATCAGTGGAAGGAGAGGAAATCTAACAAATACAAGCTGGATACAGGATTAAAAAATAAAAGAGAAAAAGCTATTCCTTACGCCAAACTCAGCTCTTGGATGGAGCTTGTGTTGGTAAAGGAACTGATGTAAAGTGAAGGTAAGTTTATGATGCCTTTGTGTCTAGATCCTTGTCTGGTCTTTGATGCACGTCAAAAGCAGATAGATTTGGAATGTACGCAGAACTGGCATGACCTTTTCCTCCCTCTCTTTTACCCTCAGGAGCAAATGAAAAGGGAGAAGGTAAAACAAGGTAGAAGACAAGCCTGGCAAGAACTTACTTTCACCTCTTAGCATGAAAATTACTGAGGTAAAATTTTCATGCTAGGTTGGCATTCAAACCCTTATTTTTACCGCTTGTATTTTTCTATCTTTTCACACTGATGGATCTAACAATCCTGAATGGTCCTTAAGTGCTAAAAATTACATATCAAAAAGAAGTCCACAAATCATTTCTCAGCAAAACCAGGGACATAGTTGCCCCAGAGTTACATGAGAAGTTCATGGAACACATGAACTGGGTAAGCTGCAAAAGTGAGAGCAAGCTGAAATTGGCTGCTAACACAAGAACATAGGTCTCCTTCCCAAACCTCTTTCACAGCATTGGCAAAAAGACAATTTACAGGATTTTTTTTTATATAAATCTAGATGAGTAGTGGACATACTTACATTTTGCATGTATGTCCATGGATACATATATAAGTACATATATCTCTATAGCTATGTGTGTATAATATATATATGTGTGTGTGTGGGTGTCTGTGTATGTGCATGTGTATACACACACAATAGATCCAAATATCCCAACATTTTCTACAGGACTCAAAAATTAAAATTATAGAACAGGACTGAATAGGACTGCATAGGCCAGAGGTTGCCACAGTGAGCTGTAACTTGAAAATAAAAGGATACCATGCATTTTAATATGCCTGAGAAAGCACAGAAAACATGTGTCTTTTTTTTCCTTTGTTTTTCGTTTGCTGTTCAGTTCTCTGGGCTAAGCAGGGCTCTGCAGGGCCCCATCTTAGGCCTTGTTCTCTTCAACACCTTCATAAGTGACCTGGACTCAGGACTGGAAGGGATACGAAGCAAGTTCACAGATGATACAAAACTGTGAGAGCTTCTGAGTCCTTTGAAGGCAGGCAGGCCCTGCATATAGACTTCCACAAATCAGAGGGCTGAGCAA
Organism: Struthidea cinerea; assembly: GCA_013397865.1. Classification (NCBI taxonomy): domain Eukaryota; kingdom Metazoa; phylum Chordata; class Aves; order Passeriformes; family Corcoracidae; genus Struthidea; species Struthidea cinerea. The sequence goes on along the minus strand of VZTI01003755.1, from coordinate 4,259,162 downwards.
TCACCAACTGTATGAAGTTCAAAAAGGGAAAGTGCCGGATTCTGCACTTGGGATGGGGCAAACCTGGATGTACAGACAGACTGGGGAATGAGATGCTGGAAAGCAGCGCGGCAGAAGGGGACCTGGGGGTCCTGGTCGATGGCAAGATGAACACAAGTCAGCAGTGCCCTGGCAGCCAGGAGGGCCAGCCGTGTCCTGGGGGGCATCAGGCCCAGCATCGCCAGCCGGGCAAGGGAGGGGATTGTCATGCTCTGCTCTGCCCTGCACTGGGGCGGCCTCACCTCGAGTGCTGGGGGCAGTTTTGGGTGGCGCGATATAAAAAAGTTATTAAGCTGTAAGAGAGCATCCAAAGTAGTGCAATGAGGATGGTGAAGGGCCTTGAGGGGAAGCCGTATGAGGAGCAGCTGAGATCACTTGGTCTGTACAGCCTGGAGAAGAGGAGACTGGGGTAAGACCACATTGCAATCTAAAACTTCCTTGTGAGGGGAAGGGGAGGGGCAGACACTGATCTCTTCTCTGTGGAGCCCAGTGACAGGACCTGAGGGAGTGGCCCGAAGTTGTGTCAGGGAGGTTTTGGTTGGATATTAGAAGATGATTGTTCACCCAGAGGGTGTTTGGGCACTGGAACAGGCTCCCCAGGGAAGTGGTCACAGCACCAGCCTGACAGAGTTCAAGAAGTGTTTGAACAATGCTCTCAGGCACATGGTGTGACTCCTGGGGATGGTGCTGTGCAGGGCCAGGAGTTGGACTCGATGATCCTTGTGGGTCCCTTCCAATCATCTTATTCTGTGATTCTGTGATTCTGTCAGCTTGACTTTGTGATCAGAGCAGTGAGAAGGTAATTTTGTCAGAAAATTTGTTACTTGGAAGGTGGAGATTAGTGTGGCCTTTTGTGTTTCCTAGGAAGTGTTTGCATTTTCGTAACGTATGCAACTTTACTTCCCACTTGCTCAACAAAGTATTATAGACACTTTTCCAAATATTACTGTGTACTGTACATGCACTACAGCATACCCTCAATAACTAAAATTCCTTAACAGTGGCATCATTACATGAAGAATATTTCTCTCACTGGATGAGAAAAATGAAAGCCTGGTCATATTAGCTGACTTTTGCCTTAAAGTCTGACAGTGGTGTTTCTTTGCATTGCTCTTCCCAGCTTGTTCTAGGGCAGGAGGAAAAAAAAATAGAAAAAGAAAAAGAGAAAAAACAAGTGTGTCTTGGTTTTGCCTGAAAAAATGGAAACAAATATGCTTTTTTGAGAATATTTCATCTGTAAGCCCTAGATTTTTCTTCACCTTGTCAGGCCTTGCTTCCAAAATGTGGAGGCTCTTTTTACTACACTAAATCAATGCCTTGGTTTTATAATGGGCACAGTGCCATACTTTTCTTTTCATATTTCTTCCTAATGCCTTTGTAGGCCAGCAGATTGAATAACTCTCTTTTTAACACTTACCTGTTTTTCAGTAGTTTTCACATGAGACTATTTTGATAAAGACAGAGCAGGATTTTGTTTGTCAAATCTTGTTAAATATTGGGAGGAGTGAAACATCACTCACTCTATTTTACCAACAGCACAGAAATACTTCTTATAATTCTTATGGTTAAAACCAGCTTTGACTAATTATACTAAGAAAATCTAGACAAAGACAAAATCACTCATGGCTTGAACAGATGCAATTTAATTTACTTTGCTTCAGAAATGCTTTAGCTCTCTTCAACTGTGCTAATTAAATGTTACTTAAATCAGGACCTAGAGATCTCATCAACCAGTTGATAACAGTGGAGTTAAGGAAATAATCCCAATTCCCTTTAATAATGAATTTTTGATTACTGATAGAAACCACAGCATTCCATCTGACTGCCAACAAGGGGTGCATGCATTACACATCTGGATTCCCAATATTCTGAAATTAGTGAAGGAGAAAAGCACAGCTTCAATGCTAACTCTGCCTCATGCCTGAGTTGCACGGTAGAAATCTCCATATGTGAAAATTCATTCAACGTTTGAGTGGAGGGACTAGGAATTCAGAAGGAGAACAGAAGTAAATGGTCACATCTGACTAGGTTAGGCTGGGTCCCTTCATAATCGACTTAGAGCATTCTAGGGCACAATTCATCTCAGGCTGAAGTTGGTACCTACTGTAGGGCCTTAAACATCAGTGATTTCCCTGACGGATACTCTGATGTCTGATAGCAATTTCTGTGGGTCATAGCTCAGTTGTCAGAGAAAACTTTAGCAAAAGGGTAGGACAGTGACATAGTAGCTGGCATGCAGACAAGTCTCATACAAGATGGTGTGGGATGCAGTCAAGATATTACAATAAGATTTAACTTCGTGTTCTTTTCTGTGACAGATGTTATTTTACGGCATTATTACATTGGTAAAAAATATCCTTTTAGTCTAAAATCATGTCTAACTTTGAAAATAAAGAAAACCCTCAATCTAGATAAAGAACTAGGCAACAAAGCATTTCTATAAATCCCTATTTACAATATGTTCAAGATAGGCAGTTACCTTCATGCTATTTGATGAAACTTTACTGACTGATAAGTAAATTCTCAATACCTGATAAATTGCTAGAACAATTAATAAAGTAGATAATTTGTAAGTACCTGGAGGAAAATAACTTGTAAGTATTTGGCAACATGGACTCATCAAAAACAAATCATGCTGAACTAACCTAATTTCTTTCACTGATAGGATAACAAGCTTAGTGGATAAAGGAAATGCTGTGGACATACTATGTCTTGATTTTAATAAAGAATTTGATGCAGTTCCACATGACATTCTGATAAAGAAACTAGAGAAATGTTGATTAAATGCAATCACTGCTAAATAAGTACGATGCTGAAGAGGAGAAAAAATAAAAAAAAGAAGGAAAAAAAAAGGAAGGAAAAAAAAGGAAGGAAAAAAAAGGAAGGAAAAAAGAGGGGAAAAAAGCACCTCACAGAGCAATTATTAATAGTTCAGTGTCAGGTTAGGGAGAAGTATCAAGGATGACCTACAGAGGTCTGCTTTGGGTCATGAGTCTAATTCTGCTTAATATTTTCACTGTGTGCTTGGAAAACAAAGTAGAAAGCATACTAATAAAAATAACAGTAGTAGTAATAATAATAATAATGTTAATTATAATAATAATAGTAATAGTAAACCACAAAAACTCTCAAACCCAGAAGATAAAAAAATAAAAGCAAGTTACATTTCCTTGAATATTTATAAATACCGTCACAAACCTTTAAAGACAAAACAGAAAACAGACAGGACAGATCCCTGAAAAAGCTTTGCCCACTCTTTGAATTATCAGCAATGTCATAAGAAGGAAAGATGATTTTGCCTGGGCTGGGTCAGTCAGAATGGTTTGTTTCCCCACATAAGAATCTTCCATTCAAAGTTTGGTTCGAATCCGAAACTTACAGAGCTTTTTAAAATTTTTTTTGGGAAACAATGCACTTCACAATGAAGTATGTCCTGGAATGCAGCCAGACTGGGGTGAACTTCCTTTCACAATGATTCCTATCCTTCTGAGACTCTTCTGGTGCAGAATGCACATTGCAGATGCACTTGTTTTTCTGACCTAATGAGTTTGCAGTATATAAGTGATGCTGCTACGAATGGGATGGTCAATTTTAATCTCTAGTTATGTAAATTTTAACTTGTTTTACATAATTAAGAAAAATCATAGAAAAAAATTATGTATTTGATCTACATTACCAGCACAAAGGAAGGCCAGGCCCATGATTAACTAAATGTGAATGAACTGTCTGATAACATTAGAAACTTGTGAGTATTGCAAAGTAGTACTGAATGTACAACAAGAAAGTGATTTGATAATTAACTGTTTAATGCTGATCAAGCTTTAGACAGAGTACTGCATTCAGTTTTGGGTCCCACTAAAAAAAGAAAAAAAGAGAAAGAGGAAATGGAAAAGGTTAAAGGGGAATCCAGTGATAATCTAGAAATATGTGAGAATGTGTTAGGATGGCAGGGACTATTACTGATTGATAAAGAGAACATAAAAAAATAATGGGACAGTGTTGATGGATAAGGAGGAAAGAGAGAAAAAATGTGAGAATATGTATTTGGGTGCAGGTGATTAAGTGACAATGTTATTCTAAGGTAGCAAATAGGTATAGGAGAATACAACGCTCTGTAAATGACAGAGAAGAAGTCCTTACAATTAAAAATTAATCAAAAAGAAGAAAAAAAGAGTAGAAAGGAGTAAGGGTAGAATAATGGGAAAAAGGAATTGGATGTTAGAAATAGGAAAAAGGTACTGGAAAGAATGAAAAAAACAAAAAATTGATATCCAAATAAGTGCATATATATATATATGTAGAGATAAAAAAAACACGTGTACATAAATTTCTGGTAAGTTAGTCATAAATGCTCTTAAATTAGCAATGAGTGTTTAATGTCAGCTGTTTCTACTACTTCCTTTTCACTGGTGTTGTCTGGCATGGCTGGGATAAACTTTATGTGAACCATAGGGTTCTTTTGTCAGGTGAATGAGAAAAAGACTTTATATTTACGTAGGCTGTCCTGGGGGTTCACAGATGATAAACATTTACACCAACATATTCCAAACTCTATTTTTGAAATAAACCCATAAGCTGCACTAGATTCCTTTTGATGCTTCTCTCCATCAAATTTTATTGAAGTACTGGCCATTGGAGGAGATGTGGGTCAGCAACAAGCAGATATATTAACAAGAAAAATCTGTCAGACACAAATACTAAAATTCTAAACATATATTAGCCAGAACTGATAATAATCAAGATTTGGTCCAGAGTAAGTTCATATTAAAAAAAAATAAAAGAAAATATGTAGACTTGCGGAGAAAAACTGATTTTTTCTGGTTTAACATTGTCTTATAATATACTCCAGCTATAAAGTTACTAGCAGAGCACCTCCTAATATAATTTTGTGTGACATATTATTTTACTATTTAGTGTGTGCATTTCCGTAAGCCTACATTTCCAGTTTACTTTCCCAGTTTTATTTGCTTTTGTCATTAATTTTATTTTAAGTTATTTAGGTCTACAGCAATAGGTTTTCAGCACAATCTTTTACCAGCTATATAAAAGAGTACAGAAAGATTCCTCTCTGTTCTCAATCACAGAGTTTTAGTAAGAGGAAGATGACAGTATAATCTTCTAATGATAACTCATGTAGAAACACTTTCACAATCTTAGGAGTGAAATGTCTTTGTTACACAGTCAGTAAATGAGGAGATGTGCAGAAGTAAGATGTGAGTGAAGCAGTTCAGGGCTTTTCTGCCACTTTTTCTGCAGTTTCACTATTGTCTCTTTAGTGTTCATCAATGCAGAATTAATTGCATTAATTTCAGCAAAAGTCTTTTTCTCAGTGTAACTAATATAAGAATAGATGCTTTTTCTGTGTGTATGTCAGTTTATTTCATTAAAGACATCTCTCATGTATACCTGCTATTATATCAATTATTATATTATTATAAATAATTATACTATTATTGTAATACCCACTATTGGTTACAGGTATAGAACAAAAGTCTGAAAAGCAAAAAAAGGGAAATATCCACTAAAGAAAAGCATATGGAGACACATGCTGATTGCATATATGCTCTAAAATTCATAGAGCCAAAAGAAACACGTCAGTATATGTGTACAGCTGCCAGATTTTTGCTACTATGGCCACTCTCATTGGATGCTGTATAGCAAAAGCATTTTTCCAAAAAACTGCTTTGAGAAGTCCATCTCCCAACACAGGAATTTTTTCTCCAACTTAAAAAACCTACCAGTTCATATACTTTTCTTCTATGCTACCCTAACTTAATCCAACACCAATTGAAAAAAAAAGGGACATTGTTACAGAAAAGAGGATCATGATTTTCTGCTTGACTACCTGGACCTTAATAAAGCATTTGATACTGTTTTCCACAACATTCTCCTGGAGAACTGGATGCTCACAGCTTAGATGAGTGCCCTATTCAGTGGATTAAAAACTGGCTGGGTGACCAAGCCAGAGAGTGGTGGTAAATGAAATGACATCCAGCTGGTAGACAGTCACAAGTGATGTTCCCTAGGGCTCAGAACTGGGGCCAGTGCTGTCTAATATCTTTATTGGTGATCTGGGTGAGGAGACTGAGTGCACCCATGACAAGTGTGCAGACAATATCACGTTGGACAGAAGTGTTGATCCGGAGTGTAGGAAGGCTCTGCAAAGGATCTGTACAGGCTGGATCAATGGACTGAGGCCAATTCTGAGGTTCAACAAGACCAAGTGCTGGGTCCTGTACTGTCACCACAACCCCTTGCAGCACTACAGATGCAGGGAAGAGTGGCTGGAAAGATGTCTGCCAGAAAAGGACCTGAAGCTGTTGCTCAACAGTGGCTGAACATGAGCCAGAGTGTGCCAAGGGGCCTAAAAAACACCAATAGCATCCTCGCCTGTATCAGCAATATTGTGGCCAGAGGGCACTGGTTGTCCCCTTGTACTCGTGAGGCCACACCTTGAGTCCTATGTTCATTTCTGGGCCCCTCACTACAAGGAAGACATTGAGGTGCTGGAGAGGGTCCAGAGAAGGGCAACGGAGCTGGTGAAGGGTCTGGAGCACAAGGCTTATGAGGAGTAGCTGAGCAGTTGGGGTTGTTTAGCCTGGAGGAGGCTCAGGCTCAGAGTTTATCACTGTCTACAGCTACCTGAAAGGATGCTGTAGTGGGATGGGTACTGGACTCTCCTTCCAAATAACAAGATGTTTCTGATGGTGAAAAAAAAAAGAGAGAAAGTTGGTTTCTCAGGTAACAAGGCACAAAACCATTTAAGCATTTTTATGTGACAAACAACACTTACCTGTTAAATGAAACATTTTTAGCTGCATTTGCATGTCAGTGAAGTAGCTATTTATGCCTCTGGAATAAACTCCAACTGTTAATGAGCAGCTGAAGTTTCCCTTTGAAACAACCCTATTCTTAGTCATAGCAAAAATAGCCTTTTTATTGAAAATATATATTCTAGTACTAATATGGAAAACTACATTGAAAAGAAAGGACTGACATTTTTCCAATCACAAAGAGCACTTTTAGTCCTGTTGCAGGAACATCTAGAAACACTGGTTCAAGTTGTGGTCATTTGCAACAAATCGTATGGCATCTGATAGAGCTATGTAGAAAAAGTTGAAAAGTTAGAAATTACTTAATTAAATTACCTTAACTCTTTACAGTACAATACATCTGTCTTGCCTTAGGCATGATTTTTGGGGGACCTATATATAGAGAAGATGCAGGTTGCAGAAGATTGTGAAGAGTCTCAAATTAAATCATATTTAGTCAGAACAACTTAAAAATAACCAGTCAGGTCCTAGTCAAATGTATTTTTTCCCTCAAGTTTAGAATTAAGAGGCAAAAAACCTCCGTGATGGACATGAAAATACTATGTGAGATAACACAGTATCAGGTTACAACTTAGATACTGGAAGGTGAGTGTTACTGTACCTGAAGTTATAGAGACACAGAAGTGTATTTGCCCTGTAGAACCTCCTTGCTCTCTAGTTCATGGAAGAGTTTTTATGTTCTTCATGTACAGTGTCAACTACCAGCTGTCTTATTTTCAAGTGAAAAGTCCACCCACAGTGTGTTCTCTTCCTGTGCCCAGTCTGATGTATTGCAGCAGAGCCATCACACTCTCCAGCTCAGGTACTTTGAGCTGAAAAATCAAACACAAAAATAGAAATTAAATTTTAAGACGAGAACACAGAGTTCAGAAGAGACCTTGATCATGTTGTAAACATACTCATTTTTCTGTGAAGAGGACTAACTTCAAGCAGTGTGGTCATAGCCTTCTCTGCATGTCCTGACTTGAGGCCCAAGGTTGTTCAGTGATAGAGGTGCAGATAAAGCCAAAGAAGATAAACAAATTAACTGTAGCAACAAGAAATATACCCCCTGATTTGAATACTTCATGCCTAAATAGAATATTGTAGGAAGCTTGTTTATTAATCACCTGAATTGCATAGATGTGTCAACTGGGACACGCCAAGGGAGATGAGAGATATTACAATGGCAGAAATACTAGCAATAGTCAACTCAGTTATTTCAATGAATATTGGTAAAAAGCAATTTTAGGACATGTTTTAAAAACCAGTTTTAGATACTCTAATGATTGCCTCTTGGAACAGCTATTTTTTAGACAATTCTAAATAGAGCATAAGAACATGCTGACATTTTTACTACTGAATGGCCATACTGACTAAAGTACATTCAAATTCTTCTTCCATATAGGAATTAAAAATAAATTAAAAATTTACATATACACAAACACACATGTAAACAAGGGAACCTCTTTAAAATGAGTGATACTAGGAAAAAAACCCAAGAACTTAAAAGGAGGGTCTAAAAGGATAAAAATATCAAATGTATTATGAAAATTTTTTAAAGTCCATAGATTATGGTATTGGTAAGCAGCAAAATAAAGAAACTCTTTAAATTAAAACTTAGTATTCATAAAGTAGAATTTATGGCTAGGTAAGGAACATCTGAGTATCATGAGCTCTGAAAACCTTAATGTAGAATCAAGCTAAGACCAAAAAAAGATTTAGGGAACAAGTTTGTGAAGGGCATGAAAACTAATAATAAGCCTTTTTTCGAACCTATCAGAAGTAGAATGTCTGCCAAGAGAGTCTGCAGAGCTGATAGATGATGGAGGTGTAATAGGAGAACGCAAAGAAGATAAGACCATGGTAGAAAAATTGAATGTGTTCTTCACATTTCTTCTTCTAAACTCACCTCCGAGGAGTTTAGAAAGGTTCCCACAGTGTCTGTTGTCTCTGCAAAAAATGTACTGGAAGAGCTATCTTAAATTAAAGTGTCAATAGAAGTGATTTTAGACCAGATAGATAAATGAATAGTAACAAATTGCCAAGACAAGATGGTATACACTCAGGGGTTTCTAAATAACTCAAATATGACCTTGTAATTTGATCATAGATCTTACACAATTGCTTAAGTCAGCTTCTGTATGAGAAGAATAGAGGTTAGGAAATTTTATGTCTTTTTTTAAAAGATCCTTACAGAAACTTGGCAGGGGAGACACAGGACAGATGCAGGAAATTAAGAAATTGTGCGCCTGATTCTTTACAGGTAGATTGGTAGGACTCATAGACATATAGATAAATACAATAAAATGGGGGTGGGAATAAAAATAAATTTTATAAAGAAGATTCTGGCTTTTTAAAGATTTTAGAATAGGCAAATATACAGGAAAGGGTGATCTTTATCTGGTTGATACACTGTGCCTGGATTTTCAAAAACTTTTGACAAGGTTCTCTATAAAAGACAAATAAACATGGATTATAAAAAAAAAGAACCTTCATCTGTGGATTTCTAAATACCTGAAGGAACAGGGGATTAATAAATATATAAAGAACAGGAAAAAGGCAGGTGAAAATGATTGGTTTTAACAATGAAAGTCCTTCTATTTTTGAAAGGCTGCAAAAGTTACTTGCAGAAGTAACTGGGTGATAAAAAGGAAGAGGCAACACATGAAAAGCTGTGCACATAGGAAAAAGACAAACAGAAATTCTCACTGTCTACAAACTGAAAGTCTCTTTACCAGGTATTGTTAATCCAGAAAATATATTTGCAGCTACTCTGGATACACCTATGAAAATGTCAGTTCAGTGTTCACTGACAAATCACCCCAAACCAACCAAATACAAACCCCTAAGAATTATTTGAGAAGAAAACCAGAACAAGACCCTCTATTACATATCATAAAATAATCAGAGCCATTAAGTGAAACTGTAAGCTAATAGACTTAAAACAACAAAAAAATATATTTTTTCATTTAACACATGACTACATTTTGGAGCTCACTGTCACAGGATAGATGGGATGCCAAAAAGTTAAGTGAGTTCAAAAATAAGTTAGACAAATAAGTGGAAACCTGTCAAGGGCTGCTAAAAACTGATGAGATACAAGCTCTAGATTAGAAATTCCCCTAAGCCACACAAAGCTACGTTATTCATGCTTGCTCTTTTTTTTTTTTTTTAAATTTTAAACATTTTATTATTACCTTAAGTTGCCAACACTACTGTCTGTGTTACAGAAAGGGGGATAGGAATGGGTTTGGATCTCTGATCACAAGGCAGTCTTCTTCAGTCTCCTATTCTTGTGACATCAGAATGCTAAAAAAAAGTCATTCATTCAATATGTGGAACCAGCTGCTCAGGCAGTGTCAATCAGTATCATACTGAAGAAGTATCATTCTTTGGTGTGTTATCTTGGTTTAAGCTGTATACAGACCTGACCAAAGTTTCTTACTTGAGGCATAAACTTTTCTACAGTAAGGCTTTTGATTTTGACTTCAGACCATATGTAAATATATAAAAATACAGATATAGAAATTAATATGAATTTTAATATTAATGTTAATGCAAATGCAAATAATATAAACACAAATATAAGCACAAGTGTAAATACAAACATATATATATATATTTCTTGTGTGTTTCACAGCGTAATTTGAACACATAAGAACGTAAGAAATTATTCAATAGTTATTATGAAACCACACATAACTCAGCTAAACCATTGTTCTGCCCTTGAGATATAGAATAACTGTGGATAAGACAGCTTACTGTTGATGCCTACAAATACTACTTAGCAATAACCCAATTAGTGCTACTTCTTAGGCCAGTGATCTAGGAAAAAAATCAGGTTTTAACTAGAAATAAGCAGAAAATATTTTGGAAACAATTACTTGCTTTCATTTTCTTGACTGATGAAACATATTTTAAAGCTTTAGTTGCTGTAGGCCACATGAGCAGTATTAGAAGGTAAATGCAAACTTAACAGAATGAATAATGTCAAATAGGCAAAAATAAGTACATTCAATTGGATGAATTTTATCATGCTTTTGAATAAGATGAATAATCCTTTTTTTGTTTTGGTTTGGTTTTTTTTCCTATATGGATATAAATGTATTGAGGAAAACCTGAACTCTTTGTGGTCCAGCTCATTTCCAAGACAAACTTTTATAAACAAAAAAAAATTCTCAGGTTACTAGAGAAGAATGTCCCCAGAAACAAGGTACAAAGGTGGGCTATGGGATATCAGTTGATAATAGAATACTAATTTTTCTTTTCAGAAGGGTATGATTTTCTTCTGAGAGAATTTGATGAGTATCAAAAGACTTCCAGGGAATTTTTAGACTGCAGCACTTTGTGCTGGTCTCCAAAGACTGGAAATTCAGAGCTTTTTGTCCCTGGAAATAAGACAACCCTGAACAAGGAACTGGGAAGTTCAAGCATTGGGCTCACTTGGCTCATAGTTGATTTTCATGTGTTGGAAGAAGAGTTTTCATTCTTTCAGGAGGTATATTCAAGGTGAACACTTCAATCCTTCCATGGGCATTATAACTTTACACAGACCTAAACAGTACACAAACCTTCCTGTGAATCATGTGTGCCCAATTCCCAAACACTGAAATGGTGAATAGGCTCTGAGTTACTCATATTTCCTTGCTGCAATACCTGCAGCTTCAACATACCATTAATGGGATGTTAGCTTTTCCTGAATGGGAAAATCCTTGTTTCTTCATATAATCGATTTGCTGTTCTTACTCCATGCCATTTGTCATCAGTCATCTCCAATTGATTTATACTTATTTGAGTGTCACATTTTAATTTAAATCAGTGAAAGTGGTGACTTTGCCTGATATTTAAAAGACCATAACACAGAAAATACCAGGAAGAATCTTCCAAAACACTTCAAGGATTATTAAAATGTCTATCAGGTTAAAAAACTCTTGAACATCCAACGTGGCCTTGAATCTTTCATGGATGGGGCATTTGCAACTTCTCTGAGGAACTTGTGTCACTGTTTCACCTTTCTATTCACAGCATAGAATTTCTAAATCTACCATTTTTCCATTTAAAGCCATTTGCCCTCATCAATCACTACACATCCTACTCAAAAGTCCCTCTCCAGCTCTCTTGTTGGCCCCTTTAAGTACTGAAAGGGATTATAAGGTCCCCCTGGAGACTTCTCATCTCCAGGTTGAACAATTTGAATTGTCTCAGCCTGTCTTCATAGCAGAGGCACTCCAATCTTGTGATCATTTTCATGTCCTCTTTTGGACTTTCTCCAACAGATCCATGTCCTTCTTATGTGGGAGGCCCCAGAGATGGATGCAGTACTCCAGGTGTGGGCCACACAAAACAAAAAGATAAGAATCACCTCCCTTGACCTCCTGGTCATGGTGCTTTTGATGCAGCCCAGGACATGATCGCCTCCCTGGGCTACAAGCGTACATTGCTGGCTCATGTCCAGCCTCTCATCCAACATTTCCAAGTTCTTCTTTTCAAGCTATCTCTCTTAATCTGTTCTCTGCCCAGCCTCGAATTCTGGTTAGGATTGCCCCTACCCAGGTTCAGGACCTTACATGTGGCTTTGTTGAACTTCATAAGCTTCACACAGGCCCACCTCTCAAGCTTGTCAAGGTTCCCTGGATACCATTCTTTCTCTCCAGTGTGTCAACTGCACCACACAGCTTAATGTCATGGCAAATTTGTTGAGGGTGCACTCAATCCCACACTCCATGTCACTGACAAAGATGTTAAACAGCTCCAGGCCCGATACTGATCCCTGTTGAATGCTACACATTGCTGGTGTCCACGTGTACATTGAGCCATTGACTGCAACTGAGTGCTGCTACCCAGCCAATTCCTTACCCTCTGAATGGCCCACCCACCAAATCCATGCCTCTCCAACTTAGTGACAAGGTTGTTGTGCAGGACACTGTGGAATACTTTGCACAAGTCCAGCTAGATGACACTCAAACAAAATTACACTCAGATAAGCTCTTACCTCAATCACCAGTTGCTGTAACATTGTTGTAGGAGGCCAGAATACACCTAAACATACTACTGTGCAAAGTGCACAAGATGCAGTATTCCCACTAGTGAATTTTTAGGACTGGCATGAAGACAGACCTCAGAGGCTTCACTAGATACATGATTTAACAGCACATTGTCTTGTGAGGACTAGACAAATTTTAAAAAAGACAGTTTTGGTACCATGAATTTCCTGTGAATTTCTGGCCACAGTTGGAGGTGGCGATATTGATCTTGGAATTCTGTGTAATTCAAGTCCTTGATAGCTTAGACATCACTTCTGGTCATGAACCCAAACAAAGGAGTTGAAATCAGCAAGTTCATGCCTGGCATTGTATTTGTGCATCAAAGAAATTGTGTTAGGGCTTACAGAACAGCTATTGACTCAGGAATAAGGGCTGCAGATACTGGAATTTTGTTGTCCATTTCTACAACAACCACTGATATTAACTCAAAGCATAGAGTAAGGCTATGTACCTTGCCATAACTTTTTCTCATATAGATAAGCAAAACCACGTGTTCATATTTCTAGGGAATCTGAGTGTTGTTTTGATAAAACTTCTCATTTGTAACTTTTAAAATTAGTAATTTTGAGGGCAAGCAGATACAGAAGTTTAAAATACATGCATTTTGGAAGAAGAAAATTAGTTGTCTACCAAAGAAATACAGTTGCTGCAGAATAAGAACTTCAGAAAAATATATATTCTGTTGAGAGAAGTAGTAACGAACTGGACTTTTAAGAGCAGATCTTTTATGAAGAAAATAATTTAAAACAATTTCTATTTTAGACCACATAATAAATTTGAAAACACTTGAATTGTATATTTCATGATTTCACTCCTTTAACTACCAGAATACCGGAATAGATGCACAACAGATTTTTCATATTAACATGATTATTGCCATTTTTTAGGCTCTTCAGAAAAAGAGCACAGTGTTGTTTTGACAAAACAGAACATTAAACTAAGGATCTAGAAATCACTGGTTTAGTTACATAAATTAAGAATGAATTGCTTATGGCACCAGTTATTGAGCAGCAGGTGTCAGAAAGCCATATAAATTTGCAAATGAAAATTGAGCTACTCAGAGCTTCAGGAGCAGGTTTCAGAAGGTTATAAAGATAGGACTAGGCTTTAAATCCTAGATATCATCTTATAAGTGTCTCAATTAAATTACATTTTTCAGAATTACCTACGCTGAATGCCTAGCAATAGGTAATTTCACACAGAATAACAGACCACTAATACACAAAATAGATGCACAAAACAACATTTGGCCTGAAAATCTACTGAGATGAGGCATTTAGAATTGCCCTAGGAACATGCTGCAAGAATCTAGCCGTAGCCAACAAGCTGAACTGCATGTGTGATGAATTAATTACTATAATTTCACTTTTAGATAGGATTCAGGGCAGAGCAGGGAGAAGATTATAGACAGACAATCACAGGGCCCAGGAAAAGGGTCTGAGAAAAAAAAAAAAAAGCCTTCCCAGTCATAAATAGAGCATCAGTAAAGAGGCACTAGAAAGTGCTCCCTTTAAGCTGATTGCATGAAAGTCAGGCTGGATGGAGAACAGAGTTTTTTGTTTACAGTACATGTGTCATAGCTCTCCCATTGGGATATACCCATATCTTCAGTCTCTTTTAGTCTGTCTCTCCTGTTTATTTCTGTGCTCACGTCAGTGGTGACGCTTCACTGCTCATCTGAGTGCCTCCATCTGCCTATGAAAAAGAAATCTTTCTTAAAACATTTAAAGTTCATTTCTTGTTCTTTCTAGGAGATATATCAAGTTTTCTGTAGACATAAATATTTGGTAGAGCTTAAAAATCAGAAGCACCACTGGCAATCTGAGATCTACAACATATTCTCTTCTTTTGTTATTTTTTAACTTGTATGATAGCAGGGCTTTGATTTGATTTCACATGCAGTTTTAATCAGCTTAGTAATTCAGGTTTTCTTATAATTTGTTTTGAACTACAAACACAAAGGAGTAGTAAGACCTTAAATTCATGCTAAAAAACCAAAAACATTTCAGGTCTTACTGGATAAAAATAAGGGACATAGGGGATAAATTAGTTGTATCTCCCATTCTGTGATGTTGACAGCATAAGAGTTTTCTGAGATTAGTGTCCTGCCAATGCCAAATGCATTAAGAAAAATGTCACTGTACAAGTTTTTGTTTGTTTATTTATTTATTATTTCATCTGTAGGGGAAAAAATAAGAGCAGATGAGCATAAATCTGATCATCCTTAAATCAGCTGATAGTGCGCCTGAAGGACATCAAGGAAAACCTGAAGCATTAATAAACTAATGTGTACTGTATGCCCCACTTCATTTATTCAGCTTATACATTCATCAAGCATTATGCGTTTGTGCATTTATTCACTTTCTTTTCAAATATCATTAAGTAAAAGAATTCTAAAATCTCGATACTCTTTCTTGTCTCAGATGTTTATTTCTAGACAAATGTAGCAGTGGCTAATTAATTATTTGCATAATTTGCACTTTCTTTACTAAAAAACTGCATGTAGTATAATTCTATTTTTTTTTTTCAATTTTCTGATCAAAAACATGGGTAATCAAGACTGTCCAATCTGCCCTTACATGTTATAGACTTAGGTTATTCTTTTGTCTGCTGAGGCGGAATGTAGGACAGGGAAGTGTAACCAGTCTCCTAATCTGTTTTTTGATTGTACACTGAGTTATTACTGAAGAAAAAACATTATTGGTTTGAATGCTTGGATGTATTTCTGTACTCTAAACATATGCACACACATGCACACCTATAATTGCTCCCTTTCTTTTGTTATAATGCTTTCCTCCTGGTTAAGAATTAACAGAGGCTTCTGACAACTGATTTTTTTTTAGCTGACTGCACACCCATTTCAACACGCACACAGACACAGTCTGCAGATTTCATTATTTCATATGTATTTTAAGAAAACAAGGCCTAAAATTTGCAAGCTGACAATAAATCACTTAATTTTCATTAATTTTATGACATATCTGGTTTCTGCATTTGTAGCAGCTATAAAACATGTTGACTTCCTAATAAATCCTGAGTAATGCTCATCTTTCACTGTTTTTGTTTTTTCCTGTGTTTTTTTTTTTTATTTTTTATTTTTCAGTAGGAAGCAGTGCACAAGTTATTACCTAGGGAACAGTTGTTTCTGTCTCCTGTACAGATCCATATCATTCTCAAATTTGCATTCTGATGAAGAAGAAACAAATGTTACTTAAATCCCATGAAGTGTGTTAATTACACTGAGCTCCGTGAAATTATGGGTGAGAGAGCCAAAAAGAATTCTACAATTGCATTGTGGGTCTCTTGAGCATATCTTGTCAGATTAATGTCTTTGTCACTCACATGATAACCTTAAAATTGCTATTCTCCCTAAGTAATATTCCCTAAACCTCAGTGATATGGAAAAATCTCACACAAAGCTAAATAACCAATGCAGTTTGTATTGTTTACATAAATAATGTTGGTACTTTTATGAAAATAAATAAAAGCTTAATTTCATTAACAAGTGCAGCTTGCTACTTTCGCTTAATTATTTTAGAGTTCTTCTTCTGTGCTTCTCCATACAAACCATGGTGCAAGTGCCTGAAACAGTACCTCTTCCTAGTATATCCCCAGAACAAAGGCTAATATCACATAACTACCTAGGATGTAATGCTTTTTTTTCCTTTTCCTTTTTTTCCTCCTACTTCTTTACAAGCCCTAAATAGCCATAGCTGACTCATAACTTGAATACAAAAGCCACTGTGCTATGTAGCAGGAACAGAAACTGTCCCAGAAGATTTGACCACATGGATACATGCCCACAGCTCTCAGCTCAAGGTTTCAGAAACACAAGTAATAGGGGAGATTTGCTGAGCCAGAGCTTGAGGTGCATGCTTCATATCCCCAGCAGGGGACATACTCCACCCTCAGAAAGCTGCAAGTCTTCTCACAAAGTCACAACTATGACTGGCGAAACTCAACCCATTGGAAATCTATATTAGATGTCAGACCCATCTAAGAGACAAATCTAATCCTTTTGGCTAAAAAATAGCTCACAGCAGTCTGCTGCTCCTAGTTTACTGATATTTGGAAGAATGGTTTGGTTTGGCAATCAATGTCCTAGAGCCACCAAAGACCTTGATATTATCTTTTTTCTTTAAGCCCTTAAAGAGGATTACTGGGAAGAAAAAAAAAAAGGAGGGGGAAAAAAAGAAATTTTGTGATGTTATATGAGTACCATCAGCATTTAGGTTTTTCTTCCATAAAAACTAAAGCCACTAGTAAAATTTTAATTATTCATAATGCATTGTAAAGAGTTGTAGGGTTTACTTTATTAAATGAGAGAGACGATGCACAATCAGGTGTGTCCTATACAATAAGAAATAAATTCTTAATCAAGAAATTTCTTTTTGTCATACCAATACTTCAGAAATAGTACGTGATGAGCTCAAAAGATAAGAAAAAATGCACTAAAATTAAAGAACCATGTCAATTTGCACTGTTTAAGAAAGCAGCCAAAAATCTTTGAAAATAGGAAGGATCCAATTTTCCTAAACTTCATACTATAAAATGGTTTTTACCAGTCACATAAAAGCAGACTGGCTTTACATGTCAAGTGTAAAACATGACCATTTAGACTTTCTAATTCTGGGAAGGAAAGAGTTATGCTTATGGAAGTCCATCCATCCAGTCTCTGCAAGACTACCAGATCTATAAATAATGGAGAAAGGCCCTCAAGCTAGGAATGCCAAATTTAGTATCGCCTAATGAAAAGATAGGAGTAAAGTCTTGAAATCTCTTTTCAATTAACTTCAGCAGAAATGGGGACCTAGATTGAAATCTAGAAGCCATTGGTAGAGGTTTCTCTAACAATCTTTATAATCTTTGTACAAATACCTTCTTCAAGATCACAATTAAAATGTCTGTTCTTGCTGTGCATTTAAAACCTGATCTGTTTGTTCAAATCAAGGCTTTTTGAGCTTTGCTTAAAGTCACTGTAAGAAGGGGAGGGGAGACAAATCCTCATCATTACTTTTTAGAATTACTTAAAAGCAAATGACAGCTGAATAAAAGAATGTCTTTAAGGGCCTTTGTGGAAGTCTGTCTACAAAGTAGATTGAACAAGTGTTTTGTTCTAAATCCTAATCTCTTCTGTGGTCTCAAGAAGGCTAACACAAGAAGATTGCCACAGAAATGAGTGATATTTGTCACTAGACATCTGCTAAGACACAACCACAGTGTACTTTCCCTTATGGGTGGCATGTAATGGAGGTTACCCAATCTAATGTTTACCATCAAAATTCAAATCCAGTGTTAAGAGATTTTCTTACTGTAGTTCTTAATGAAAAGCACCTTCTGGATCAGTTATATCAGCAGGCTGACAGGAAATGAGTGGGATATCAAGACTTGAAAGCAATCGTTTTTAATCTCTGTGATTCCCAGTTTTACCATAAAATAAATAATGTACAGTGATGCTGGCAGACAGTGACAGGAAGAACAGGGCACTGAGAATATTTGTGCATAAGGCCAAGACTGGTTTTCCTTAAATCATATAAACACAAATCCTTTCTTTGAGCTCAGTCCCACACACTCTGTGCTTTAGAAGCTGCATCACTGTAAAAGTAAGTGCAGAAGTGATATACTCCCTAGTTTTAGTGTCTTTTGGAGACATCAAGCACTGAAAAGCAGAAAAGAACTTGAGAATAGGTGAGGAACTGCTAAGAAGTTTAGTCAGGGTTTAGGGAATGGGTGAATGACCTCAATGCAAGCACCTAACCTTTTTGAGTTTTGCCCA
The DNA here is from genome assembly GCA_013397865.1 of Struthidea cinerea. Classification (NCBI taxonomy): domain Eukaryota; kingdom Metazoa; phylum Chordata; class Aves; order Passeriformes; family Corcoracidae; genus Struthidea; species Struthidea cinerea. The sequence continues at coordinate 4,240,488 of VZTI01003755.1, read as the reverse complement.
ACACTAATCAGTGGAAGTAAGTGAAATGATATAACACAAGCTTTGTATATCCAACCAATTCATTATTCCTACCTTCTCTTTTCCACTACAGAAAATATACCATCCATCTCTGTACCCTCTTATGTGGCTAGGTTTACATAGATTGGGACCAGTGAGGAAGGCAGGCAAGCTGTTTCCCGTAAATCTTTCTTATGCAGGAAACCTTGTATTGAAACTCTGAAACTCCATTCTATTTTTCTTTCTGCACCTTGTTCTCCAGTTTGATCCTAGCAAACTCTGATTATCCAGCCACCCCTGATGTGCACCCTCAGCAAATTTGCAGATGATACCAACAACTGTGGTGCTGTTGACACACCTGAAGGGCGGGATGCCATCCAGAGGGTCCTGGACAAACTCGAGAAATGGGCCCATGGGAATCTCCTGAGGTTTAACAAGACCAAGTGCAAGGTGCTGCACCTGGGTTGGGGCAGGCCCAGTACCAACACAGGTTGGGGGATGAACAGATTGAGAGCAGCCCTGCTGAGAAGGACTTGGGGGTGCTACTGGATGAGGGGCTGGACATGACCCAGCAATGTGCACTCACAGCCCAGAGAGCCAAATGTGTCCTGGGCTGNGATAGCCAGATGTGTCCTGGGCTGCAGCAAAAGCATCGTGGGCAGCAGGGCCGGGGAGGGGATTCTGCTCCTCTTCTCCCCTCTGGTGAGGCCCCACCTGGAGCGCTGCATCCAGCTCTGGGGGCCCTTAGCACAGGAAAAACAACAGAGTTCAGAGGAGGGGCACCAAGATAATTAGAGGGATGGAGCACCTCTCCTATGAGGAAAGGCTCAGAGAATTGAGATTATTCAGCCTGGAAAAAAGAAGGCTTCTGTGTGACCTAATTGCAGCCTTCCAGTACCTGAAGGGAGCCTATAAGAAAGATAAAGAGAGACTTTTTTTAAGTGCAGGTAATGATAGAAGAAAGGGAAATGGATTCAAACTGAAACAGAGTAGGTTTAGAGTAGATATTAGGAGGAAGTTCTTTGCTGTGAGGTTGGTGAGGCACGAGAACAGGTTGCCCAGAGAAGCTGTGGATGCCTCATCCCTGGAAGTGTTCAAAGCCAGGCTGGATGCAGCTCTGAGCAGCCTGGTCTAGGGGAAGATGTCCCAGCCCACGGCAGAGAGGCTGGAACTAGATGATCTTTAAGGTCCTTTCCAACCCAAAACATCTATCATTCTATGATTCTGTGTTAAGATCACTTCTGCCTGTACCCAAAATGATAGCTCACAGACAAGCTGGGGCAGTTTAAATCACGCTTGTCATGAGTCCCTGGTCCTGATCCTTCACTGCACCAGACACAAAAACAAACACACATTTGTGCTGTTAGCACAAGAAGTAAAAAGAGAGTCTCATCCTTGTGATTATCAGGACTGGTATCTTTAATTTGCTTCTGTACTTTTCTGTCTCTTTTGGAAAGAAATATACTGCAAATAAAAAATCAAAAACCATGTAAAACGACCTGCTGTATATGTTTTTTTACTTACTACCTGCAAAGGACCGAGTGGTCAATAACTGTTCTGTTATAAAGAACATCTGAGTAACACAGTGCTGCACTAGTGTATTCCAACAAATTACCCTACACAGTGTTCATCAAATGACTTATACAGCACAAAATGACAAATGTCCCAAAAACTGATTTTGCAAGCAAGGGGAAAGAAATGTGTGAAAGAAAGCCACAGTACCTCACAAAATTGCAGTACTTTTCCTTTATTCTTTTTTCCTATTACTGCCATGCAAAGAATTCAACTGATCTTCTTTTGTGCTACAATAAGTGCTCAGCACTGATAAAACATAGAAACAATCACATTCTCCCATATATACAGATACAATCTTTCAAAGGGATTTGCAGATGAGAAAACATGCAGATATGGTGCTTAGGGGCACGTTTTAGCAGTGGACCTGGCAGTGCTAGGTTAATGGCTGCACTCAATGGTCTTAAAGGTCTTTTCCAACATTAACAATCCAGTGTTTCTGTGCATGTTTTCTTTTTACAAATAATAGATACACACTAAATTGTAAATACCCTCTATTTTGCCTTTGTCTCTTTAAGAATTCTCACTGTACCTTAAAATAAATTTTAAAAGGAGATGGAGTAGAAAGATTTGGGAAGTGTTTACAATTTAGATACCTTCTGCTCTAAAATTGCTGCTATTCCAAAGGAGCTAATGAAGTACTGTAACTCCACTAGCTCAGTCTGACAGCCATTACTCCCAGCTCTGCAAACACTGCATTAAATCTCTGTGTATCCTTGGTGACTGTTATTAGTAGTCCTGGGTGCATTTCACAAGACATTTGGAATTCAGCTAAGAAAATTCTCACTCAAAAACAAGCTATAATAGAGCTAAAGATATTACAATCACTTTCTTTCTCAGAAGAGGGAGAGGAGAAGGAAACAATTCTTTCTGCCTAGAATTGTTTGATTTTGATAACAGAAAATTTCTAAAAGAGCAATTCCTGTACCAATATCCTCTCCCTCGACCTCACCAGCAGTGTGCAGTTTTCCCGCGTGTTTGGGCATGGGAACTTCATTTCCCATAGAGTCTTAAATAACACCCAGAGCTCAGACCCTTTAGAGTATCCATCTACCTCTTCCAGTACCTTAAGTCTAACATGAAGAAACTGCATAGACCTTTAAGGCCAACACTCAGCTCTTACCAATCTGACCAGCACAAATTCATGTCTGTAAGAAATCAGGCAGCCTCCAAAATATTACTTATATTCCCATGAAGAAATAGTTTACATGATTGTCTGACACCCTTTGTTTTAGAGGAAGTCCAGACACTGAATTCTGCTCTCAGCTGAACATCTGAAATTGAATGGAATTAATTAGTATTAATGAACATGCCTTGATGTTTTGGATCACTCTGCCTTAGTTTCTAACTCAAACTTATTAATGTCTTTCAAGTAGTACAACCCTGGATAAAAGCAGGTAAATAGAATATACTTGTTTTATTTTTCACGATATACTATCATTAATTTGCCAGCATTTCCTATAAAATACCACATTTCTGTACCAGTACTCATGATTATGCCAAAAGCACCCTTTTTTTTTCCCAACAATAATGAAACACATGTTTTGTATTTTATTAGTTACTTTGAGATCTCCTGTTAACTGAACTTGTGGTAATAGCGTATTTTGGATTTATCTTTATGGTGTTGCTAACACCACTTACTCTAGCCAGTTACATACGTGAGGTCGTTCATAAACTTATATTAATTGATAAATCTCTGCTGGCTGACAACCTTGTTCACATTGAATGTCCAAAGTGAGATTCTCAAGAACACACATGGGTTTTTGCTCAACTGCTAGTGAATTCTGGCTAAAAAGCTTATATCTCTAGCAGCAGTGTGATTCCCTGAGCTCTGCAGCAGGCAGGATTTTCATTGGCAGTGAAATGTCCAGACCCGGGGTGAAATGCAGTTGGCCCATTTCTCTTCACAACATACAATGCTGAGCCACAGCTGTTGTGTTAGTCCCTCAAAACTGGTGTGACAACCCCTCAATTTTTTTCCTGAGAACCAGTCTTGAGAACCAGTCTTGATTCCTAGCAAAGTAAAAAGGTGAACAACATATTTTTTATTCTTTACACCTATATTTTATATCTAAATTCTTCAGCTTGAGCTGAGTTCAGCCTGTTTTCCTTTATCTTCCCATACAATTGAATATAGTGCTAACAAAACAATAAATCAGCTGTGTAGTTTTCCTGTAAACAAACTTTACCAATGGCATCTTATCCAGACAAGGCAACAGCCCTTCTATCGCTGTCTTGGTCTGCTGATAACTCCAGATAAAACCATTCTGAAAAGCAGTGCTTCTTCTAGGAAACTTCAAGAGAATTTGAAATGAGGCCATTTTTTTCAGCTGCTCGAGCCTTCAGTTGAAATTAAAGATGAATAACAGCATAGTCTAGTCTGTCTTTGTTTCCACTTTTAAATATGTCCATGAAATTAATTCTGACTCAAATAAGGAGTTTCTGCTTTTCTAGTTGCTAGATACCAGGAGAAGATTTTTGAATAATTTCACCATAAAAGACTCTGGGTTTTTTGTGTTCCATGAGCCCTTTTAATTACCCTTGATTTAAATCAAAATATTTGGCTACTCGGAGCGACAGTGTAACCCTATACATCCCACTTATTTTATTCTTTTCCCTTATGGTTTATTCAGGAGCTGGTTCTGCCTCCAGTGAAACATCATCAAAACTCAATTTGACTTCTGGGAAATGGGAATACATTTTTAAGTGGCTATTAATTCCAATGCTGCACATGCAATACAATTTCCAGGACAACAGGAGCACCTTGTAAAAACTACTTCCTCTTATTCATAAAATAAAATAAAAGTAAAAAAAAAAATCCTTGCCCAGTAACACTGATGTGATTATGAAACATTTCCTGTGACAATAATGATACATGGATGGATTTGGAACAGGTACTTTAATTAATTTTTCTTCTTAGATAGGGTACCAAGGAATGAATATGTGTATCTTTATCAGTGGAGAGTACCAGATGTTCTACTTTTGACTTTTACATGTGAACAGATGTTTTCCTTTTGCCCCCAGAAGTTTTATTTATCTAGTTGATTTTCGGCTGCTCCTTTTATTTTTTTCTCATGTATTTTTTTCTGTTAGTGATGGATAGAATTAGATAACTAGAATCCTGCAACTGACACATCTTGAGATGAAATTCTCTAGAGAAAAATCAAAGGCAGATGTGAAGAAATGTTACATTTAACTCTGACCAGAGCTCTATGTAAAGAACTGCAGCTGATCAATACTGGCCCTATTAATTCTTATCCTGGACGGATGATCATTGCTTCTGTTCTTTCCCCAGAGCTAAATTACTTTGAAACAGCACAGAAACTACTCACATGAGTTAGTCCAAAGACATAGGAAAATATTTTGTTCTACACTGCCAAGTATAACTCATAGTTTCATAAAATGAATAGAATTTTATTTTATATTTCACTCCTCATCAGCTCCAAGTACCTTCAAAGCAGTGTGAAATGTTGAAGTTTTGGAAGCGGTGGTTGTACGGTAAGTGTGTAAGCTGTAGCTCAGCAATGGTAACGCAGAAACCTACATAGTAGAACCTGTTTTGCCGGGTGATGGAAAAGCTGGGCAACCTTCCTTGTGGGATTCTGCACTTCCAACTGCATTGCTAACTAGCAGTGGGCTGCAGGTGGTTCATTTAAACATTTCATTGAATGGCACAACACATCCTTTACGCAGCAGTGCCCACATTAAGCATGAGTACGCGTGTTTAATGAGGGAGCATGACAAAGGAACCATATTAAAGTAAATCTTTAGGTAAATATAAAGAACTTGAGCTTCAGCTGGTGAACATTGATGTTGCTTCACTGCACCCAACACAGGACTGTTGACTTCCACCAGCTGAAGGTCTGGCTGTAAGTGATTTGACACTGAGCCAGGCCTCTTTCACAACTGTCTTGTCATTAAGCTTTACACTTAAGTGTGTGGCCCTATCAATTGTATTTACGTATCTAATTTATCAATTCTTTTGGAGTTCTGCTCTGTGAAGAAACAAACATGTTTAGGTAGGATTTTCCTCTTACCTCAGCTCTCATCTAAGCATAGAAGAAAAGTAAGGAAGGGAAATTCAGTTACAATTTCTTTTTTACCTTTTATTTTTTTTTTCAAATTCAGAAATCAAAGTGTGGGGGGAAAGCAGCACTGAACACACATTCAGAAGAAAAGCATAATATCAGATTCTAGATCCTACCTTACTATTATTTTTATCTATCCTTTCTTATAAATATTCATCAGTGCTGTCAATGCGCATTTAGAGGATTGATACAACCACAGAATCCAATCATGCCTGTAAGGTATTGTCATGGTATTGCATTTAGTGGAATTAATGTTTCTCTGAAAAAAAAAGAGAGGCACATCTCTGCCCTAAATACAGTGATGATTTGGGTCTATACCTTTCTGGCAAAGTCTACCTTGCTCTTAAACAGTAGCTTGTGGCCAACCTGCCTCCCTTCTTAACAGCTGAAAGTCTACAACATCAAAGACAACTCTGTCCTAAAAACAAAGACATTTCAAGTGATACTCAACAGATGAAACAGATACATCCATGCATCTCTCTGAACTTCATCTTTGAAACAAAAGCATTTCATTACTCTTGTGGGGACAATAAAGAAAGATACCACCTCTTCTTGCATTTTTTGAGCATGTGATAAGTTTACCTCTTCAACAGGATGAGGACAAAAGAGGATGAAAATGTTTGTGGGTTGAGATAGGACGATCACTCACCAACTACCACCACAGGCAAAACAGAACAAACTTGCAGAAAAAAACCTTATCGCCAGTTGAAAATTGAGTGAGGAGCAAATGCAAAAACTAGAACAACTTCCTCCCATCTTCCCAGGCTCAACCTCACTGCTTCATTCTCAACTGCTTTATCTTTTTTTTCTCCTAATCTGAGCAGTGCAGGAGAATGAGGAGCAGGGGTTTCTCATGACACTTCGCCTCTGCCTCTCTTTCCTCCACACATTCTTCCTCTGCTCCAGTGTGGGGGTTCTCCCATGGCATGCCGTCCTTCAAGAACTTCTCCAACAGGAGTCCTTCCCACAGACTGCAGTTCTTCAAGAATTGCTCTAGTATGGATCCTTTCCACGTGGTGTGGTCCACCAGGAACAGACTGATCCAGTGTGGTCCACCTAGGGCTGCAGTTCCTATTAGAAAATCTGCTCCAGCTGAGGGTCTTCTCCACAGGCTGCAGTTTCCTTTAGGGCAAATCCGCGTGTTCTGGCATGGGGTTCTCCATAGGCAGCACTATGGATATTCCCCAGCAGTCCTCCATGGGCTCCAGGGGGCAACCTGATCTACCATGATTACAGAGGAATTTCTGCTCTGGTGCCTGGAGTCCCTCTTCCTCCTTCTTTCACCTTGGTGTCTGCAGAGCTGCTTCTCAGGTGTTTTTCCTTACTCCTCACGCTGCTGTGCAGCATTTTGCTGTTTCTTAATACATTTTCTCTGAGATGCCACCACCTTGGCTGTGCCCTGCAATGGGGTTTATTTGAGCTATCTGAAACTACTTGTTATCGGACACAGGGCAGGTTCTGGCCTCTATTCACACAGACCAACCCTGCCACCACCACACCTGCCGTACTAAAAGCAAGGCACATAACTTAAAAGAAAACTTGCATTTCAGGTATTAATACATTAATCTTGGTAAGGAAAGGAGTGACAGCTGTCCTTTCTTGTATAAGACAAACTTTATGAAGAAACTGTGTCCACTGGATGAAGGAAAATCTGCTTCCAAACCCAATTCTTTGACCACAGTTTAGAGCTGCTCAAATTATTCATGAAAATACTTTTCATACTGGTGTTAACATCAGGTCCAGAAACCCAAAGCATTGCTATTGAAAGTGACTGAAATTGCCTCATCAAACTTCAGACATCTGCAAACTGGTGATCTACAACTGAACTGATTGTTACAGGCAGTCTTTACAACTCAAGGAAGGAGAGAGGGGTTCTTTTGAGTGAAATTCTGACCAAATATAGATGGCCACCTAAACGTAGGAAAACATCTTCCACTAAGAGAGTTTATCTCTGACAATATAGTTTTTCTGCCTATGTTTGGTCATATAAATTTCACCTCAAGTGTTTATGTTTGGATTTCTAGATGTTGGGATGCTTAATAAAGACCATAAGCTTGAAGTAAGCTTGATGTGTGAAGACATGCTGAGCAAGCGGAAGCGCCTCTTCAATGTGAAATGCTGAATTTAGACATAGGCTGGTGGTAATTAGTAAGCTAGAGTGAGAGAGAATGAAATTCCAACCCATGCTCCATAAATATTGCAAAAATTTTATATAAGCAGAACATTTTTTTAACAGATGAACTTAAGAAGACCTGGTTTGAATACCAAACAGCCTATTGGTTAACAGATGGCTCTGGTGATATGGGTTCAGCTCCCTACAGCAGCGTGCAGACAAGGTCTTCTAGGGGCATAGATGCATGCTCTAAATAATAAACTCCTATGTAAAAACTGGAAATGACATTTTCCACCAATAGTTTTCAGGAGGTTCAACCGAACAGACATGTTCTGAGAAGTCAAATGAATCAGTCTCAATTGGGCAATTCAGAGAGGAAACGATCTTGTTTTTTGTCCTGGTTCTGGCCAGGAAGGGGCACAGCCAGGACCTGGGGGTTATTCTATAGCACCTCATATCACTGCCGGGGGCAGGGAGAAGGGAATCTGTTCCAGGGAGGAGGGGTCCAGTACCTGTTGAGTAAGGATGGCAAGGAGAGCTGTCTGGTATCTCTGTTGTCAGGGGGGTTTCTGTGTGAATTGTTCCTCCCTTTCCTACATCCTCTGTCATTACTATTGTTGCTGTTACTGTTCTTTTTCTCATGCCATTGATGTTTCCCCTAAATAGTTCTTATCTCAACCCATGCTCTTTGCCTTTTGTGCCTCCAGCCCACTGTAGGGAAGAGGGAAGGGGGAAACAAGTGGTGCATGGTTTTAGTGGGAGTACTAAATGGGAGAATACCATTCCTAAACCATGACATTTTTACATTCTGACAGTGCTGAGATATAAACCAGAGCCTTATCAGTTTAGTGCTCCCTAGATCTAGGCAGTTTTGAGCAGACATTTCAGGTTCTTAAACAACTTTAAAACATAAATGTAGGGACTTCCAGTGTTAGGCAACAGGTTTCCAACGTGTAGGCTGTAGTTCTTCAACTGGTATTTAAGTTTTTTAGCATATATCTTCTCATTTCTGATATGAAGATGTGTTAGAGCTTTTCTGCCTATACATATTTTTTATTTTATATTTTATACATATATTTTAATGAAAACTTTAAAATTAAATAAGGTGAGCAAAATTGGGAAAATAGTGTTTCTAGCAAATACAATCTGAGGGTTTTTACCAGAGGAAAGTATACTTGCCTGTCTGGTATTGAACTGTATTTTAATAAAAGAGATCCAAATACATAATATTGCTATACCCTTTCCTGCAATTAATTTAATTGCACAGGGATGTGTTTGTCTTTGCCTCTTCAGTGTGATATGCACTGACAAGGTGAAGACCTGGGTACCATTCTGTGCAGCGGGTGCACTCACATTCCCTAGGTTACTGCTTCCTTACTTCTTTGTGTGGCCAGTAGCTAAGCAGGGCTGTAAACAGAGACTCAAGAGGGTTTAGCAAGCCATGATAATGTGCCATCCTCAGCATGTCAAATGTGGTACATAGCTCAGAGTTTGCCTTATATGTGTTGTATCTGCTCTGATTATAATTTATAATTTTTACAGTGCCCAAAAGAGTATTTCTAGGCAAGGAGTAATTCAGCAGCCCAGCAGTTTCATTACTGCAGAGTCAGGCTCTTGTGTTCAACACATTTTACCTCGCACTTGCAACACTCTGCAGTTCTCCAGGCAGGATGAATGCTTAGACGTACAAAGGAAATGTATTACATAAAAAAAAAAAAAATAATTTCCATAATTTCTCACTGTGAACAGACTTAATTCTTATAAAAAAGAAACAAAAGCTCCTAATCTCTAATGCAAGACAATTTTAACCTCCCATATCAGTAACATCTATAAACTATTTGCCAAGTTCTTGCTAGCCAGCCAAGTAAAGGAGCAGGAATTGCTCCTTACAGGTTACAGCCACCACTAGACCTTTGTTACATGCATAAAAATGCAGGTCAAACTTAAAAGTATTTTGGATGCAGAAATCTCAGCATTCCCTCTTGCAAACAGGTTTCCCCTTGAAGGTGGACCCACAGCTATTCAGCAGATTCCAAAGTCTTTATAACTGTAGAGACTTCCACTTTCTATTCTGGGTTTGCTTTGGTTTGTTTGCAGATTTTGTTTTGCACTATTTTAAAACCTTTCCCCCTTATTTTTGTAACTTTTTTTGGTGGCATCTTCAAAAACTATGCTCTCCCAACATGCCCTTTCCAGTGTTCTAAATATAAATGTAGAAACAAAGAAACACATATTAATAAATAAAGAAGCACAGGTGTGCCTTGCAGACAGTAAGTTTTTTAAAGTCCTTCCTGAATTCTTGAATCATTATCCTTGCATAATTTATACTGTGTTACAGTGTGCAAACACTGAACCTGGCCCACAAAGAAGAGATGTGAGTTGGTTCAAAACACAGACCTTTTATTTTCACAGTAGAGGTCATAAGCTATTTATTTAAATTTTTTGCCTATATTTTCTAATCAACAGAGTGTGAAAGAAAGGCAGAAGATATGCAGTTCATTATTGCCTTTCCACCTCTCTTACTCAGAGGCAGAGATGCTGATAAGTATACTGGTTGAACACTGAGTCCTCTTCAATGTCATTATTGTCCCATGAGTTTAAAACTTTCTCTATGAAGTAAAAATGAGGAGGGGGAAAAAAATGGTCGAGAACCTGCCAGATTCATGTACTGAAAGAAAACAAAAGGAAAATGAGCTATTTTTGCTAATTACATTGACTAAAAGCACAGCATGGTATACAGCCTGGTCCTGGGAGCAGGTCTGTTTTATAAAGACATATTTTAGTAGACAGATTCAGAGAAGTGACAAAAATCAAGACTCCTTTGTGTTCAAAGTAGCTTTACTTTGCTTCCCATGCAGAGAATGCATTGGGCATAGTATCTGAACTTTATTCTCCAAAATCATTAAATACCTCAATAGATAGTGAAATTGTAGTATGTTTTCTCTTCCCTGAGTAATATTTCATGGTTTTTTTTCTCTTTTTCTTCCTTGAAGAGCAATGAACCCTTTAAACAGACCTCAGTGTCATGAGATATCATTAGCTACCAGGTAAATGTTCACACTGTTGCTCATTTACTCCTGTCCTCAATAGGACATTTAGAAATGGCTGTGTCTGGCATGGGGTAACCCCAGCCTCTCCTCCCAGAAGCCACTCCTGCAGCACCACTCCTACTCCTCACAAATCTTGTAATTTAAAGTTAACGTGCTGAGCAATACCGGATTTGGGTTGTTTTTTTTTTTTTTTTTTATTATGACAACTGGGAC
>VZTI01003755.1:4180238-4229415 GCA_013397865.1 Struthidea cinerea | reverse complement strand
ACCGGATTTGGGTTTTTTTTTTTTTTTTTTTTTAATTATGAAAACTGGGAGCAAAAATTATGAAAATACTTGAAATTTTGTCAAGTTTTCACAGAGGCACTAAAGATCACTGATGTCATGCTTTTCAAATGGAAATTTTTTTTTGAAACACAACATTTTCAAAAACATGTACCTATTTTTCTCTTTATCTGGTGCATTTTTAAAGCAATCTAATGATATTTAGAAATAAAAAGAAAGTCAAAAATATAAGATTTAAAAGTTGAAATTGTTGAGATTTTTACACTATTGATTTGAAGCACTGCATTTTAGAAATGTCAAAATTAAATCTGTGTGACTTTTTCTCTTTTACTATTTTTATCCCAGACTATATTGGAGTGTAATTTTATAAAGATTTTTCCCCCTCTGCTACATGGAAATGACTCATTCTGTGTTTTTCAGAATAGTTAAAGATTTAAGCATCTGTCTGAAGTCCACATTGTGAAATTGCCTTACAGCTATAGAGAATCATTTTCACCTGAAAGCTGCGAATAATATCTGTGAAGAAACCAGAGAAATTACCACTGAATATAACTCAGTTTCTTAAAATTTTACTTTTGATGAATCAACATTTTCTGCTAAAGATTTTTTTTTGCTCTAAAAAAATGTTCAGTTAATTTCATTTTAGGTCATGTCATGTCTACAGCTTTATTGACTCTGCTTGCCAAAGTTAGTTTTACCTTTTTTAGTGATGGAAACAGTAATATTTTGATAGTCATATGCATAAAGTATCCAGTGAAAGAAAATCAAGTCTAGACTCATTTTCTTTTTCAATAAGTTATTTTCAACAATAGTTTGTGGGTTGGATGAATGTTTTGCATGGCAGCAATGTAAAATTGTTTCCACAACCTGCACAGTTTGAAATCCCTTGTTGACCAGCACAGCCCAGACGAGATTGAATAGAAGGGAATGCAGACCAGATTCTGACTTGAAGATGTGGTATCAGAGGGGTCAGGTATACATCTTGTGTTTGCACAAAACATGGGTTTGTATTTCTGGTTCTAAACTTTGCTCAATTTGGCTATATTCATGACCAATTTCAGTTTATGGTACAGGCATACTCATTTGGCATATTTTTATTTCTGAAATATCTTTCAAAACCTTGATTGGGCTTCTAGTTTAAATGCATTTTTCTTGGCAGAAAAATTTTCTCTCAACTTGTGATTTAGAATACCCATTCATTTCTGTCATCTCCCTTTGAAGTTTCTTTATCATGTGAAATCTATCTGGATATATTTTGTATCTCATCCAGCTTTCCTTCATTCACTCCTCTTCTATAGTGTTTATGTCTCCAACACATTAGAATTAAGGAGAGAGCAGAATTACATGCAAGGGTATAGAGTGTTCAACTAATTTGTTTAAGCTTTTGAGTGCATAGATACATATTTGGGTTCTTTCAGTTTTCACTGCAGTAACCTGAAGTGCATGACTTTAATAATTATTGACTGTTTTTCAGCCATTATCTGTTCTGGGATGGAATAGCAATGAGCACGACAGATTTTCCTGGTAGGCTCATGGAAGCTTGCTCACAATATGAATAAGTCATCAACAGTCCACTGCAGGTAGAGCCAAAATACTTTGTCAGGTGGATAGCTTCCTAGATTCATCCAAATTATTTTATGCGTGGTTAGTTACATAGTATATTTCTACATTTACTTATATTGCTATGCTGCATTTAGCTGACTAATGGCTCAAGAACTTTATTTGCTAACTTCATCCAAAGCACCTGCTCAAGGATTGCAAAAATATAAATAATTTCTATGGACTCAACAAAGGAAAAAAAAAAAAACAAAAAACCTGAAACAATTTCAGCTACATAAAATTCAATACTGATTACAAAACACAGTGATTTCTTTATAAAATCACTGTAAAGATCTGGCCAGAAGACCAGTCATTAGGGATAGCAGGACATATTGATGTACAACTCTCAGTGACACTTCAGGACAGATTTGCTGAGGTGAAGGTAAGGTTCTGGGGCTGTAGCCAACCCATCAACATGTCCTTGGGCAGCGTGCTGAGATGTGACATGGCAGTAACCTTTCAGCTGAACAGTTGTGCTGACCATATTGAAGCTGGATCCATCCTGATGTTATCAGTGGATAGATATCATGGGATGATTTGCCTCAGTCCCAATATGATAAAATTTAAGCATGTATTTAAGTCTTTTGACTTAAGGTCTCTGTTATTCTGTGACAAGGCAAAACAATAGCTGTCTTCCAATAGAACACGTTAAAAGATATATTAATAAAAGTTATTATTTGTAATTCTCTAACTGCTTTAAAATACATGCCAAATTAAAAACTTTAATCTCCTCATTTTCAGTCATCTTCAGTCTTCTTCTGTGTGATAACCTATACTTAAATGTAAACAAAAAATTTTATGTAGTAATAATTAACAGTTGAAAGGAAAACTGTGCCCAGATGTTAACTTGCACAAGAACATTGACAGGGGTTGTAGGAAAGAATGGGTAAAAAGTGATATACATTTCTTTAGAAACGAGAATAATTTTTCTTTAAGCTGTACTACTTTAAAGAAAATATGTACAAAAAACTGTTATGGCACAGCATGTTGTACAAACAAATGTGCGTCTGTATTTACACACAGACAATACCAAAAAATATCCCATGTTCAGAAGATGGAATTTTATAATAATTGTTTCATGACTCTTAACTAAAATTATCTATGTAAAAATGGTAAACTGAGAAAACCAAAATCATTAAAGTATCGAGTGGACAGATAGAACAAGGGATGTTAAGTCCTCTGCATGATCCTCTACTCAATGAGCTTAATGCTGTCATAATACTCCATCTGTTTAGAGTGACAACCATATTAGATTGACACAATTGGAAAAGGAAGTGAACCTTATGCAGCCCAGCTGGCATAAATTAAAATAGCTGACTTGATCTTAGCTCTTTAATATAAATTAGATAAACTTTGTGATTCATATTGGAGAAAAAGTATTTTCTTAAAAAAAAACTTAAACCCACTGCAGATGGTCTCATGTGACTTAACAAGCTGACTTAACCAGTGAGAACTTGACATATATCAATATAAAAGAAGTTGTCAAATTTAATGAATGCCTTTAAAAGTGACATCCCCTCTGACTATAGCCTGGACTCAACCACAAAATAACAGAGGGTATCACATAAAATACCTTCTTTAATGACAACTTCTGCAAGGAGAGAACTCCCAGAGTCCAGTCAGCTGATAGAGAAAATGCGTTCTCTCAGTTTAATTTGAAAATCATACACTTGACAGTTTTCATTGTGTGCTTGCAGAATGACCACAGATTTAAAAGTTAGCTGACATTTATCTGAGATGACCTTTTCAGAGCATTCTCAAAGCCCCAACTTTGCTGATTGTATCCTTAAATGATTGCCCCTATTCAGCACCATTTTAATCCTGTAAAAAGTAACAACAGAGCAGAAAATGTCCCGATCTTGAACTGTGTTCGAACCAATAATCTCAGTGAACACAAGAGATCTTCTTCTAATCAGGAATATAAAATAAGTCCTTCATTTATTAGTCCAAATATATATTTTCATAATAGAAAATGAAGCTAGAGTCGAAAGCTTTACTACTATTTACTGTTCTAACAACATCTACTTTTTATTTTGATAGAAGGTATCACTGTATCTGTACTGAAGGGAACCCATAACTGAATGGTTATATGTACTGTTATCAGTCTAAGTCAAAGAGATACCACTTGGGGATATTTGCATGGAGGCAATCATAAGACCCAGCTTAAATCATTTAAAAGCATTCTAACTGATCTGCTCCTCAGGGTTCCGCTCCACTCCTTTACATTTTCATTGCTGAGAATTAGACCCTGTGTTGCTTTTCTATTCCTTTAAACAGATAATGAATGCATTGATAAAATATCACAAAATGGCTAGCTTCTACAAGACACATCCCTAAAGGAGTGAAATAACCTCCTCTGAAAAGGATGGCAGAATTCTGATAAATGTACACTGAATAGAAGTTTTCTAAAAAATAAAATTCAATATCGGACTACTGGGAGCAGAGTTAGACCACATCTATATACTTCTAAAAGTATGCTTTATTATTCATTACTGGTATTATATGTCCTATATATAAAATCAAAAAACATAGTAAATTTAGAAAAAATTAGTTACAGTACACTGTTGCTTTCAATGTAGATCTAGTTTCTAAAAATCATTGAAAAAATTTCTTTATATGTAAGCAGCTGGACAAAAGGTTTTCTTAATTTTATTTCTTTTCAACATTTCCAGTCGCTACTTATTTCTCCCTGTCCTAATGCATATATTTTAAACCATTTGATGGCATGTCTCTTTTCACTCAAAATAGTGCAGCCTTCTGAGAAGTATAACTGATAGGGCAGGATGCAGCTGCTTGAACTGTAATCAGTACAAAATGAATTGACCATATTACATTAAATCGTGGTTCATCAGCTTGCATCAGCCCTAAGGTTTTGTCACTGATGTATGAGAAATTATGAAATCTCTTATATTTTTTGACCCTTTGCATTCCAGAATTCTAGCTCATATCATCAGCTAGAAAGTTTTCATGGTGCTTTCTTTAGGAAGCTCCTTTTCAGTATGCCTCTATCTAAATAAAACTCCTCACTATGGAATATTAGAAATGCATTTTACATTTTTACTTGAAATTCTTATGGCTTTATTCCATTTCTCATGCTTGAAATTATATATCCAATATGTTGTGTGGTTATGTTTTGGAATTTAATTCCCTACTGACTAAAGAACTAAACTAATTGTCAGCCAATTTTCTGACTACTGAAAAGTTAAAAGGTCAAAAGTTAAGACTATAGAACTTCGTGGAGATTTAAATTTAATTGAAACAAAATTTCAGGACTGAATTCCAGGTCATTACATATTAAAATATTCAAAATTCCTGTGTGATTTCAAATACTATGAATAAAATCCACCTATTTTTTCTTAGTCTTCCCTATACACACATTTAAACACACACACAAAATTATTGTGTTACCAGTAACATATTTTGCTTTTCTGTTTTAATGAGAATATAACCTCTTTTGAATCTTTATATTGGAATCATATGAATACAACAAGAACTCTTACAACAAAGATTCCTATGCACTCAGCAGTGTTTTGCATTGATTAGTAGCATGTACTGCATCACACGTCTGAGCCTGTGCTAATATTACATAGGCTGAAGCAAGAGCATATAGAGTGTCTCTAACCTGGTTTCAAGACAGCCCATGGCAACTAAGCATACTGTAAACATCAAGCTGCTGCTACATGGCCTACTTATGGGAAGAAGACTTACACGTATCTCTATTTTCACGGTAATCTATCTTTTGTTCTCATTTAAGTTTCATAAGTAACATTATGCTTCCAGGAGTTTCCTTTGAATTTGAAACACAAAAAATGAATAGTAATACACCACTGTCATAATTTAATATTTGCTTAAATACTTAAAATTTCTACTCTACCTAAATTTTATATCCTGTGATTTAGAAATGTAACCACACGAACATGCATGAGTTATGAATCACAGAATCACAGAATAAGTAAGGCTGGAAGAGACCACTGGAGGTCGTCTAGTCCAACACCCCTGCTTCAAGCAGGTTCTCCAGAAAACAAAATTATATTAATCCCTTTTCATTGGTGGAAACTGAATGGACAGAAGAAGTAAGGGGGGAGAATTTCCAGTATTTATCTACCCTGATTTATAAGTTTATGTTTAAATTGATCATCCAGATCCCACAGAAAATGTGCTAGAACTCCAGTTCTGTCTTGCCTTCCATAAACTGAAGCATTATAGAAACAGTAAATATCATCAACAACTCTCTACCAGCTCAAAGAAATCTAGTATTGGACATGACCGTATGTCACGACCAATAAAATTGTAAACAGCTCTAGAGAGTGAGGAATTAGTTGTGTATCTTGATTCTCAGCTGATTGGGAGACAGGCTCCCATTCCCACTTCTGAGCATACATGGGCATTGCTCAAGTAGCTGCCTGGGGAAGAAGGAGACACCCAATAAATCCATGCACCTACACGTCCAAGTAATTAGATAGATTTTATGCCTGTGTGGGACAAAGGAGTTTCAGGATATTAAAGGTTAGGAAAGGGTAGATTTATTAAGCCTGGGTTTAGGTGGAGTGCATCTAGTACTTAGAAACAAAGCAAATGACTGCAATCATTGAATGGAAACATAAAATGTTTTCAGAACATGTGCTCACCAAAGGGAAAATTTCCCTGGCAACCTAAGCAATGGACCTGTGACATTCATCACACTGGTTCTTTTTCACATGCTACATTGTATTTTTTGAATTAATAAAGTAAGAAAAGTGGGTCACAGAGTGGAACATTTGCACTGAAAGAAAATGTCATGTTAGTAACGGGAGATTATTTGCTGTAGTCCGAGGTCAGCATGCATCTTGCTGAAACAGCTCAGAGTGTTTTATAGCTGCTATTTTACCTGGCATATTTCTATTTTACAATTGTATTAATGTACGACATTGATATAATGATTCTTGAACAGCTTTTTTACCTTTAAGCATCATACACCTGTCCAAGGTTTCCACTTACAGGGAATCTTAATTATTCTATGAAATTAACAAAGATCTAAGTTATCTTATCCAGTGAAAGTTCAATAGCACTTGCAAAGCAGAGCCTGGCAGCATCAATTTGCAAAATTCAAGTATTGAAAAATCAGCTTCCATCTGTCAGGATAGATAAAGCAACAGTTATCACATTGAAAAGATTAAGTGGATATATTGGCCAGCATTCAGTAATTACAAGTCCTTAAAAAAAAAAAAAAAAGGAAGAAAAACACCAAAAAGTGGACATGGCCTCCATAGCTAAGGAATATTTTTCCAGGTCAGGTGATGTTGAAATGGAATATATAAACTAAGGACTCATCTAGCTATAAGTTTGCTAGTATCTATTTTACCAAAAGATATTTTTCGTCATATAGATCTAGAATACATAATCTTAATTTTAAATAAACACTAACTAGAAAGTAAACTGATTACAAATGTTGAATGGCTGTACTGATTAAAAGCTAGCGATCTGAACTGCACTTGTATGTACAGGGAATATGAATTTGAAGTGTCCGCATTGTTTCTAACACAGAACTCTTGGAAGCTGAATTTTAGCCATGTGGTAACTCTCCATCACTGTAACATGGTGAAATAGGTCAGACCTGCATGAGGCAAACCTACAAAAAAATCAAGTCACTAGTAGTTTCTTTAGCTAGAAGATGGTCTAAAAGTCCTTATGATATCAGAAAACTTATATAAGATGTTAAAAATATTAAAATGGAGAGGAAAATATATAGATGGGCATCTCATAAACAGCAGAGTGTCTTCTAGTTGATGCAAGATGCTACAGCTGTGTGGTAACAAGGCATTTTTGCAATCTACTGTTCCTTAACGATATTTAGCAGGCATGTGTAGGTAAAGGCAGTCTCTTTGAATATTTATGCTGCTCAGGGATATTGCCTGACTCTGCCAGTGATAGGATCTATAAACATGCAGCGCGTTTATTAATGATGTGCCAGCAATATATGTATTTATATGGACGCATTATAATATTTTGTACACTATTCCTTCAAGGAAGATTTGAATAGAAGGTTTTGAGAGCCAAATTGAAGTGAGAAACATACATCAAGGAAGTTTGGGATAGAACAAATGGTCAATTATTTGAACTACAGTGTTAAAATGTTTGGACATGATGAAAACTTCATCCTTGCTTAGAAAGGAAAAATGAACTTGATGACACTTTGGGTCAAAGATGTTATACAGATGTCTTTAACTTAACACAATGTAAGTCATATGTTTTATGAAAGAGTAATTAAAAAACAGTGGTAATATTGGCTACCTTGGAGAATCTCTGCCTTGCTAGATTTATTCATTCCAACTTGAAGCTGTTGTTTTGTTAGCATTCTTAGTTCAGAAAATGAGAGCCATTGCGAGGAATTTTTTTGCTTCTGGTAATGTTCAGTTAGACTAGATGGATGGTTTTCCTGAAAGCTTGAAGCCCAATGCTAAGACTAAAATGCAATAATTTTAAAGGAAATACAGGAAAACCATGACAATCATCAGACTTGAGCACTGTTCAGAGTTGTTTGAACATTGTCAAATTAGTCAATAGTATCATGAAGAAGAACCAGAAAGGAGAACTGCAAGTATGTAGTTTTGTAGGTCTTAAGAAGAAAAAACATGCAATTATGGGAAAGAAATTTCAAGGTACCCACTTGAAAGCCAGAATGAAAATAACATGTAAAAATCATTGAAAACAAAGTCTAGAATTTAAAATATTTTATGTAAAATGTGACAGATAAGGGGGAAGTACATGAAAGACATTAGTTTCATGTACAAAAGACCAAGACACAAAAATCTCTGAAATACCTTTCTGGATATAAAGCAGGGAATGATTGCAACTGTTGAGGATAAAGGAAGGGATTCTGTCATGACAAACAGTTATTGTGAATCTAAAAAACAAACTTGGCCATGAACATGTACGGAAAAAGCCATAAATAAGACCTTATTTCAAAAGGATCTTTAAAATGTAGCTTTAGTTTTGACATGCAGATCTCAATGGATGTCCAAGAAGAAGGCAAATTTCTTTCAGTGGCTGATCTATGTTAATGCAGCACACCCTTTTCTATTCTATCCCTCTTATCTCTTTGCCCATATGAGCTAGGACTCTCCTGAATCCTACAACTTTACAACTGGGAGGGTTATTTTTAAATTAATTTCTCAGACCCTGACATAGCACTAGAGCTACTGAATTTCATAGCACAGCATCACAGATCCTTTCTGTCAACTTCAGTCTGGCAGCTGAGATTAGTGAAAGTATAGCAGAACCTATACTGGCAAATGATGCTTTTCTTAGCTACAGAAAAGGACTGGCAAACAGACTGCTAGAAAAGTCCTCCCTTCTTTCCCTCATAAATACATCATAGGAGTGTTCATGCTTCTGTGTTTGTGACATAGGAAATGAGAAGTGAACTTTTGTTTTTAAACCACAACTATTAGTTGTTACTATTTTAAAATACAGTAAAAAGTAATAAATTAAGCATTATTATTAACTTAAAACAAAAGAATTAAACAACAAAAATTTAAAATTTTAATTTATTTTGAGTTTTTAAGTTGGAAGAGAAATCAAAGAAAATCTTTGAAGAAGGCTTTTAAAGACGAAAATGTTTCATCTCGAAAGCACTGAAGCATAACAATTACTGTACAGCTGGTTCTTTTTTTTCTTTGTGAGAGTTCATTGAAATATACTATAATAAGTTAGTGGTTTTGTAACTGCTCTTCTGTGCATGAAAACATTACTGCAAGAAAGATGAGTATGATCAAGTGTTGCTAGGATGGGACAGGGTCACCACCATGTTTTTTTGCCCTCCAGGACAGCAGCTAAGGATCTTCTCTGATGGAGAAGAAGCAGAAGAATTACAGAGAGAAAAGGGTGAGTCACAGGGAAAAAGAAAGTGCAGAGAGTTGTGAGAAAATGTATGCAGGCAGAAGATTAGAGACAGGAAAGAAAGGTCTGAAGGAGGAGAAGATCAGCCAAGGCTGCAGATGTGAGATTCAATTTAGTTCAAGAACAAAACTCTGTCAGTAGGAAAACGAGAGGACAGATTTACGCTGGAAGATGTCAGTCAGGTCACAGGATTTGCTTCACACAGAAAATGTATTCTTGCTTACATGCAAAATATCTGTTGCTCTGGGTCAAAGTATTTTGCTGGTAGCAGATTGCCCCAAGACAAGGAATACGGTAACATTTTGAACATCAATTTTTGAATTGACACCTCCTGTGGACATTTTTGTTTGACTATGCAGCCTCCCTGCAAGCTGTACTGCAGATAGATAGGTCTATTGGACACTTTATCAATCTACCCTAATGTTTATGGGAAGACAGGAAAATTTTGAAATCCTTAGTTTGAAAAACATTGAACTAGGGATTTAATATTAACTTAGTTTGAAAAACATTGAACTAGGGATTTGATACTTATAGGTGGTTATAGAGCTCCTAGTGGAGAATCTAAGCCTCCCTAATTAATCAGTTCCAAAAAACAATACTAAAATAGTTCAAAACTTAAACAGAAATTTACATGAAAATGTAGTATGTAGTATGTGGTATGATGATCTTCCTTTTCAATATGACTTGAAACACCAAGGCATGAAAATTGATTACATAAAATGTCAAACAAAATATTAACAGAAATATTTCTGCTAGAGATGATAGAAATGTCTTGAATGGTGAAATTCTCCATGAGGAAAGTGTCTTCCAATAAATATTTCTTTTTATAAAATATTGGAGTATGTAACAAATTTTCATTAAATCATTTGAAAAAGAAAATTCATTTTGGTTGAAAAGGGAAATTTAAATTTATTTTTCCAATTAATATTTTTACTGTAGTTCTCATAGCATTTCTTATTGATGAATAGAATAATGATTGCAACAACAATAATAATAATAATGAATGCCATTTAATTTTGAGGGACTGGAAGTTTATCCTTTCTTCTCTGTCTTGGTTTCTTAACACACAAGGTGTGTGTGGTCACAGAGTGTGGTTATGTCTCTTTTCCAAGTGCAGTCACACCAGCACTGCAGCCTGTTGGTGAGTTTTGACTGTGATTCACAAACACCTTGAATGGTCCCAATGTTGTACAAAAATAGGGTGCAAAGACTGACTACAACATTCACAACTTTGCCTCTTGGGATTTTCTTAGTTTCTCATGCAGTTTCTGCAACCTCTGCCAAAATCAGTGTAGGATGAGAGTTACAGTGAAAAGGGAACATGCTCTGAGAAGTCCTTTCCTTCCTGCATACAGCATTTCCATGAACACTAAAGCCATTATCTTTCCTCTGCATTTCCCCCACCTTGAAGCAAAACGCTTCTCATACCTCCTCAACATTTCCACAGTGCTACTTTGTTCATCTTTCAAAGAAGCAAAGCAGATCTGCTTGCAGGTTCCTTATTCCCGCCATACACTGTGGTTAGAGATTTCCTGTCATTCATTTCTCCTGCATATCCTAAAGCCCATTTGCTTCCTCTATGTTAACCTCCCTATATTTTTGGATATTTTGTTCCTGTCATTGTTCCTATGATGAGACAAGTTACTCATCTCCTGACTGTCTGCCTTTGATCTCTGCGGTTCTCTGATTAGAGTATTTTTCAGATGTAGCCATAGCACAGTGAAGCCTCCAAGCCCACTTAGCAGCATGCAGAAGGAGGGTATTTCACACAGATGCAGCCCTGCAGTGCTGATTCCACTTCCTGACTTCTCCACGATCCTGATGTGACATGTGAGCGGGTCACCTGAGATACGCCTCTTACTGGAAAGGATGGGATGTCTGAAGAAAGAGTGCATTTTAAAGGGCTTCCTATTCATNAATTTTTAAATACGACATTTCGCTCCGCACTGCAATGAAAATTGAGTTTGAAATTACAGGGGAAAAAAAAAAAAAAAAAAAAAAAAAAGCAACACTTTATCATGGCTTTATTTCTTCCGTATCACCAGATTTACCTTTTCCATAGGATGTGCTGATGTTCCTAGTATGCGGTATGATAAAAGTCTTCCTTTTCAATATGACCTGAAATACCAAGGCAAGAAAAGGTACAGGAGTAAACTGGTTGACATGAAGCAAGACCTGATGCCCCACTGCCTATGGTATCTACTCAAGTCACAAAAACACCTTGAAATCATTAAAGAAAAAAAAGGGCCAAGCATCTCATCACAGACCAGAACTCCCCAGTTTTCTATCTCATGGATTTCGCTTTTATTTTCGCCCTTCTTCTTTTCATCTGAGTATTTCTCAGGAAGGTAAAAGACCCTGTGAATACAGTGTAATGTAGCACTTTTGAAATTACAAAAGTCTGAAAAATTTAGAACAAGAAAATAGGAGTGATTGTAGTCTAAGTGACTGATTGGTAATGATCTTTGGTACCAAACAAAATTTTAAATGGTGAGGCAACCTAAATAAAGTGAATAATATGTGCAAAATTAAACTATTTAATTTGAGTAAATGGTAATGAAAGGTATGGATATTTTAGTGTATTTTAGTATGTTCTTTAAGACTGAAAGCTATTTTTGTCTTTATACCACCTCACAGCTTTCAAACAGAATTAATTTCAATCATTAATTGCATGGATACAAAAAGGTACAGAAAAAAGTATATGATAATGCATTTTGAATTATTTGAATACTTCAGTCCTTTATTTCCACCACCATCCTCATCCTTATCCACTGACATTTCAATAAAGCTGAGACAATGAATTTTACAATTGATCTGTGTGATAACTGCTCCCTCATTTTAATGTCTGTTGTGCTAGTTTTAGGATAAGCTGAGGTTTGCAGAGGATGATTGAGGTATATACCAAGCTGATGAAAAGCTCATTGCAATTTATAATTTACAGTTAGTCTCGGAAAGTTGAAGAAGAACATGGGAATCAGATCCACAACAGCCATATGGCTCATACAGCTACAACAAATGACACTCTAAGAGTATCAAGTAATTAATGTCTCAACATGGACATAGCTTAAATGCTTAAATATTCTCATATTAAAATATCTTTAGCTGTTTAACTCAAAGAATATGAGGATCCTGACACCTATTGACACATAGCATTTGCATCGTCTAACAGTCATACATCACTTTCATGAATACTCCAGAGATGTGAGAAGTTGCTGAAACTGTCTGCTAGAGCAGGCTGAAGGAAATGCAAAGTAAGTGACACTACATTCTCTATTTTTGCTGACTTTTGCTTCAAGAAAAGTTTGTCTGTCTTGTTCAGCATGGTAGCTCACAGTTTTCTCCATTGCCTGTTATGCTTAGGAAAGACTGGCCTTCCTGACCTCTGGAGAAAACAGTTATACACCCAACTGAAGAGAAAACAAACCTTTTAACTCTCTCCTCTTCCAGCTTAGAAGTCAGTGAATTTGAGGGAACAGAAGCTAGTGTGATTGATTCTTTTCTCAAGACCCTTTCCTTTGTAAGTTTGTCTTTCCCTTAACGCCTAAGATAGGTTAGGAAGATTTATTTTCTGTAAAATAATTTTTAACTCAGCTACTATGCTATCAAGACAACTGTTTATAAACCTACTGGTGCCAGGGAGATGCTTGTCAGAGAGCCATCCATGAATTTAGATAGGACAATTGGAAGGGGATTTTGGCCTCTCAGAAGTCATAACAGTTGTGCATACTGGTGCAAAATGTTCTCCAGTCAACATGACACCAATTCTACCATCTTCGATTATGTAAAAAGGCAATGCAGTTCATAGCAGTGAAAAGAAATGTTTTATGCTTTTGACATGCGACTTTAAGCAATGGTTGTAAACCAGTGCATAAAATCTTTTTCTCTGCCTCAGTTTGTATGAAAAACCTTGCTATAAATCAGAGTAAATTAATCTTTTGATTCTTTCCTGTCTTCATTATCGTTTTCACTTTAGCTGGCCTAATCAACCACACTCCATGTCAAAACAGGATAAAACAAATTGTTGTTAAGATACCTGACTATAATGGAGAGGCTTCCTGGTATTTCTCTAGCTCACTTATCGTAGAATTTTAGAATATTCTGAGTTAAAAGGGCCCACAAGGATCATCAGTTCCAACTCCCAGCTCCGCACAGTTCAATTCAAGAATCACACCATGTGTTTAAGTGTCGCTGTTACGTCCGAGGCACATAAAGAAAATGAGAGAGTCCAGGCTCATGAACAAGTGAAAGCCGAAGCTTCTTTTTAATAGTTTTCTGACTACTATATAGGATAGATCACAAAAAGTGTGTTGAGTGGCAATAGGTAATTGGTTCTTCGGCCATCCACCCCTTGAGAGGATTGGCCAAGTTTTAAGATACCTATTCCAAAATATTTTCAAAGTCAAAGCCATAACAATCTTGCAAAACAGCTTGTGAGTGCAAGAAGTTTATGAAACTGTGACCTTGTTTAAAATAGTTTACATAGGAAAGACAGTCTTCTCACAGAATATTGAGAAAAGGCTGAAGAATTTCTCTGCTTCTAGCTTTTTAGCACCTACATTTAAGAACATTGTCCAAACAGAGAAAAAGAAGCAAACCTCTTGGTGCAACCAAAAAGAGGTGTTGCAACAACACTAAGAGGTTGTGAAGAGGCAGTAGAAAACTCAAGGTCTGTGTTCTATAGTATTAAATCTTTTTGTGCAATGGGAGTTCATTGAGGAGGATGAGAACCAGCAAAAGTGGCAAAGAATCAGTATATGCGTATACATTACTCTGCCACTTCCCTTGTCTCATGGCAGTTGTACAATATTTCCAAAAGGAATTGATTGTAACAGGCTACCTGCCAGACTGCAGTTTCTTGTCCAAAGTGAGGTGGGAGAACCCTACTGTCCTGCTGTGCATGCAAAACTGATTTGCACAGTTGCTTTGTGTAGTGGTTCAGTTCGAAATATCCATTACTTACTTATTTTGCTTCTGTGAGATAAGAATTAGGAGAAAGCAAAGCAGGCACAAAACTTAAAAGAATACAAAGAAGTTTATTAACAGAACTAAAAGAAAAAAAAATAAGTCAGACTAAACCTTCAGAACACTTCTCTTCCCCCCACCTTTTCCCCCTTCTCCCACTGACAATGGAAAAAGACAACCCTTGAGATTTTCAGTCACTTTATCACCTCTATAATAATCTCTTTTTCAGTTCGCTTAGGGAGAGGAGTCTCTCTTGCTCATGCTATGGAGACATCTCCACAAGAAACAGTCTCTCATGGCTTCAATGTCACAGCGAGACAGCCGCCCGGGATGGTTCTCTGCTCACATGTGGAAGTCCCTTCCCTCGACTTACAGCTCTTCCCACAACTGCTTTCCAGGGTTCAATCTTTAGCTAAGGGGGTACCATTTTTAAGGATGAGCTGTTCAGAATCAAAAGTTCTCTTCAGCTGTCTCTGGGAGCATCTTCATCTCTAGGAACAGAGGTCTTCTTCCCTGGGAGCAAGGGTCTTCATCACTTTCATCTCTCTCTGTTCAAGCTTCTCACCAGATCACAGCTACTTCAACATTTGCTTGTTTCGGCACAGGTACTTTTGCTCATGGTTGTGGTTTGAATGCTCCCCCCCCACGCTTTCATGAAATTACAGCGGGTACTCTGATGTATCATAGTCCATCACCACAGCTTTACAACAGAATTTCAGCTTCTAGGTTTGAAGCATCTCCTCTTTCTCCTCTCTCGGGGTTTCAGCTCTTCTTTCTTCACTGACTTTGGTGCCTCTATGGTGTTTTCTTCATGTGCCTTCACCTTTCCCTTTCCTTTGACCTGGGAGAGGATTGATGTCTGCAGGCTTCATCTGTTCTGGAGGAATCTTACAGCACTAAAAGAGTTAATCTCACCCGGGCCTCGCAGCTGGAATTCGCTTATCTCTGTTGGTCACACGATCTCTGCCGGGCAGCGGCCTCAGATGAAGTTCGGCCGCAGCAGGGGCGGGGGCCGGCCTGGCCGAGCCGCAGCGGGGGCCGCCCGCACGGAGCAGGGCCGCGGACGGAGCAGGGCTGTGCGGCTCCGGGGTGGCTGTCTCCTGGCCGGCCCAGCCTGCTCTGAGGGGGCTGTGCCGGGTGTCCGGCGAGCAGAAGCGGCTGAGATCTCAGCCAAGCCGCGCCGTGGCCGACCCGGCCGGGCCGTGCCAAGCAGGGCCCAGCCCAGCCCAGCCCCGCTGGGCCGCGCCGGGGGCCCCCAGTTACCTGTCCCAAAGCTGGAAGCAAGAGAGCTTTCCCGGGGTTTGTTCGTTCTTAAATGTGGGTCACAGAGGCGTGTCAAACGTCTTAAGTAGCTTAAAAAAGTTGCCAATATTCAAACTAGCCAGTTGATTGGTTCTGTCAGGTCTGGAGGAAGCTGTAAGCACCTCTTCGCAAAGAATCACTCCCGTGGCTGATGGAGCCCCACCTTAACTAAAAATCCAAACTATGCTAAACCATGACACTTTGATTTAAAGTTGTTTTGGATTTATGATCAGAAAAGATAGTGCTTATACTGTGCATTAATATAGATGAAAAGTTTGTGCTATTATGGCAATCTTTCATCTACAAGGAATTCTAAATAGCCTATCAGAACAACACAACATAAGCATCAATGCACTTTTAAAAAGGTTTTATAAAAGAATATGTGGATTTTTACAACACCCACTCCTGACAACACCCACAAAACAATATTCACACATTGCATCCAAATGTTGGTAGCATATATGGCTGTGCAGCTCTACTAAAAATTAACTGGATATGGCCCATGAGTTAAATCACAGGATTTACTTGGAAGTTTACAGATTTGGTAATTGACTTCCTTAATTTTTGCTGTGTTGTATACACTTATTACAAATTTTCTCCTTGTTTTATATAAATTTCTATACATATAACACTTGTCATATTTCAGTGTTCTCTTCCTTACAATTACTATAAATGAACTTTTAAAAGCATTCATACCAAAAAACCCCAAGAAATATTCAATGTTGGGGAAAACAATCTTGTGCTAAAACTTCAGGGGTTTTTCTCTTGTTTTCAAGGTGTTATAAACAGCAACAAAGTAAAAAAACAAAACAAGCCTGAAAAGGAGAAATACATTGGCAGAATCTTTTTAAATAATAAGTACACAGCATGGTGTGGGGCTACACTACTGCCTAATAGTTGGTAATCTGAATAAATAATATGTTTTTAATCATCAAGTGGCATTTAATTAACCTGCAATAACTGGCTTATTAATTCTCAATTAAAACATTATTTGAAACACTTAATTTAAATGTGAATGATTATATTTTCGGCTTCCTCTTATAAGGTATCTCACTATTTGTGATGAATTGTAGGTTGAAGTTTGGCATTTGCTCTTCCTCCATGAACATCAAGGACAGGTTTAAAAAGCTTCGTGCTGTTTGTTAATTAAAGTAAACCAGAAGAGCAAAAGATGGGGAATTCAGAAAACAAAATAACTCAATTACCATACACTCCAGTAGTGCAATATGATTTATTTACACTTAATTTCACACTTAACAAATGCTCAGGGCCAGATCCTCAGCTAGAGGAAACTGATAATATTGACTTCAATTAAGTTACTAAGATATTACACATTTTGGTTTGTATTTTGGGGTGGTTTTTCATTTTGTTTGGGTTTATTCTTTGATTTTGGTTAAATATGGGCAATCTGATGAGTTTTGCCTAAGAATCAGAAGCAAAAATTAATCCCTGTTCCAGGAAGCTTATGGTCAGGAGTACAGGAAAGAGGGGATAATATTTTGGTCCTGTGGTGGGATGTTTATCCTAATATGAAAAGAACTTTTGCTAATAACTTGAACAAAATCAATGACCTGCAACTGGGGGTAGAGGAAACTAGGCAGAGGAAAATATGGCACTAAGGAAAAAGACACGGAAACGTAGAGCGCAAAACACAAAAACGCATTCAATGCCAAGAAATATTTTAACAGCAGCATTTTGTAATGCAGTGTGATAATCCTTTGAAGGGTTAGTCAGAAAGACTGACTTTTACCTATGAAGGACCAACTTCTTAGGTATCGTCAGTACAGGAGGACACCTTCAGTGATGATTCAGAATCTCTTGTTAGAAACATTTCCTTTGTGGAACCTACTCCTCTCCTTTGATTGAAGAAGATACCTGTGGAGACTAGTTTTACTGGGGTAAGATTAGTCTTTGTGAATAGCTTGCTTTAGTTTCCCTCAAAGAGACAAAGATAAATGCTGGAGTGGTCCAAAACGGAATTAAACTATGTTCCAAGACAGTGCACAGCTTTCTTCCATAAACTGCTTAAAGCCAAACCAACATAAATAAATAACAATCTTCAGACACTGCGCAAAAACTAAGTTCTGAAAAGATAAGAATATTGCTTAACTTGTAGCACAGACTCCACTGAAAGAAGTGTATTAAATAGCTGAGATAATGAGCTTGCATAACAGAACCTTTTTCTTGCATTCACAGGACATGAATTCATCACAGGAATTTATGTTCTAAATAAGATGAAGTTAGTATTTGCACCCAAACTGGATTTTTTTGCATTTATATTGTATCCATGTATTATCAAGCCTTTGTTTTTACATTTCTTTTGCTTTTCTCACTTTTTTGATCTTCTTTTTTTCTTTCTTTAATTTTTCTATCCTGGTAAATTACCTTTTTTCATTTTCCAACCAAAATGTTCCTCAAATTTATTCCCTGGCCGTATAGGATATTTGCTCCTACAACAACCAATAACATGCCAGAAAATCTCCTAGCTCTAAACTAAAATGACTGCTTTTTTTGTTATACAGAACGGGCAGAATTTAGAAAAACAGTAAATATTTTCAACGGACATGGATTGAACACAGATGATTCAGAAGTTTTCTTCATGGTTATTTATTAATACAGGAATGAAATTAGACACTGATTAAAAGAAGAAAAAAAAATCTAGTGAAAGCTATGCCCTTCTTTCTCCTCCCCAATTTGTTTTTCTTCCTTCCAGATTCTTTCCCTCCCAGGGTGCAGAACTGCAGTATTCAGATTCACTTCAAGACACTACCCTTCCTTCTTTAAAACAGAAGGAAGTAGAGGGGTAAAGGGTAAACAGAGATGTCCCTGAGTTTCAGAAGAGGCACCTTTAGGCATTCTATTTTCACCTAAAGTCTTTCCATTTTTATTTCTTCTGTATTACTGCTGCAGCCAATACCTATAAAAATTGGGTGTTTTCTTGTTTCTTTCCACTGGAAGCTTTTCCAAGAGCCTCTTGCTTTCAGACACAAGATGCAATCACTGAATACTAAACTTCCAATCAGAACTACTCAATTCTCTGAGGTGATGGGGTTAGAGAAGATAAAAAACCTCACCAGTAGAAGCCCGTCTTCTAATTTCCATCAAGGGATACTTCGAAACAAGTTCAGGTATTTTACTACCAGCATATCTCTGCACTAATGTAGCATTTCACAGAGTTTCCGCAATAACTGTCGTTGGGTCTTCTCATAAGAGCCCTATAATAGCCATAAATATTCCTCAGGAGAGCCAGATAGACTCTGAAAGGCCTATAATAGCTATCATAAATGAATAATAAAATGTAGAAAGGACAAGCCACCATGAAAATGGCAAATGAATATGATGACGTGTGTGTTGTACATGAGTTAATTGTCTGAGTTTTATATTTACAGAAAATCCCAGATGTTTTCTGCTGTGTCAGCAATATTTATGGAAGAGGAAACATCTTGTGGAAGGTTGAGACTTTTTGCAGAAAGTATGAAGTAATTACAAAGTGGAAAGCTTGCACCACTGTTCTGTGTGTACTTCTTGTGCATCTTCTTAAATTGTTTGCTGCAATGACAAATTCTGGAAGTTACAGTCCAAGCATCATCTTTGTCCTGCCAGATGGTGCAGATAGTTTTTACTTCAGCATAAAAACTAAATCAGGGATTTCAAAAATAAGTTAACACATGTGGATAGCATAATACTTCACTTCAAAGCCTCTCTTTGAGCCTTTTTGAGCCTCCCTTTGCCAGTACTTTGACTGGGTAAGAATATTTGTCAGATGCCAGGTTTCGTTAATGACAATCAAAAATTTGATTACCTTGATTCAAAAGTTGTCCTTTACTTCCTGCATAACTTCATCAACTTCAGTTCAACAATGTATGGGGTAACACACCACACAACTTAGGAAGTGGTTCTACTCTGTAAGTAGTCCCATTAAAATCAAACCCGTTGCATTTGGAATGAAGTCTTTAGTTTTAATTATGCTGTCATAATCAGGCTTTTAAACTCTTCTTAGGGGGATAATATAGCTTCATAATCTTGAAAAGACAGCCAAAACAGACGGCTATATACAGAAAATGTATACAGAAAAGTAGAAAGGGAAGAAAATTCAGATGACATCAGTGTACAGATCTGAATAGTAAAAGTCTTGAAATCTGAGACCTGAAAGAAGTGAATCTCTATCTCTATGCAAGGACTTCTATAGGAGCTTCTATTTCAAAGCAGCTGTGTATGTCAGCATAGAAACACTGACAGTAAAGCACAGTGCAAAGTGGAAATACACTATGACTCTGTGCATAGAGAGTAAGGGGAGGTGTGGCTAATAGTGGCTCAATATTCTCCAAAATGCTTTGCATCCTCAATTCAGTTCTTTTTAATTTTTGCACAAACTAAAACCTAACCTTAAGGCGACTCAGTCAGCTCCTAAAGACTTATATAATCCTTTTTCCTCAGCTTTTTCATAACAATCTTACCATGTTTTAGTAAATCAAGAAGATACTGTAACAATTTGAAGTATAGGATAGTTATAGAGAGCAAGCACCACGGTATGTTGAAGACTGTTCCTTGTATGATTCACTTAGATTGTGTTATGACCATGAGGCTCTTTAAATAGACAGTGCCACAAAAGGATTGAATGGTACAGCCTAGCTCAAAAATTTTCTGCATGTCTGTATCTGAAGAGGAAGGTCTTGAACTTAGAAAACTTGCTCTTTTGATTGTGGGGTTTATTTTTTCCTGTTTTCCTTTTTATGAATATTACTTTCTCTTGAGTATTGTTCATCTTAAAAAATAGGAGTAATTGAAGTTAAATCTGTGTTTAATTATGTGTGTAATTTACTGATATTTAGATATGTTTAACCTCATGCTGTGTCTCTGGCTTGTTTTATGAAATCGAAGGCACAGTTGTACAGAGGTGATTTTTGTTGGATGTGAATTATTTTTGAATGGTACATTAAGCCGTGGCTCTACAGTGATGGCAAGTTACAGGAGTCTGTTTTGTATACTGAAAATTATGGTAGGTAGCCATTTTGTTTTCTCATTCGTAGATTTTGGTTTTCCTCTTCAGAATTAAATTTTCCTTTGTTTGACTGACACAGAAGATAGCAAAGAAACAAAAAAATGAGACAGACATGGTTTACAGGAACATGTGAGCTGATGAATGTCCCCGATCCTTACTAAATGGCATGAAACTGAGTCAGGGGAGGTTGAGGTTGGATATCAGGAAAAGGTTCTTCACCCAGAGGATGGTTGGGCACTAGAACAGGCTCCCCATGGAAGTGGTCACAGCATCAAGCCTCACAGCATTTAAGAGTTTGGACAATGCTCTCAGGCACATGGTATGACTCTTGGGGTGTCCTGCACAGGTTCCAGGAACTGGACTCTATGTTCTTTGTGGGTCCCTTCCAATTCAGCATATTCTACGATTCCATGATTCTATGATTTAAAGAGAATAACTTGACTTTTTCCGGGACTGGACATCTAGATGGACAGGAATGAGTCTCCATAGCAATACCAAACATACAACTGCCAAAAAAGTGAGTTTAATTTTGCACTTACATGTCTTTTCACATCGTAAAGTAGGTGCTCCGTTCCTGACATCATCTCCTCTAACATTAAAAAAGCATCATTACACAGGCTGCACTTTCTAATTAAGTTCACTACAATATAAACTACTAAAATGTTATAATTTGTCCCATAAAAAGTGAAGTTTTAAGTTAGATACCTGTAAGGATACCTGATTTTCAAGAATAAGAAGAATTTTCCTATGTCAGGATTGTAAAGGGAAAATAAAAGATGTAGGAGAAAGCCATGAGGCTTCCATGTAAGGCATTATCTGCCATCTCTTCTGACTACCTTGTTTATAACCATGGGAAACCTCCAGTTGTAGGGTGGAGATTAGCAGAGAGAATCTGATGCTGTTTGCTTGCTCTGCGTTTTTGTATGCTGGTGAAATCAAGGGCTGCATAATTAGACCAATTTAGCACAGGTATCAAATCTGTAATATTGAATCTCTAAATTACGTACCATGATTGAATGGGAGAAAATCTATACAGAGAAAAGACAATTATTGACATGTTTGAAAAATACTAGACAATAATATTTGAAATTTTAGTCAATACCTTATAACATCATATCAGAAAGTTTTATTCAAGTATCTAGAATCAACATTTCAAAAGTCAAAACTCCAAGCTTAGACATTTAAATTCATATTTAGCTCTAAGGCTTACTGTGCATCAAAGAACTCATATTTAGGTAATTTAGAATCTAGACAAGATGATCATAAAACCAAAATATACTTATTACTCTAACAGTCTTTCTCTGCTCTTATAATTATTGTTATCCATCTGCAGACATGCTCTTCTATTTTGGGTATTATGTTTAAATAATATAAAACTACATTACTACTTATGTTCAGAATGATAAGTAGATGGAATCTGTTCTTTTTTTAAACTTTTCAGAAATGTCTGTGTAATCTGGAGAGGACAGTTTGTGAAGAAACAGACGCTTGGAGAACACAAAGGCACAATCCATATGTCTGGATTGTATTATGATGTAGAGCACAAACATACTCCTACTTAATAAACTCATGTGTGTCATTTCTATTAAAGAAGGACGAAGTATGTCCCATTTTTACTAAATATTTCAAATATACTTAGAAATTTATCTTGTAATAAAATAAGGACATTTACATAATTCTTTTCATAAGCAATAAAATAATAAAAAAGGAATTTGTGTGTGTTTGCCTGTATGCTGTCCTCTTCTTATTTATCTTGGGAAATCTCTGCATATGTGAAGCAGATAAATTAGTGATGTCCATATCTGAAAAATTCCAGACAGATATGATTTCGAGACCTTGGAGAAAAGAGCTTAAAGAAAAGTGACTTCACTTGCAAGTTGTATGTAATGTTACTCTGTGCACTACAAGACCACATATTTTACTTCTTTTTTTTTTGTTCAGGGCCTACCTGTTTAGTTTAGGAAAGCTACAATTTATGCAAATATATCAGTGAGTAAAAAGGAGTGCACTTCCTCACATTTTGATATTGATGTCACTTTATGTAGTGTTTAGTCATTTTTGCTCCTTAACTCCCTATTGTCAAAGGTTTTAAAATTAATGATAAAACATTCTTCACACTCCAAATGTAAAGAATCAGTCTTTGGTAGGAAAGTATCTTGGAATCTGCATTGGCTTGTTTCAAAAACATTCACAGTTTAATGATCTTAGATCTGTTAGGAAAAAAGCAAATTCTGAAATGACTTTGGGATGCTCTATCTTGAATAAAAAAACCCTCTTGTTTGTTCTGTGTAACAATCTTGGAATGCTGCATCTACTAGCCAGATCTAAAATATGATGACTCTTGCTTTTTCTGGAAAAGCAATGCTTGTTCGTTGTGTTAAAGGGACAGTGTCTCTGAAAAACAGGTTTTATAGTGAAAAATTTCACGCTTGGTTGTGAATATGTAGTATGAAATGACATGTTTTACTTATTTGATAGGCAAGAAAAACTGAAGCAACACTAATTATATATTCAAATTTAGGACCTCACAGACTAAGAGACTTTTTTTCCCCCTTTTTTTTGTGGAGGGGATTCTGTTTTCTTTGGCTCTTATTCATCTTGCTGATTTCCTTTTTTAGAGGGTTTCATAGTCATGCCTTAGACTGAAGAGTACCTGTGCTTCTCACTTATTCCAAAACAGGCATATTTTGTGTGCAACAGCAGTCAACAGAGTCCTTTTTTTTTTTCCCAAGTGGTATTTTGCAAGACCTTCTACAAGCATATGCATTATTCACATCCTAGATATGTAGATATTTGTCAGACCAGGGAAGGGGAATGTATTTCTAAAGGCTAATTTTTGTCTATAAAGGCTAATTTCCCTAGAGTCCCTTAGAGTCGGTAGAGGAAGCTAGTATCATAGTACCCTCCAAAGAACGGTTCAGAGCAGGAGACTAATTAATCTCAGAGGGGGAGACTGTGCTGCTGTTGGCTGGGAGAGAGTTAATTTTCTTAACAGTAGCTGGAATGGGGCTGTTTTGGATTTGTGCTGAAAATAGTGTTCATAATGCAGAAATGTTTTCTTTGTTGCAGAGCAGTGCTTACACAGTGACAAGGGCTTCTCTGCCTCTCACCCCACTCCTCCAGCAAGGCTGGGCATGCACGAACTTTCTCACTTTTGCCCTTCCAGTTCTCTCCCATGTCCACCAGGGCCGAGTGAGCAAGTGGCTGTGCGGTGCTTAGTTGCCAGCTGGGGTTAAGCCACAACAGAGATTAACCACACTAGACTACAGTCAGGCTTAATGAATGATCCCAGCTCTGGTCATCCACCCAGATTATGACAAATGCACAGAAGTAACCTCTCCTTTTTATCATTTGTTATCCCACCACAGACTGTCATCTGCAAAAACTTGCCAATGAATATTTTTACTTCATTTTCATAGACACAGGAAAGGATTGCAATTTGGTCCCCAGAGGACTTCCCTACTACTGCGCTGATAGCTGTGTTCTGGCCGCATACTTTGGCTGGTTAATGTATTTATCCCATGCGGTTACCTCTTATCTCCATATCACTTTTGTAGGGTAATTCACACCCATGTTCTTCAAGGGTGGTCTAGAGCAAACTAGCTGCATCCACAACAAGCAGAACTTGACACAGACTTGGCTTTTATTCCTGCATAGTAATTCTTTAAACAAAAGACATATTTCCTGTTCTTGTGGGCTGAAAGTTTTTCCTGTTGAAAATGTAACTAATGGTGTGAAGGCTTTGTTGAAGCCTGTCAGAGCTGAATTCTTATAGCCTGAAGTATGTTGCATGCCCTGGCATCATGGTATATTCAAGGATCTGTGGATCAAGAGCACATGCAGAAAGTGTTGTGTAGAGCACACAGCAACAAGCCTATGGTTGTCTTAACCCTTCAGCCTTTTGGAAGCTATAAGTCAAACAAGCTATTCCCAGAACCACTTCCAGGTTTTATTTTAGAAGGAGCTATTTTTTTTCCTCTTCAAAAGGAAGTTTAAATAACATCTCTGTAGTAAAATCAAGAGACTAGATATGGCTCGTACATAATTCTGACTATTGTCTGATCTCAATCTTTTTATATTAGCAAAAGATATTAAAAGTAGACTAATGTCTCATGCAAGATTTATTTAGCATTGAAACATTGATCAGGAGTTTGTTTTATCAAACTAAATGGGAAGAAAAGTGGGTCTTATGATCCTGAATGGAAAGGAACTATCCATGTAGCAGTTTCTCCCTTAAATATTGACAGTTCTTAAGAAAAAATTTACCCTGATTGCTTTAGAGGAACATGTCATTTTTCTATGAGTGTAAGCAAATTTCATTTACACACATACCAACTCCTCTTTTGCTCTACATCCCTCTGGCAAACAAAACCATCATTTATGTGGAAAAATATCTTGAAACAAAATCCTAACAAATTTTCAAGTGACACATATGCACTCTGCAGAAGACAGTTCTTCTGTGACAGAGACACAGATAGTGGATCTCTTCTCTTTGTTTTATCCAGAGTTAAATTAAAACTACAATATTGTCATTTAAATCAGCTCTACATGTTTCATTTTGTTGTGACAATGAACAACCATATGCACCAAAAAGCAGCGAGATTTTTAGCCTCTGGACAGAGAGATATGTGAAGAAAATCTAAAAGCATGTAATCTCCAAGAAAAGTCTGACATATAGTTTGCATCAATACCACACTGAGAGCAAAAAATGTAGTTCAGTAGGAAATTTTTATTTGTACCCTGAAATTAAGACAGCTGGATGAAAGAAAACTTTGCTTCTGTAAGGATCTAATATGATGAAGTTGTTGCTCTAGCTGCTTCTACCTGAAATACAGATAAAGGTAGAGAGATTATTCACAAAGCCTTACATCAAATCTTATAATTTTAGCTATTCTACAGACATGGAGGTGTGTCACTACAGCAATTCTCTCTTCTTTAACAAGAAAGAATGTTACTAAAAGGTGTGCACTTCCAATTTTTGTAGACAGAAGCGATTGTCTCCTACATATTTCAATGACACCAGGAGCATGGATCTCAGAAAAACACCAAGGATTTCATTACCAAGGTCTATAGGCATGTACAAGAGCCCAATAACTTTTCTTAATCCAAAGAATAGTATGAGATGCGTATTAATGAACAAGTACAGGAAATTAAGGGTAAGAGAAAAAAGAAACATTTATAGGACATAATTTTTTAAGTTCCACGAAGACAAGTTGTTTCTTTTTTCCTAGGGAAAAAAAAAGCTTAAAGAATCTCACAGTCTGAAAAATGTAAAGCCCTGTCACAGTAATTACTTATTAAGTTCAAGATACATTTCAATCTGCAAGAGATAGTGAGTCTTTTTGTTCCATCTTCCAGTACTACTTTCTTTGTACAGGTAAAAAAAGAAAAAAAAACATACATAATCATTTTAGAAATGAACAAAAAACCCCCAAGATTTTTAAAACTCTGTTCTCCCAGGCTAGCTTGGAGTATAAACAGTATGTAACAAGACTCCTAGACAGAATCTTTCACTTCGGAGAGCAAAGCCTCATTTGTGTGGAACTTGGAAAGCATATGATGTAAAACTTTCATAGCTTTGTGGCAAAACAAAAGTGATTTTTAACTGATATTTCCATCATTTTAAAGACAAGCACACCCACAAAAGTATATATATTTTTTTATTTTATATAAAACCTTTATGAAAAAGTGTCTGAGTATCTTGTTGTGACTGCTGGAATTAACACAATTTTAGGTCTGTGATTCATACTCGCACAAAGGGGGAAAATGTTTTAAAATCTATTTCCATATGTTCTTTCATAACTGATCTTTAATTTTGCTTAAAACTTAAATCTGGCCTTCTTAATTTGCAGCTCAGATGATTATGAAAACCTTTTTCATATGTGATGAAAAACTCCTTTTCTCTTTCCCAGAAAATATCTGGCCACTTTCATTGTAGCTCATCTCACTCATCTTGTATCATTTTAAATGTATGTAGAATGTTCCACTTTGGTCTTAGAAGTCCAAAAAGTGGTGTTTTTTTCTGTCTTTTAACAGTGACTCGATCAGTGGTCTTAATCTAATCCCTTAGAACTCAGAGCAGCAAAACACAAACCCACATTTCTTATTTGAATAGGACTTAACATTTAGCAACTACTTGAGTATTTTGCATTCTGTTGGTCTGTGCCTCCCATCTGTGTAAAGAAAAAGAGAATGTTTATACCTTCTTTTCTTCCTTCACAGATGTTGCAAGATTTAATCAGTTTGAAGAAAGATGGGGTTTTAATTGCATTGCAGGGAATTGAATGCTTATGATACGTGAGAAAAGATACAGTCTGACCAGCAGCAAGACTCACAGAGAAAAGGTTGGGCTGAGGAATTTAAAGCACATCTTTCAAAGACTAGTGAACATAGAAGACAATGTTGCTTCCAGGCTCCCATTTTAACTATTTTTTTTTTTTTTATTTGGTGAAAAGTTTCCTTACTTTGTTCAGTTATTTGTTTTGAAACTTATTTAAGAAAAAGGAAGTAGTTAAATATCAGTATTCCCTAAAGATATCCCCCTGCTGGTTTTTTTTTTTTTTCCCTCAACAAGCTCCAGAGTTCAGGAATGCCATTAGTATTAGTATTCACAAATAAGGGGGCTGTAAAGATGAGATATGCATAAAGATGAGATAGAGTTTCTTTCGTCAGAGAAAGTTCCCAGGGCTACTGGCATTCAGAGAAATAATCTTTCTTTTCTTTCTGATGAATTATAAAAAGTAAAAATATTAATAATTAAAGGCAAACCCCCAACTCCATACCATAAAATCCAACAAGCCAGCCATGAACAAAGGAAAGAATCTGTAAGAGTCATTTGGGACTGATTTGGAAATGCTTCCTGATATTTTTAAATGCTAAATCTTTTCTGCATATGTATACATAACACTGATGCCTTGGGGAACTCAGCTGTTGGGATAAGTTTGAATAATCTATTTTCGATACTCAGGGAAGCATTTTTCAGTCTTCCTGCTTCCATCTTGCAGAAACTGGTATGCCAAGAGGGGTCATGGGTGTCCTTGCAGATGTGACATTCTAGATATGACCTTTCAGAAGAACAATAGAATTAAATATCTGGAGCAGATGACAGGATATATTAAGTTTCTTCTCTACAATGTAATTAAAATCCCATATTTCTTCAAAATGAAAAACACCATTGTTTATGACCTATATGTTGATCTTGTTCACCATTCATAAAACAAAAGTGAACTCCGGAGACAGATTATTTGGGAACTTCTATTGAAAGTATTAATGAAAGACATGTTTTAAAAAACTAAAGATGTGGGAAAATGGGTGATCGTAAGTAAAGACTGTATAGATGATGCAGTCCACAGATAAAAACAATACAAAAGGTCAGAAACTGTAACATACACAGACTCACAGTGGTTTTAACAGTTTGTTCTTAAGGGAACTGTGAAAGACTTTCGATGTTAGCAGATTTTACATCTGAAAATTACATTGTCTTTCCAGTAGCAACCCTTGGTACTAAGGAGGACAACTTGTGAAACCTGCATGTGCTCTTACTGCATGATCATAGATCTGTTAAATTCTGTCTTGCTTCCTAAGCTAAATAGAGACTACACCCAAAATAAAGATTTATTCTTGCATTATGAATGTTTAGGTCAGCGTACCAGCGGATTTTACAAAGATAAATCTTATTTCATGGTGCTTGGATTATCATGGCACTATGGCTCTGTTTATGTAGTGCATGTAACATTTTGGTGTCTGTTCCTAAAAGTAAATTTAGAGGTTTATTTTAAATCATCAGTTTGTTCAAGATACCATTGTCTTTTTCAGAATAAAAATAAATTAATGCAATGGGTACAATATTTTTTTTCCTCTGACAGAGCAGAGAAAGATCTGCTATTTCAAATGTGTTACTTAAATGAAAAATAGTAGTAAAAATAATCCCAAATCACACTCTTAATGTCTTTTCAGGAGGGATTTGACCTTGTGAGCATTTGTTCAAGAAACACAATGGTGTGGGTTCTTACCACTTTTCCGTTACAGTTCAGAAATTAAGGCATGCAGGAGACCTATATTTAATAGTCTGGTGTATCCTCATGGGCATTGTCTTACCTGATCCAGCTCAAGTTGTAGATTTGTCACTGTCTAAAGCAAAAAAAGCCAAGTGACTGCACAGTGGATATGCAACAGATGCTGAGCACTGGGTGCAGGCACCTTTGAGATTGGAGATCTAGAGAGTGTGCCTCAGGGATCTGCACCCTAAAATGTCTCCAGAACTTTTATTTTCTATCTTCCAGATGCCCTGCTCCAGCAATGCCCCAACAGGGCCGGCCTCCAGCTCCCAACACCCCTACCCTGTCTGGCCATGGGCTCCTAGTCCTGGCCCAGTGTTGGCCTCTGCCCATCCCCATGGCAGAGCCTGATATCTGGTGCTGCTCCAGTGCCCCCAGCTGCCCTGTGTGTGGCTGGAGTTTCAATCCCCATGGCTACAGCACCCTGGCAGTCACCCCACGCTGCATTCTCTCAAAACCTTCCACAGATTTTGCTTTCAAAACTAAGTTTCATTAGTTGCCACAGCAACTTTGAGCACTCACAGCATCCTCTAGATGCAAGTTCTGACTCAAATGTCTGTTTTGGAGCTGGCTTCAACTAGCTTGGGGTTTTTTTACCCATTTGTTCTTATACTGGTGGGGAAATGAGCCCTTAGAACCTTTTAATCTTTTCTGTAAGGCCCAGCACTATATATATATGTATATTACACCTCCCTTCCCTATATTTTTCAAATTAAAGAGGTTTCCCCACCACTCCATATATTTGGACATTTTTTTTCTTTCTGAAATTTTCAGAGTTTTCCAAAGCTCCCCTGGGATTGAAACACAAAAAAATAAGGAGTACTTAACATGTCAACAACAGGTTGAAATAGTGACATAATTATGTTGTCATCTCAATTCCTGATTCCAGTTTCAGTATTTCCTAACAGGATTTTTTTTGTTTTGTTTTAATTTTTAACAATATTGAGCAATTGACATCTTGAAATGGGTCATAATCCCAACATCCCGAGGGACTACAGTCAACTTCTGCTCCGTATTTTCCTAAGATTTAGAAACCCTGCCACCCAAACTGCTTGGTCTGAGAACAACTCAAATTTGGGAGCATCAAATGCTTTATGAAGTGAGTTGAAATATAAAAACTGAAGGACACTGGATGCCAACAAATATGCAGATGCAAAAAGTCACCCATTTATAATTTGAATAAAGAACAAATTTAATCTATTAAGAAAATTTTCCAGTAAAATTAAGCTTTACCAGAAAACACCTCTTCATTATACCTAAAATATTTCTCTTTAAAGGTCTTGAAATCAAGGAATTTCAGTGAAATACAAATACAGGACTCTGATGAAAATCTGACAGAATTCTCATGACAATTCAAGGCTCAAACAGTATTTTAGATATGATGTGTTTTTCTCCTGTGTGTGAACTCTCATTATCCATGGTGCGAGGGCAGTTTGCTGTGGGAAGGTTTTCAGACTCTTATCCCAATTGCTGAGCTCCACCTCTAAACAGGGGTCAACCTTTGGCTCTGTGGTCAGAGCTTAGCCGTCTAAAGAGTTTTTTACTTAAGTCTGGGCTCTTGGGTTTTCCAGGTTTTTTGGCATGGAGATGTTGAAATGGACAGTTGTGACAATTTCACATGGCTAACAGCAGCAGTCAACCTGACAAGAATGTTAATTCCAGTGTAGCAGCTGCTGGAGATCTATGGCATGTGACTATAGGAAGCCCCACTGGGCAGACTGGCTTTGGCCAAAGAGTCTAAGATGTCCTGACTCCCAAGCCAACTTGCTCCCCAGCCTTTTGATTCCCGTAAGAATGTAATATTCTCTTAGCAGGTGCAGGTCCAAGCTCATTTATTCCACTCGATGGGAACAGATGGAGGTAAGGGAAAAATTTGTTCATGCAAAATTTAACAAATTTGGTTTCTGAATGATTCGGTTCAAAACCAAATACAGAAATACCATTATGTAGGTTTTATTAAACAAAATAGAGTATCTGAATTTTGGCCAGTTGTTCCAACCATTCCCATCTTCCCTGAAACAGGCATGTAGCAGAAGCAGTCTCTGAGGACAAAAGTAAGAGAGTGTCTGGTGTTCAGGGTGAATCAACCATTAGGGAATATTAAAAATCAAAGCAAACAAATCTGCCAATCCACTACCCATCCCCCTTCCCCCCCAAAAAAAAAACCCAAACCAACCCAACCCAACCTAACCCCACCCAACCCAACCAACAAAAAAACTATAAAAAGCTTTCAAATTAGACTTTGACATGGATTCTTTTTGTATTCTTTTTATTAAAAATAAAGATAAAAGGTCTTTGATTGAAAAGCTGTATCCAGAACAATAGCAAGAAAGCAATATAGTTGTTTCACACAACCATCTGGTCTTCCCAGGGCTTCAGCAGCTAGACCCCGTGAACCCTGATCTAGGTTTATTTCTTTTTTTATTTAACGTTCTGTTGGTGGAAAGTACTTACACATGCACTATCAAGCCATTTTGTACAAATCTGTAATAATACTCTTAAAACCACACAGCACTCAGAATCCAGGATTAAGGCTTTAAACCAGATGAAATATATATTGGGATTCCAAACAAGTTTTCTTTCTTTTTATAATGCAAATGTGTTAATGCTCTGACCTCAAAACTGAGAGACCAAAGCCTAGATAACTATCAAGAATCTGGCAAAGCACTGTTCATCCTGCACAGGCACTCCAAAAAAACAGGACTCCCCCCTCCTAAATAACAACAAAGCGAGATATCAAGGACTTATATCTCAATAACATTATTTTTCTTCCCTTCTAATAAAAATTTGAGATAAGAGTATTTGCAATATGTTCAGCTTACTGTCTGTTAAAACAATTTTTAATTGCAAACAGTACAGTATTTTTTAAATCTGTAGTTTCTTGAATGAAAATATTTTAATAATTGAATATAAAGCACTGAAAAATGTTGAGACACTTTTCCAGACTGCAAGAAGGTAATAAATAAATAATAAATAATAACAACAATAAATAGTTAAACAGTAGCTTCTATTTTCGTGATTTTTAAGCATATATCTTGTGTCTCATGAATGTATAACTTTTAGTATTTATTTCATTAATGTAAGAATCCAGATTTTAAAAAAATCATATTATATACTGAAAACCAGCACTACAATGCTACATACAGTTCTATGCTTAGCCAAATAAAATCCAGCTTCTTGTATATTAGACATTCCAGATGCTTAGAAAGTGCTCTTCAAATAAATAACAATATTGATTTTGTTAATCTTTTTGTCATGTTTTCTGTTGTTTTCAAAACCCCCCAAAAAAAGAAAAAAAACAGATGCCATGAATACCTCTTAGTGAAATAAATATCCCACATTTGTTTATGGACAGGAAAGAATAAAGGCAATACAGAAAAAGTTGTGAAAGGTGCCCTAATTTGATGACTCTTTGTTTCTTACTTGCAGAAAAAGTACCTGCAAGTGTTTTATATGCATTACAGTACGATGCCATAGACCAAACATACAGTCTCACCCTATTTTCTCTTTTGAGGATTTCTCAAACGTTTGATCATCAAGTCATATCAAACCTGTAGAATTGGCATCTTTGGTCTATGCCGCAGTCTCTTCTCTTTGGGGTTGTTATATCTACCAGAAGGCTGGTAATAAGAAAAGTTCTGCGTGAGTTTATGCTCCAAGCTATCAACGTCTTTATCTGTGGCCTGCAGGAGATGAAAGAGTGAGTTCTCCCAGAGTTTGCAGATATCACCGAATTGTGACATGCTGAGGGGTAGTGCTGCTGTAGAGGGGTGTGGTGGCCCATCAGCCTGTGGTAGAAGGGACAAACAGCACCCTGGTAAGACAGTCCCTGGTTCCAGAGACTTCCGTTGCAGTCACAGTGAGAGAAGAAGCCTGTCCCAGAATGCTTTGTTCTGTTATGGTAATCTATCCCAGTTCTGCTTCCCCAGTTGGCTGTTGGCTGCCCAGCCCCCTTGATACCTTATACCTTCCACACCATGGAAAGTTCTCCACTCCCTGTTCCCCCCATTGGCCTCTGCCCCTCTCCACTCCCCCAGAGCTCCCCCATTGGTCCCATTCCCTAGTCCCGCCTGTGTACCGCCCCTGTGCCCTCACATCATTGGTTTCTGGTGCTAGCTCCACTCCCGTACTTAAACCTGGACTGTGGATTGGTCTCAGTCTTTGCCTCTTGATCCCTTTGTGGTGCAGATGCAATAAACCTCCGTCCTTGGAACTCGGTGCAGAGACCCTTCCTGCCTCTTTGCTGTTGACACATACTACTGAAGCTGTTCCTGCGTTTCTGCATGCACGTGTGTGTGAGTGTGTGCCTGATCCTGCTGAGCGGCTTTGCTAAAGAGACACCTTTTAGAGATCGCAACACCTCGCACTCCGACACAGAAGCTGCAGAGCTCGAGATAGCGATAGAGGGGCACTTGGCACAGGCTGCAGGAATGGACCAACCTTATGAAAATCAACAAGGACAATTGCAAACTCCTGTCCCTAAAAGGAAGAACTGATTGCAGGCCAGGGACTGACCAGCTGGGGAGTAGCTCTTGGGAAAAAGGCAAGGGGACCTCAGTGGACCATGTGCTCAGTGTAGGCCAACAGTTTTCTTGGAAAATGGCCAGTAGTTCAAGA
Source organism: Struthidea cinerea (assembly GCA_013397865.1). NCBI lineage: Eukaryota > Metazoa > Chordata > Aves > Passeriformes > Corcoracidae > Struthidea > Struthidea cinerea. The sequence goes on along the minus strand of VZTI01003755.1, from coordinate 4,195,980 downwards.
GAAGTGATTGTTCCCCTCTACGTATTACCTGTTAGACCACATGTAGAATACTGAGGCCAGCTTGTCACTACAATCTCTCCTTACCCCTGTCAAGGACAAGGAAAACCTCAACGGAGAGAGTTCAGCTTCTTCAGCAAGGAGGTAGACCCAGGTTCTTCATGGTGGTGCAGTGTGGGAGGACAAAAAACAGTGGACATAAATAGAGTAAAAGACATAAGTTGAATGCGACATGCTGGTTCTATGGAGAAAATTTTTACTATCAAGACGATAAAGGGCTGGGACAGTTTCCCAGAGAGACTGCAGTTTTTAACCTTGGAGTTTTTCAAGACCCAAATGGATAAAGACTTGAGTAACCTGATCTGGCCTCATACCTAAAGCAGGTTTGATGTTGAACTAGAGACTGTCTGAAGTACCACCTAGCCCACAGTGTTCTGTGATTCTGTGATGCTACTATTTTCTCTACACTTTTAAAAGTTCCTTACTAGTCAGACTTAACTGTCAACTTTTTCCGGCATCCTGTTTCTGACAGGAATCAATGGTGGCTGCCTACACAGAAGTTGAAGAACATGGCAATTGTAGTGGTAGGGCAGTTTCAAGAGTTCATGATCAGACTTTGTGCCAGAGCTCTCTTTTGGTTAACACTGCACCCATCTGATTCACCCTACCACCCTAAAACTTCCCTGTTCTTTTGCAGTATCAGATGGTCAGGGAAGGCTTCAAGTTAAAGGCAGGACAGTATGTGAGGGCCTGGTTAATTATACTTTCCCTATGTATCCACCACAAATATTTTACTGCAAAGAGCTGCTTGTCTAAAAAGGCACTCAGTCTGATCTTCTGTGTGCATAAGAGAGCATCTGTATTTGCAGACAGCTATCAGCTTTCATATTTGTAGAAATTTTAGTTTCTCAATACCACCAAAGCAGTCAAAACTTAATCAAGACAATGTCTGAAACTCACATGCACATGCATTCATCCCTTAGGTGGGAAAAAAATGATTTTCTTAAGGCAAAAATGAGATTCAGAGTTTAATGTTGACTAAGTAAAGTGGAAATCCCAAAACTAGAGATTAATAGTGATAAAACAGATAGCCAGGCTTTGCCCTTTAGCCAGATGCACGTCTATAAAGATCCAGCCAATTTTTTTCTTGCAGTCTTGCCAGGGAAGGCAAAAAAATACATTACCAGAATTTAACATGCTATATGATTTTTTGAATAACCCTTCAAGCTGTCATTCTTGGTGCCAAAACTACTGTGCGACAGCATTAAGCAACAGGAGCATGGACTCATTTCAAGCCCAGGTGCTGAGTGATTTTAAATGCATGAGCTCCTTGTTGTGAAACAATCATTCCCTCTGAGGCTGTGTCCTCATCACTCCATGAACTGTGCTCGTGGTGAATGTGCATTTACTTGTCTTGTAGCTAGTGTTCACTTGCAAATTTCCAAGAAAACAGAACCATCTCCTCCTTTCTTTACGGGATGCTGGCCTTGTAAGAAATAGAGCACCTTAAAAACAGCAGAAATGGAGGGTTCAGCACTGAGGGCAGGAGTAATAAAAGAAAGTTAGAGAGCAGATGTCCTCTGATCCATGCACAGCCCACGTACTTGTATCAGATAATGGAAGAAAAAACCCTCCACATTCAAAAAGAAACTAAGAACATTGACAGCCATGTAAGGCTTAGGAACTTAACAGTAATTTATGACCCATGCAAATATGGTTTTCCAACACCTAAATGTTATAATTATTGTGGTATTTTTAATAGATCTTAGAAGTCAATTTCAGAATGAATTAAGGATGAGCAAGCAGAATACCATTTCTATAGCAAAGCTCGGATTAATTTTCAATTCTTAAAGCTACATTCATGCATCATATAGTTCATCTAATTCAGCTTCAGTTGTCTAAAAGTTACTTGTCTAAATTAACACTGGATCCCTTTATACCACTGAGGCAAAACAAGCATCTCAAGATGAGATAAATCACCTTACAGGGATGTCTATTTCTTTCTTTTGACTATAAATTGGGAACTAAAACAATGAGCTGAAAATTAGACGCTTAATCTGTGAAATCTGAATTATGTAGTTGGCAATTTGTTGACTCAGACAGTTTTTCCACATGTTTGTTTTTATGTTTGTGCAAACCATAGGGTTAAAGAGTGCAGTACAGATTGGGGCAGAAAAAAAAAAATATGGGTCTGCAGGGACAAGGAATACTTTCAGGTAATATTGTCAGCAAATAAGGATTTTTTTTCTAACTTTTAGATATACACATTAGATGAGATAAAAGCATTCACAGTACCTCACTTAAATGAAGTTGAAAATGTTGCACTTATTTACTTCAGGATTGAAATGTCATTATCTATTCAAAACATCTGTTTTCTATTGTTGTGTGAAAATTACCATATAGTGGATTTTGAGAAAGCTTTAACAAGCTCTGACAGCAGATCTCTGCCAGAGCTGGATGCTTATCCGCGAGTTGTGTGTGCACTGGGCAGCACTGAGTAGCTACAGTTAAGTCCATCCTCAAGGCACAGTTCAGCGTCATGTTGAGAGAGGAGTCCAGCAAGGGGTTTTTTGCAACCTGTGGTATTGGGTCTGGCTGAGACGAGTTCATTTTCCCACAGCAGCCTTTGCCGTGCTGTGCTCTACGCTGGAAGACAGAAGGATGTCGATAACACTCCAGTGTTTGGGCTGCTGCTGAACAGCACTGGCACAGCCTCAGCGCTGTCTCCCTGACATTCCCCCCAGCATTAGGCTGCGGGTGGGCAAGATCCTGGGATGGGACACATCTGGGACAGCTGACCCATATTAACCAAAGGGATATTCCACACCATAAGATGTCTGCTCAGATATAAAAGCTAAGGGGAAGGGGTGGATTTCATTATTTACGTTTGCCTTCTGGAGCAACTACTATATGTGTGGCAGCCCTGCTTCCCTGGAAGTGGCCAGACGTTGCTTGCTGGTGGGAAATAGAGAAAAAAATTCTAATTTTTTTGCTCTTTGCTTGTGTGCGCACAAACATTCACTTTTGCTTTAGTAAACCACCTTATCTCAACCTAGGAGTCGTTTTCCATCTTATTTTCCCTCCCCTGTCCAGCTGAGGAGGCGAGTGTTAGAGCGGATTGGTGGGCACCTAGTGTCCAGCCAAGGTCAACTGAACACGTCTACAACAGAAGTAGGGCAGAGAAATAAAGCAGATTGAATTAGTATGTCATGTACACCATCACAGGGTTCTAAAAAGAGAAACCAGATGTATTTATAGTAAGGAGGTAATATTTTTATTAGAACAACTGGTAGAAAAATGGCAAGCTTTTGGGCATGCTAACACTCAGCATGAGTCCTCTATTTTTCTAAATATATAAATTTTTATATATATGCAATATATATCCATTATTCTTAGCTTTGCTAACATACCTTCCGAGGAAGAAAAGAATAATAGTGTTGTAAAAACTCAAGTCTTCCCATTACTCACAACAAATGCTATCTTATTACTTAAAAGCATACAACTTTTATAAATAACAACACAGCCCTAGCTCAAGGAAAGAAAGTTGTGTCATTAATGTCCAACAAACTATACATCAAGCATTGGTAAAACACAGATGAGTGAAAACCTCATCTTATTATTTGTTGCTAATTCATGAAAGGAGTAACCTCTCCCTCAAAAAACCCTAGAAACAAACAAACAAACAACAAACAACAAAATTCCAAAACCAAACCCCAAAACAAAACCATAACAACAAAAAAAACTCAAAAACCAACTTTGCATCTATTCTATTACTGTTAGCTAATTGTCTGAGTGTTTTCTCTAGATAACTGTGTTGGGAGTAAATGACAACACTTTGGCAGGGAAGGGTGCAGAAGTGGCCTTTGTGAGGAGGGGCTGTTTCCAGCCAGCTCCAGGAGACCCACTGCAGGGTGCAACTCAGCCCCACTGTCAAGATTGTGGCAGCACTAGAAAAACATGAGGACGGAGGAAGAAAGTGTGAGAAAATAGCCCCGTAGACAGCAAGGTGAGAGAAGGAGGGGGAGGAGGTGCTCCAGGCACAGGAGCAGAGGTTTTCCTGCATGGAGGATCATGGAGGACCATGGTGGAGCAGATACTGAGCTGCAGCCCATGATGGACCCCACCCCAGAGCAGCTAGATACTACCTAAATGGAGAGTCCAGTCTGGAGCAAAGGAAAGGTGTGAGAGGGGAGGAGCAGCAGCATAGAGGAACTCTTAAAGACTGACCCCAGCCACCATTCCCCTTCCCACTGTGCAGTTCATGGAGCTTCAGGTGGAGGAGGCTTAGAGGAGAGAGAACTTGGGAGTGAAGGACTGAAGTTCAGCTTTGAAATGGGAGAGGAGCAAGCATTGTTTAAATGTTTGCATTTGTTTTCTCATCACACAACTCTACTTTTAATTGGCAATGAATTAAATCAGTTTTCCCCAAGCAGAGTCTGTTCTGCCTGTGACAGTAATTGGTGAATGATTTCCCTTTTCTGTCCTGGCCCATAAGCTCTGTCATTCCTACTATCTCCCCCTGTCCTGTGAGGAAGGGGAGCAAGTGAGCAGATGGGTGGTGTTTCTGGACGAGGCTAACCCACCACAATAACTTACAGCAGATGAAGGTAACATTTAAAAAGCTTCACCCAAATTTCCAGATACTGACGTCTGTTACTAATCTTACTGCAGAGCAATAGACAAGACTCACTAAGACATTTTGGAGCACAGCTTGTCCCGAAATTAACAATACAGGAAATTTATAAATTGCCACTATAACAGAATGAATCATTCATCTGTCTGTAACTAGACAAACAGAGCTGGTGCAAATAGATTAGGTGAGATACATTAGAACTCTCAGAGGATATTTTGCATGGAATTTACTTTTGCTCCACTTTCTTTATCCAACTACATTTCCATTTGTAATGATAAACATCCGTAGTTCTGGTTCCTAGGAGAAGCAAGATTTGTTTTTTCACATTATCTATTAGAAATTCTGAAATCTCATATGCAAAAAACCTCTATGTGTTTCTCAGTAATTTTAGGAAAGGAACGTATTAGACAGTTAAACTAACACCTAGCGTTGTGCTAACTCAAATCCATTTCCTGGTTCTCAGTAAATCCTCAGTGAGCCTCTTTCTAAGGCTGTCTCTGTTGCTCTTCAGAAATCTCATCAAAGGACTTTTCTCTCTCTTTTGACTAGGCAAAGGTATTTAAGGTGTTTAAGTCTCTAAATGCTTTAAAAAAAGCTTGGTCACAGGTGTATTCTTAGAAATAGAGATAGCAGCAGGGTAAAAGGAAATTTGTACTATACTGAGACGTCTATATGACAGTCCAGAGGGGAATCCCAAGTTCCATTAAGGATGTTCTCAAAGTGCATTATTTTTAAGAGGTACTGTAAGCTACAGTCACTGATACTGTTCTGTTTGGTATTTGGTACACTACTGACTTCTCTAAGCTACTGTTTGTGTTTTTAACAGTGTGTGTAAATCCTTTTCTAAAGTTATTAATGCTGTACAAACATATTTTTTCAAGTTTTGTTCGTATTTTAAAATTTCTTCATTAAGAGAAGAAACATTTTATATGTATTAACTATTAACATTTCAGTATCAGCAAGCTACACCAGAAAACTGTGAAAGAGGAGCCATGTGTGAGTTGTGCTGATGTAATGTGTTGTTAGAGGACAATTTTATCTTCAATCCAGTACCTCAGTTCCTCAGAACCCTTATTTTACAGTAAGAAGTCTTAGCTCTGAAAAACAGAGTATTGCTAAAGAAATTATTTGGTTTTGGTGTCACAGGGTAAACTGGTCTAATTAGTGGGCCAGTTAGATTAGATCATTCGTAACACCCATGTGATAGATCTATTACTAAAAGACACCTGTGGAGAGTCCTTTTTTTTGTTTTTTTTTGAGTGATTTCTAGTCATTGTGTCCAGCACACTGTACTACGCGTCCATGGCACTGAAAGAAGCAAAAAATTTACTGTAAAATATACTGAGAAACTGCACCTACCTGTCTTCACTGCATACCTATGAGAAATAATGATCAAACACAAATATTCATGTAGTGTCAGGAGACACAGATGGAAATTTTGAAAGGGATTGTGATGACAATGACTGTAGCTTGAAGCATTCAAAATACAAATGTAAACTATTAATCACAATGGAAAGTAAGACATAAAGAGCAGGTTGTTAGTGAGATTCTGCCAAAAGACTAAATAAAGAATTTCAGGCTGAACATTCCTTCCACGCAGTATATTGGAAACGATAAAATATCAAATATAATATGACAAAAAGCATCTTTCACTACAAAAGCCAAGATCTAATCTTCAAAATGGAAAAGTGGATGAATAATCACCCTTTCAATCCAGATTGAAAAAAAAGTGTGTTCTTAGTGGTTACATATACTACTCTGTGTTTCATAATTAACTTCACTTAGAGCCATAGGACCTCATCAACTCTAAGATCAAAGCACAAGTGTTTCAGCTTTGACACATCAAGATGGAGACGTGAAATTATGGCGCAGCATTTTCCCCATCTCTAAATATGGGCTACAACCCCTTTTCACCTCACAAGAGGTTTTGCAGCAGTTAAATCATTATTGGCTTTCATAAAATCTATCATATGCAGATATTTCTATTCCTGTTCCCAAGTTACAGAGTAAGCATTGTTTTATACTTTCAATGGCATTGAAAGTGCCATTGTACCATTTCGGTTATCTGTGGGTTTATTATTAATGTTTTCATTGCCATGTAGACATTCTTTGATAATAGGTACTGTTTGCTGTGTTACTTATTTGACTGACTAAATATTTACAGAGGCAATAAAATTTAATTAAAAATTAAGAATTAATAACTATAAAAATGCTTTAAAATTACTGGAAATGAGAGCTATATGCAGATGCTAAATGAGGCATTTGGGCTAGAAATGGATCCAGCATTATGAGTATTGTTTTTAGAAGAGATCAGTGGTTACGTAATGTGTCTTTAGTACAAATAAACATGATTCCCGTGGTTTTGACCCTATTACTAGATAAAAACTTCTATACAAACCTTTGTGTCATAATTTTTTAAACTCCTTACCTTGGTAGACCCAAAAAGCCACAGACAATTCTGTTATCGATCAATACTTGCACAGCTGAGCATCTTAAGTCTTATGAATTTAGTCAGACTTAGTTACGTGTAAATGCCATAAACTTCATTTATATCAATTTATTTGTACACTACAAGTGGATAGTGCCCGTTAATGATTTCCTAGCAAAAAAGTTGCATGGGTTGGGTGTTACCATACCTAATAGTATCAACTATTCGTGGTGTCTTTGTAAGAACTTGGATTTGAAAGATTTATACTTTGATTAATCCCATCTTTGCTTTTAGAGATAGCCATTAAAAATATCAACACCAATGAGTTCAGTTGTGTTGTCACATAAAACTAAGTGCGAGTAAGAGAAAAAAAGGAGGGGGCATCTGCATTTCTCTATAATGTACCTATCACTGCATAATTTATTTTTAAGCATGTAAAAAAAAATTCTTAGCACAATGAAAGCAGTAGAAAAAGTGTGTTTCTGCGTGAGGGTATTTATGCATGTTCAAGCATGCAAGCATTTAGTTAAATGGGACATGTTCTTAGTGCTTTAGAACCTATTGCTCTAAAAAGATATTTATATTTTTGTAAGAGAGTAATTTCATGTAAATTTAATGTAAACAGTACTATCAAGCAGTTCTTCCTCAGAAGCTAAGATTCCCAGATAATTTTTCAGAGATTTTTAGACAATAAAAAACACTGATCTGATGGGAACTTCCTCTGAATATTGGTAATTTGTCTTCCTCTGGAAGCAGGAAAAGAAATGAAAATTAGGGTCCTAAGTTAATAATAGGAGCACATATTGTAGCCTGTTGACACATTTCTCCCTTAGAGGCTGGTGAGATGATCAAACTGGTTCATCTCTCTCTTTGTCAGTTATTGTTTCAGAGTCCACTTTGAGCTTAAGGAAATACCGAACTTGACACCAGATGAGATTCTGTTCCTTCATATCATATTTCCCTGTGTGATAAGCCCTGACAGAGAAATGGGAACTAGTATCAGAGGTAGCTGTTTCCCAGATATCTATTACTTACCTCCAGAAGGATCTCAGAGAACTGTGTTTCATAACTACTGATTCTGCTAATAACAACTTACACATATGGTGCAGGATATTTCAATTCCATTTTTCATGTTTAGAGACATGAACAGAAATCTTAAAAAAAAAAAAAATCCTTTCTTAAAAAAAAGTTTAAGGTCTCCAAGTATAATTTTAATTCCATGCTGAAACAAAGTTAAGACTTTTAACCAGTCTAACAAAGGGACCTATTTTCTGAGGTAGAGAGAAATATATCCAAGACAGACTTGCCACCAGCTCTGTCTTTAGATGTTGGAGAGAGAAACAGAGGGGAGAAGTTAAACTACATAACGATATGTTTCTTCTGTGTGTCTCTCACAGCCCATTCAAATGGTCAAAGCTAAGGGTTATAAAATTCATCTTTTCCAGATTCTTTCTGGCATCTTCCCACCTCAGAACCTAAAATGTAGATTCATAAGAATTGTATATTTTACTTGATTTTGAAAGAAAGACCAGAAAGTACCCTTTCAAATAATTTTCAACTCTAAATAATGATTGCTCATGGCTCAACTTCTCTGAAGTTTCACCTTTTGTTTTCACATGACAAACTCTCTTAATGAAATTTTGTTTAGACTAATGAATATTGCTGGGCAAAAGAACCAAAAATGGTGTCAAGTAAATAACAACTGTCTCTCCCAGTGGGCATCTGTGTGCAACTTTGAGGCAAATCGTAGAAGATTGGGCATTGAGTATGTTATCAGCCATCTTGAGCTTATTCAGGGTTCAAGCTCAGGTTTTCATTCAAGATGGATTCCAGAACATCAATGAATTCATGATATAGGAACCAGAGCATGATCTGAGTGAAAGCAAACTAAATGTGATTTACTGACAAAACACTTGCTGAGGTAAGAAACCTCTTCTTTGAATGTGTGTTGGCACACATGTATCATTGAGTAGTGTGTGTTCAGCTTTAGATCATTTGCTACAGAGGTCTTACTGCTACTCCTGACAGCCTTGAATTTTCAGATAGGAGATAAGGTTCATAATGGTTCTTATTTTAAGAAACTTCAATGTAGCAGCTACTCCTCCTCAGCCTACATGTGAAGGCTGAAAAATTTAGTATGAAGTTATGTGTTTCCTCAGCACAAAGAATAAACCCATGCAAATAGTAGTGATGTGTAAACCTCTGCATTGTCGCCACATCACCTACTATGTGCATATCAGTGTACTTCTGACTCAAGCAAGTTAGAAGCAAAACAAACCTATGCAAAAGGATTAAAAAGAGAGTGAAATCATTTTCAGGAAGAACAAGACAAAAAGTAGGAAGTTCACTGGATCATTTACACTCCTGTTAGTACTCTAATCTGTCAACATGTCCAAAAAAGCTTTTAACTAATTTGGAAGCTGTAATAGGTAAGCATATCAGCATAGAACTCAACCTCAGCAAAAGAATTCTACTTCTCACTGATGGGAGTTTCCCAATGATGCCTTTGCATTTCACTTTCCAGAGCCTGGCCGACAAACTCTGAACAAGCTCTGTTTCACCTCAGTGTGCTCTACACCGGATTTATGTGGTTCGTCTTCTGGTCAGTCTTTTTGTTTGATGCTTTGGTTGAATTTACTGAAGAGTTCTTTGTTTATGGGGGAAGATTACTATGGGTAAGTAGAGGGAATTTTTCACTTAGTAGTTTTTATTGATATTCAGAATGTTAATTTCATCAGTGACTAGTGTTTCATACACCTCTTTAACAAAAGCTCTGCTTATGCTATCAGCTGAGATTCCCAAAGTAAGTTTTTCTTATATATGCAGAGAATTATATATAAATTATAGTAAAATATGTCATTAAAATATAATCATATTATTGCAAGGAATATACTGTCTACAAGCTTCAATTATGTCATGATTTATTGCATACAACAATCTTATTTTATATTGCATATTTATGTTGTGTATTTAAAAATTATTGTTATTCCCATTTATATTCATTTGACAGAAAAAGGTGTTCCCCAAACTGTATTTCTATTAGAAATTTTAGTTTGACATGCTTAAACTTTTTTCTAGACTCTGAATTAGTCTCATTCTGCTGTGCATTTATATGCTGATTGCTGGATCTAAGATAATAACAATAATTCTCATTTTGTGTGAAGATAACCTTGCACTGAAGCTGGAATATTGACTTAAGTACGCAACTATCACTACTCCCTGCTGGTCTGGTTATTGAGCCACAGGTCTTATTTAGAATGCTGCCATTATAGAACAAACATTTAAGAGAATAATACAGTCAAAAGGCTAGTCTACATTATGGATTTTCTCTACAGGTATTGTTGCATCAATATACGGTATATTTACTTGCTTTAAAACATGATCTTCACCCATAAGGCTTTGGCTTGCTTTTTGACTGTACTGAACACTAAAACAGTGGAAGTTCATGTTTCACTAAAGAAGACTTCACTAAGAGACTGAAGTTTTATTCAGGGACCTTCACATCCTTTTTTGAATTGTGGGTCCTAGAACTGCACACAGAATTTGTGCTGAGGCTGCAGCAATGCTGAGTACAGTGAGATAATCAACTCTTTTGACAGTCTGGTGATGCTGTACCTGGTGTTCCCTCTTGGCAGACAGGGCTGACTCAATATGAGTGGACTGTTGACCAGTACCTCCAGACCCTTTTCTGCCAGTTCCTTTTCAAGCAACTCCTCTCCCTTGCACTTGTGCCCAGCATTACTTCATTTTAGGTGCAGAATCTGGCACTTCATCTTGTTAAACTTCATCCCATTATTTATAGGCCAATGCTCCAATCTGTCTAGAACCTCCTGCAAGATCTGTTGCTCTCCATGAGAATCAAGAGCAGCTCCCATTTGGTATCATCAGCAAACCTGCCAGTAGTGCACTCAACTTCTCCATCCAGACTGTTGGTAAATATATTGAACCGGACAGGCCCTAGAATTGAGCCCTGAGGAACACCACTGATGATCAGTTTCCAGACAGATGTAGCCCCAGTCTCTAAAACCCTTTTAGCTCTGCCCTTCAGCCAGTTCTTCACCCAGTGCATCACGAACCTGCCCATCCCACATCTGGACAACTTGTGTGGAAGAATGCTGTGAGGAAAATTTTAAAAGCCTTACTAAAATCCAATAAAACTACATCCACTGCCTTCCCTTCATCCACTTGATTGGGGATCCTATCACAGAAGGAAAAGTTCATGAAGACTGTATCCTTTGGGAGGGACCCCAAGGTGGAGCAGGGGAAGAGCATGAGGAGAAAGGAGCAGCAGAAACAAAGACTTATGGACTGACCACAAACCCCATTCCCCATTCTACATTGTCCAGAGGTAGAAGGTAGAAGAGTCATGAGTGAAGATGAGCCTGGGATAGAAGGGAGATAGGGGGGTGAAATGTTTTTAGAGTCATTTTTGTTTCTTATTATCTTCCTTTGTTTAATTGGAAGCAAATTAAATTAATTTCCCCAAGTTGTTCCTGTTTTTGCTGTGACAGTAAATGCTGAGTGGTCTTCCTGTTCTTATCTAAACCCATGAGCTCTTCATCATATTTTCTTCCTCTGCCATGTTGATGGAGGGGAAGTGATAGAATGATTTGATGGCATCTAGAGAGCAGCCAAGGTCAAACCACCACAACACTCAAACAAAAAAAAGAGGAAAAAAAAGAGTTTTCTGAATATGTAGAATATACTGTAGTACGTCTCTGGAGTGTACTTAAACTTTCCTCACAGACCTCAAGCAAAGTTAATGTATCAATCATATCTGCATGGTTTCCTGAACTTGCTGTTGAGTATCTTGGTACCCATGTAAAAAATTGGTAGTTTTTCAGCACTGCATCCTATTTAAAAAGCAAGGTCCTTTCTGTTTTCCTAAAATAATCCGTTTTCATCTAGATAGCCGAAATTCTGAAAATAGTGTGTCTGCATTTTCTACACAAGGACTGAGATATATTTCCTGTGGCAGGTATTTGCTAGGAATCTAGACTAAATCCTTCAGTGAGTCATTCTTCAGACTCATTTTAGGTCCCTAATTTATGGATGTTCTTCCAAATTGTTTTTTTGAGGTACTACTCTCTGTTCATTTCATAGAGAGAATATTTAGACAAGAGTTTCAAATTACAGACATAGTTTTCAGATCGGAAGATAAGGCAATGGTGACTTTTCTTACAAAATATAGGGAAGATACTGAGATGAAGATAAAGAAGCATGAGATCATTGAGTGAGAGTAAAGTTTTTCCTTCGTGTTTTTGCATTTTGACATTAGGAAAAAAGAAGACAACATGAAAACCCCTCAACTTTCTTGAAGGTTCTTGAAGCCTGTGAAAGTGAAGTTAATTCAATCTTTGAGGGAAAATTTGAATACCACATCTGTCCCTTGTGTATGCTAATGATTTTGACGCTTATAAATAAAATGAACAGTGCAGTGCAGAATAATTGCTAATTTCCAAAAAACTTCATAAAGATTTTTATTATGTATAGTTACCCTATGTGCTTGGATGAGTGCTTTAAAGTCTCCCTCAGCAGGCATTGATACAGTACACCATAGCAGCACTAAAAAAAAACATTATAGCCTATTATATCAATGAACTGTGCATGAAGAATTTCCTTGGTAGTATTTATTGGTGCAATACACCATGACAACTGTAGAATGTATGATTATGCATTTGATGGAGGAATCATAACAGTTATATTACGATCTCATGGAAATTAAGTAGCACTGTCCCATTCACTTCAACCAAAATCATAATAGCGCTAAAGTGTCTCCTGTGATCACCATGGAGGAAATTGAGAATAATTGTTACTGTGGCAGACCTGATTTTTGAGTACAAGGTTTTCTATTATACATTTTTTTTTTGGTAAATGCTAAAACAAAACGTTAAAACGTGCAACAAGCTTTTATTTAAAACTCCAAAAGCCGTGAGGCTCAGACTGTTTTTTCTCTCCGTATTTAACTAATTGCATTGCACCTTGAAGTATTTTAGGGGTCTAAAAAGACTGTGTGATCTTATAGACTATGTGTGCCATAATCCTCCCTAAATACAAAAGCTGTGTAAAAACAATCCAACAAAACCCAGGAGCTACAGAGCTAAGGCTTCTTATTCCATCCCTAATACATTCTACATGTCTGTGGGTTGCATTTGATTTTCTTCGGTTCTAGGCAGACCGGCTAGTAAAATACTGAGCTGATTCTGGGCAAGACGTTGTTATGCCTCTCCTTTTTACCCTCTTCATGAGAAGGTGGAGGATTGTGCAGTTTACATGAAGGTATTGCTAATTAGTGCAAAGTGTAAACTTAGCATAGGTTTCCAACAAAATCTGCTTCAATATAATCTATTTTTACAAGAATTAAGACTCAGTGTTCTGTGTCTCCACAAATGCCTTATATGGAGTTCCTAAAAAGAAATTAGGTTTCCCAAATCTCTAGTCACTTCTGAAGCTTTCTGAAATCTGTACTGTTGTAGGAAAAAGTGAACAAATATAAAAAGGTTATATGGTTCTTCCTCATAGCCAGAGCAAGAGCCAGTAGAGATGTTATTCTTTATAACAGCTCTTAGAGAAGACTGCTGTAAAGGACAAATTCTGCAGTGAGATTGAAATCTCAGGCTGTTACACAAAGTTCCTTAAGTATACAGAAACAGCGCATAAAAAGAATCATGCCATATTGGAGGAAACACCAGTGATTTTGTCAAAGTGAACATTTCCTTTCAGAGCATGGGAAAAAAAAATCAATAAACACTAATTGACATTTTTATTCTACCCATATAATCCTTTATGTGAAACAGTGAGGTAAAATTGTTCTTCACCCTTTCTTTGCTTTTTTGCTTTTTTTTTTTTTTTAAACTATTTTTTATTTTGAACAGGTTGGTACTTTTTTTTGCATAGAGAGCTCGTCTTTTTTTATTTGGTTTTTTTTGTCCTTCTCAATGGAAAGGATATTTCACAGTCAGATCTAGCTTTTCTTCTGCTCTAAACTCATTTACATATCTGCAAAGTGGGTGAAAAATCATTTTATCGCTTGGTTGGTTAAAATTTGTGAGCAGTCTGTGCATGAGTAACCAAAGTCTGAGACAATGGATAATCAGGGTGAAAATACATTTTAAAAAAATAACAATTCACTAACTTTTTAAAATTATTAATTATACATTGGATAATGGGAAAAGGCTGTGAAGCAACTAAGTGTGTACAACACATTTTGCAAAATTCACGTCTGCATTCATGTTACTAAAGTTAATTTGGGAATAAATTTATTCCCCAAATTGATACAACAGCTTCCTTTGATACAGCAAAAGGTTTCTGTATGGAAAGCACAGCTGAAAGCCTCTGTTTGTTAACTACAAGACAGTGCCTTGGGAATACAGTGATATGTTTTTTCAGTCGGAAGTTGAGAGTTCCCTGTAGCCAGGCTTGTAGAAGAAGTTCAGCCTCTTTTTAACAGTGGAGTGTAGAAAGGAAGCAGTGAAGGAACAGAAGGGTTTTTGTAATATGTTCCTTTTAAAAAACATGCTCTTTCAGAAGTTGTCAAAAAATAGCTGAAGCTACCTCTGTAACTTGATAGAAGAAATAATTTGTTTTGCTATTAACATCTGTTTTGATAACAAAGATTCTGAACCAAAATTAATCCAATCTTTTAAATTGTTCCTTCTGAGTAAAATCAATCTATATATAATTTATAGTTTTATTCAAAATGGCATCCAGCATTTGAAGGAGATAAACACAATCTGAAAACTAAACTAAAAAGGAAGTTGCTCTTTCAAGGATGGCCTGTCCTCTATATTCTTAAATATAGGCCCTAAATGGACTTTTTAAAGAATGACAATAATCCTATGTAGCCCCTTCTGTAGAACATTAAATAGGATCAAAATATTATCCTAAAGATTGAGAAAAGAAAGTAGCAATTACTGTTTAATCATCCCAGTTACAGAGCTTCTACTTGCTTGTTTCCACATCCTGCACTTATTGCCTAGCACACCACTGTTTCCTACACGGTCATAATAAAAATAAATATAAAACACATGCAACTGGCGTTTGGACTTAGTTTTGAAATACTTACAGCTTTCATGTTGCTCACCAAAGATGTAGGGGAGAAAACGCTTCTGTGCTGTTTGTGACTCCCTAAAGAGTCCTTGTAGAAAATTTAATGCAAATGTTATTCTATTTTTTGTATCACATACTGTGCTCATAATAACTGAACAAATTATTGATTTTCAGTAGGGAGATTATTTAAAACACTTATTCTATGCTTTCTGAATCAGTACTAACCATAAGCATGAAAAGCACTCTTATTTAAAATGTGTAATTTATTATGTCACTAGAGAAACTGCTGCGTTTACAGTAACATGCTACTGACAATTGAAATATTTATAAGATTTCTACATATAATTTTACAATAGGTTAGTTTAAAATTACTATATATTTAAGGTCATTAAGTGCTTCACCTATGGGACTCATGGCTGCAAAAATTAAAATCATATTACCATCAGAAATGGCAATACCTCATTCTTGGGAAAGAAAGAAGAAAGAAAGAAAGAAAGAGAAAGAAAGAAAGAAAGAGAAAGAAAGAGAGAGAGAGAAAGAGAGAAAGAGAGAGAGAAAGAGAGAAAGAAAGAAAGAAAGAGGAAGGAAGGAAGGAATTCGGAATTCAGAAGGAAGGAATTCGGAAGGAAGGAATT
>VZTI01003755.1:4125875-4180010 GCA_013397865.1 Struthidea cinerea | reverse complement strand
AAGAAAGAAAGAAAGGAAGAAAGAAAAAGGAAGAAAGGAAGAAAGAAAGCCTAGATAGAAAACAAATCTGTACACTCAAGATTGGGTAAGGTATTTACAATATTTCTAATAAATACAATGTCAATAAGATAGAACTTCACAGACAAATTTATGCTATGCATGTGGCTTCAGAAACATTAATACCTCAGAAAATAGAAAAGGAAGACCTAAGTTCTGACAGTTGTCTAAATGTTAGCAAATAGTGATATATATGTATGCTTAGCTCTGTAGTAGTAAATTAACTAAATAACCTAACTGTGTTCAAGAGTAAATGGGCAGAGAAATTTACCAGAGTGCTTTGGAAGAGCCGTGACTGAGTAGAAGAGCAGGAAAAAGAACTTTTGTCTTATTTCCATATTTCCATTTAGAAATCTTTTTCCTTGGAATGAAATTCAATAAGGAAAGAGTAGGGAGGAAACTGTAGATCTTGCAATGGAGAGGAGTAGTAACTTTGAGAAATACAAATGAGACTGGAGGCTTAGTGATGGGGGAGAGCATTGTTACTGAGAAACTGAATAAAGTGCTTGCAAAAGCAGATCTGCGCTTGCAGACATTATCAGATGTACCTTTTCAGTAATGTTGTTAGCTGAATGTAAGGAGGACAGAGTGGCTCTGAAAACACACGTGGTACTCTGGAGAGGGGTGGGACAAGGAGGATGCAATAAACTCCGTGGTTATCAGTTTGCGTGGAAGAGCAGAAAGAGGGGCATATTTGTCAAGATGTCAAGATGTCAAGAGGCTCTGAAATCCAAAAACACAGAGGATGGTGAAGCTTACAAATGCCATCCCCCCCTGCATTTTGTTTGCTTGATACCCAGTTTTCCAGCCACATTCACAGACTGACACCTTCCCTTGTTTTAGGCCTGTGCACTCAGCTCCATCTTGCACCTCTGTCTCTATATCCTCCTGATAAAGAGAATTCTGATGGCCTGGTCACCCAGTGCAAACATATTAACTATGTTTGCAGCTGACTCACAGTATATATTAGTTAAATATGCTATGCAAGGTGAGCAGTTTGCACAACTATTGCAAAGCTCAGGACACATGTCAGAATAATGATTTTTCTGGTCTGTAGTAGTCACACCCCAAATTAATGCCAGACAGAATTATTTTGAACGGAAAATCAGAAGCATTTCTTAGATATTTTACAGTAGAAGTGTGTTATGATGCATGAGTGGCACAATCAGAATGACATAGAAAAGACACACCTCTTATATGAGTGACGATTGATCACTTCTGCTTGTGGTCTGTCCTGCAATTTAATGTAAGGACACATTAATGCATATCTAAATGTAACAGGGAATTTTCTGTTGTGAGGAAGTCTGTCTCTAATTCTAGCTAACAAAAAAGAAATGCTAGCAAGGGCAATCTCTGTTAAGTTACTCTGCACCAGATGGGACCTGTTTTACTTTTATTGGCAAACTCTCTCCACTGAACAAGAATTTATGTGTATAAAAGTATTTTGAAACCATATCATGTGTCTCAAATTAGATTGTACATGTTGAAATGTATGTTGAAATATAATACAGTTCCTCACTCCCCAGATTTTCTTTCCACATGTTTCTGTGAAAGGACAGACTCAAATTAACACCAGTGAAGGTCATGAGTCACCTATTTCATGTAGTAGTATCTATCAGGAGAGAAATTTTTCAGGTGATTCAGTCTATGTACACGAAATGTAATCTGTGTAATTTTTGACCACTGAAGTTGAAATTGTGTTGAGAGGTAATTTTTTTAATGCAGACATTGATATTGCTTCCTATTAATTCTGTTAAGTGATGTGGTAAGAGATACTATCCACAGACTGCTTTGAACCTTTATGTGATCAACACAAAAATGTTAGTAGAAAATTTCGACTTTTTACCTTATGGCTGTGTTATTAATTTGCTCCTAACTACAAAAGTGGAGGCCACATCCAAGCTTATCTATTGAAATATGCCATTGTGTGATATACTTGGTCCCTTTATTTCTCTTGTAAAAAACAAATTGCCCATCCTCAGACTTCCAGTTGAGTAAAAGCTGCAGCTACACGTTTTTTTTTTTGCAATAAATGGCACCAAGTGTGAATACGTTTATAAAAATTTGTATTTGAATGATATCAAAAGCCAGACCCTCATGGCTTTTGTTAGTTGTCACTAGTGTTTTTAACTTACTCTCTGTCAATGTGATATTATCTTTATTAAAAGGAAGTAATGGATTATTAAAATATGCATATAAATAAAGGGAGGATACAAGTGTTTGGTAGAGAGGCAGTAGCAGCTTTATTCTGTTTTATTCCCACTGAAAATTTGCCATTTGTTCCTGAGACAAGGAATTTCTCTAATTATTATTAATAAAATGAAAGTAATGAGAGGTTAGCATATACATTTTTAAATAGATTTTTTTTCAGCCTGCAAATGAAAACCAGCACCAAAATCAAACATAATTTTTTGTACCCCACTACAACAGTCACTAGTTCACAATCTGTAGTGAAGGCATCATGAAATTTTCCTGAATGTATTAAAATTTCTCCTAATGATTGAATTATCATTTGTATTTCATGTCTTAAGAAATAATTTTTGTTCTTTGTTGAGTGCTCAATGTCATCTTTCCTTTTGTTAGAAAGTAAATTAAATAACTCAAAGAAGCTTTGTGCAGAAATGTTTGCTCCTTTGTTTGGTCCCAGAATGTTGGGAATACAGATAGCCTCCTTTCTTTGCAACAGCAAGTGTAATAGCTTTGACAAGAACATGAGAAGGATAGTTGTGAGCAAAGACAAAATGCAAATAATATGGCTAAGGGCCCGGTTAGGGAACAACTGGCACAAGTGTGAGTTATTATTACCATGTCAAGCTTTGCTGAAGTCATTTCAAGCTTCAAAATATTTATTTTGGAATTGATTTAAAACAGTCTGAAAAATAAAATAAAATTGGGCTACTTGCCACTACTTTGCTCATAATATGATATACAAAACAGCTCTTTCCTGAATTCAGAAGGGATAGGCTTGAACTGCTTTTCAGTAGAAATTACAAAATGAGTGCTTTCCCCAAATGGGCAGGACACTAATATCTTATAATGTACAAATAACAAAATCTTCATGAAATAATTTTGACTTTTCTTTGTTCTCCTTTGAAATGACACAACAACTGTTAAGCATAAAAATCTATGGGAGTTTGGGAAATAAGCTGCCAGATCCACAAACTGTAGTACTTCAAGGGATTTAGTTCATACTATTCATAATTTGCATACTTCTTATGAACTATTGTCTAAATTTGGAGGTGCCTAAACTGTCTAGATAATTTTTTTTGTCAGGCTTCTAATGTTGCAAAAAGTACTGAGTCCTTACATCACAGTGGAACTCACACAGTCCAGAGAAACTTGCTAAGCTGATTGAATGGATATGATCGAAAATTCGTGTTGGACCAAGAAGAGCACTAGTTCCACATCCAGTGACCCAGAATTTAGAGCAGCTTAGAACGTTCCTCAACTTAGAACGTTCCTCAACTGATTTTAACACAGCTTCCCTGAAACGCTTGGTCAATGAGGATATTGGGCTTTTATGTAAATTTTTTTATTTAATTGCAGGACACTCAATTCATAAAGGAATGCTCAACATCCCTCCTTCTTGAGTTGTGTTAAGCCTAATAGGGCAGTCAGTCTTTTCCTTCTGTGCATTAATCACAGCAGACTCTGTTGGAAGCAAAATGATTAACATGAAACTGGCCTGCAGGAGGACTGCAGTATGAACTTCAGCTCAGAATGACTCAGTAATGTCAAGACTTGGCTAGTTGATTCCCACAGCTTTAGCACAAACTTGAGTCTGCAGTGAGTGTTACCACTAGAAAGCTAGGCAATAAAACGCTTCAGTTTGCGCACACTTATAGGTGAACAGGAATATTGTGGAAAGAAATTTGAACATATTCAAGTAGCAGTGAAATGACTTAGTTTTTAGAGAGTTTTGTATCATTACTTTTGATGCTCTACTTAAAGAAATCCAATAATTTGACACCACTCTAAATATTTGCAATACCTATAGGGCCCCTCTCCATACCAAGAGGGGGCCTTTGTCCAGACAAGCAAGTTTAGATCTTCATTGTCAAGAAAGTATCTAACTGTTACTAAACTTCAGTGAAATATTTCCACTGACTTCACTGAGCAATGGAAGTTGGCTAAAACAAGTCATTAAGGTCCAGAACCTTCTGATTATTTAGGCGTCTTGATGTCATTGGTCTCAGTAGGAGCCATGTGTCAGATGTGCTGAAGGATCTGCAATGTGTCAGAACCACCTTTGAGAAATGACAGTAATGTCTGAAACCTTCACGCAGGGGATCTGAGCATTAGGGTTACACAAATGTGATTACACTCTTTATCTTTCCCAAGCTGTTTAAAATCAGGTAGGAAGGCCAAAAGAAATGAAATTTCACAAAGTGATTCCATTTCAAGAATATATCCCATCCAGAAAAAAAGAAAGCAAAGCCACGAAATAAAACAGTCTGTTTATTTTTCCTCTTGTATTATCTTGAGGTAGAGCTGCTGCCTAATGGTTGGCCTGGAGCATATCACAATGAATAAGTACAATGGTCAAGGCATTTTTTACCTGAACCTAGCTCATAATTAAGCTGCCGGTCCCTCTAGCCAGTCCCAGAGCTTTATGGACCTGCAAAATTTGCTTAGGCAGTAGTTCCACTAAGAAGGAAAGGAAAGAGAAAAACCCAGGAAGCAAACAGTGTTTTGTTTAAAATAGGAGCACAGATCACATTCTAGCAGCACCCAAACCTACATTGCTGATAACACTGTCAGTATAGAAAAAAAATAATTATTTTGGGAGATATGGTTTAATTTTCCTTTCCGAAAAACTCCAAAAGAATAGCTTAGGTACCTTCGTCCTCTTTATCTCTTGTGACAGAAAGCTTTGTGGGTTTCTAAGCCATTCCTGCTGTCCCCCAGACTTTGTCATTATCGGTGAGACAGCAGAGGTGGACGGTACACAGAATAGTGTTGACAGCTCTGCCTGGCTGTGTTATTTTTCCCCACGTGTAATACCTGCGATGTCGCATCGATATAACTTTCTTTTCTCGGCACTCCTCCATTTCCTGAGTTATACTGACTGCCCTTCAAAATCACAGCCTGGAGGTAAATCAGCAGTGTCTACTGGGCCTATTTTAAATAAAACTACCAGAAAGATGCTTCATGAAAGCATTCTGTGCGGTAACACCCTGCCAAAAATGGGCCATCCTACTCAAGAAACAAGTGTAGTCAAGTCTGACTGCATTTCAAGAATGTAGAATTTTGATATTGCCCTCTTTGGTGGCAAATCCTGCTTATCGCAATCATCGCTTGGTTAGGTGTTCTACATTCTGTGATCCAACAGCTCAGAACTAATACTGTTTTATATTAAACTGCAATCTAAATTATAACTGCTTCAGGGATCACTTCAGACTATGATTACAGGTTGCACTACCAAAAATCAGTGATACAGGTGGTAAATTATCATGATAATGGTCTCCTGGTGCAGAGAAACAACCCAGAATATATTTCAGCTCCATTTTCATAACACTTTGGAAGATCCTTTTGCATGGAAGTGAGCAAATTCTTCCTGTTTTCAGAAGCATAAACAGCTGGTGACCTCCTCTCTCTCTTCGTTATCATACAGCATTTTAAATTTAGTGGAGATTTCAAATAATTATCATCATAATTACATTTATTACAGCACTGCAGAGCTGATTTGGAACTCGTCAGGTAATATGAATTACTTTTTAAAATAAAGACTTAGGATAAGTCAACAGAAAAAAATCTGTGAAAGCCATCTAACCAATGTTTAGTTAGATGCATTGTACATCTACTGAACTAGCCACATCTAGGTCTTTTATGTATATCAAGAGGAGAAAAAGAAAATTTAATGAGCACTATGCTCCCAACTTATTTTAGATAATTACTTTACTATGAGATGAGTTGTGTCCAAGACTTTCTATTTCCTTCTAGTAACTACAAGTGAAGTTAAAGGTGCCTGCGCTGGATCCAGACATACTCATAAGATGAATCTCATCCACACTGTCAACCTAGCACTACTTCTAAATGGTAGGTTTCACTGCAGGGTCAATCCAGTCCAGCTGTGGACAAAGGAGCACTGTTGTGGAACAGCTAAACCCCCACAAAATCAGAAGTATTTATTTATTCTGCACTGGATGGTTTTAGTGGGAAGGGAAGGAGAGAGATAAAGGCTGTTAGTCTGATAAATCCATGTTCAGTGTTAGCTGGCTCCACAGTGTTTCAGCTGAACTGCTTTCAACACCTGAACAAGCACTAGAGCCTGTACAGAGCACAGCCATCACCATTTTACGTGTTCTAAAACATCTCTGCTCTATCCATACTGATAAGTTAAATGTCCCTGTGTCTGGTTTCCAGCACCGAGGTGACTGGTGTGGGACACCAGTTTTTATGCTATTATCTGTGTAACAACAGTGTTGCTTTCTAAACATGCAAACAACCTGCAATCCCTGCTCACTCAAATTCCCCAGCCTGGTGAAATAAAAGGCAATACTGTCAAGAGGCCAAAATTATTCCTGAGACTTTCCATCAATTTGGTAACAGAAAGAGCCAGGGTCTTGGGTTCATTTTCAGGTCTTACTCTCCATGCCCAGACTCCCTCAGGGATTCCACCTAACCTGCCCAGGATTTCTGTTTCAGCCCCAGTTGGATTGACAGGAAATTTTTACAGTTGCTGCTAGACCTGCTGCTGAGCAAGAACCTGAAAACACATATTTTTTGCTAAAATCTCTTATGAGAATAAATCCCTTCACTGAATTAAGACTAATGTATATAGTTGCAGCTACTATTTGATAAAGCAACAATAGCATGTAATGCTGTTTCTTATTTTCTTTCATGAATTCTTTCAAGAACTTTTAAACATGTTAACAGCACAAAGAGGTTTAGAGATAAATCTGTTACTTGATGAGGTCACTCACCTCACAAGTCTCTTTCTTTAACACTGATGATGGACACTAGGCCGCCTGGAACCTTGTTTTGGAAGGTTATGAGTAGGGGGATGATAATCTCCCAGATGAATCTGAACTTGTTTGAGACTTGCTGCTCCACCTGGATGCACATGGAGCCTCATGGGAGTTATTCCAAGGTACTGAAAGAGCTTGGTGATGCTATTGAGAGACCTCTCTGTTATTTTTCGATGGTCTTCAGAGTCTGCACGTCCCCAAGGAATGGAGGGTGGCAAATCTTGTTACAGTCTTCAAAAAGGGTAAGAAGGAAGACCCTGGTAATTACAGGCCTGTCAGTCTCCCTTCAGTGGTAAAATTATGCAGTTACTGACATTTACTGAAAAACGCTTGAGAGACAACACAATCTTTGGTTATAGCCAACACAGGTTCATGAGGAGAAAGTCCTGCTTAACAAACTTAATTTCCTTTCGGGACAAGGCGACCCATCAAATTGATCAAGGGAAGCCAGAAGTGTTGTTTTATTTTAGCAAAGCTTTTGATACTGTCTCTTGTATCATTTTTCTGGACAAGAGGTCTATTCAGCTTAAAGAAGAGAACGGGTGACCTCATCACAATCAAAAACTTCCTCAAGGTGGGCTGTAGAGGAGGAGCTGCTGATCTGCTCTCTCTGGTGACCAGCAATGGGATTTGAGGAAATGGAATGAAGCTGCACCAGGGGAAGTTCAGCTTGGACATTAGGAGAAGTCGCTTCACTGAGAGGGTGGAGCAGGGTCCCCAGGGAAGTTTTCATGGCCCCAGGCCCCAGGCAGAATTGATGGAGTGCCTGGATGCTCTTAGCCATATGATTTAGTTTTAGGTAGTCTTGTGAGGAGCAGGGAGTTGAAATCAACGTTACTTGTGGATCCCTTCCAGTATGAGATATTCTGAGTCTATACCTTAGAAACCAATATGGAAACTACATTGATGTTCCAAGACTTATGTTTTAAAAAGCCTCAAATGTAAAAAAGGGTTTCATGCTAACTAAATTATTATAAGCCATTTACTCCCAACATTCTTTTGCCAATATGAATTTCTGACTATATAATACTGTTTTGTAATACTAATACATTTGCATACTTGCTGTGAAGGTGTTCCACTTGCTTATATTTGGTAGTGAAATTTTAAGTCCCTGTAGTATCCAGGAACAAGGTGATGTAATAATACCAATTTAATTCTTCAGAAGACGGGCACAAAATTGAGTGTGTTGCTGTCTGTGGAAGTGTTTATCCAATTTAAGCTTATTCTCACTGAGGTCATTTCAGTCTATTGAATAGCTCATAATGCACAAAGCAAGACAGACTTAACAAGGGAAAGAAAGAAGATTAAACAGAAAGAGAAGGATTACTTAAAGAAGATGTTCTGTGGTGAGGAGGAAGCTTTGAGCCTTGCAAACTGTGAGGTTTGACTTACAACTCAGCACGCTGCACTCAAGTATCACATATGTACATGTACAAATATTGGTAGCAATGAGCTAGTGGCCATCAATACATTCTGATTTCACAGAACACTTAACAGTAGAGTTTACAATTCAGCTATTTTCAGAATAATAATTAAAGAAATGTAATCCTTAATTAACAAACTTCAAAGCGCATCTTTTCTTCTAATAGGCAGCACCTGCAACTCATTAAAATGATTTGTTGGGATTACTAGATTTTTCTAATGTTACAGGGACAATTGACTGCACCCATATGCACAATTAATGTGTCTTTCAATGAACAAATACATAGAATTCACAAGGTGATTCATTCACGAAAAAAGAGGGAAAATGTTCAGTAGTGCATTATAAACATAGTTAATGATCTCAGAAGAGATCTACAACAGTGCTGGACAAGATACTAAAGATTGTAGATTTAAGGTCTTTGGCCTTCAGAATATTTAACATAAAACCATTTGGTAAAAATTACTCAATGACGTATCTATATGATACTTTATCTTGAGCTGAATACAACAAATTTTTCCATTTCTATGAGTGTATGGTTATGCCACAGAAAGCTAAATTTTTTCATCCAATTTCTCACACCTGCACAAATAAAATACAGAATTCACCATTCTTATTCTATTATAAAGAAAACAGTTTGGTGTAGTCCAGATTTCTAGATCTAAATCTGTCCAGTGACAACATAAATTATAACACTTGGAAACAACTGTTGCAGTATATTTCCTCAGACTGCATTCAATGTACGGGCCTGGTTACTATTAAGGATAATTCACATTTGTAAGACTTTGAAAGCAGAGGAACTCCCATGACAGAGAAGACAAATGGGAGCAATAGTGTGTTGCGACTTACATAGCATTTACCATCCTATGCACCTAAGGGCCATTAAAATTCACATTAAACCTTACAAAAAGTTTCTATGAAGTAAATACTTCTATTATTCCTACTTTACAAATGAAGAAACTGAGGCCCAAAAAGAACAACCAATATTCTTAATGACACATACAAATAAATGCAGCAAATAACTACAGACCTATAGTTTGAGCTCATAAGTTTGAATCTTAGTTCAACACTTTGAGAAAAAAACATCACATGCTTCCTTTCGGTAAATTACACCTTGTATTATTGTTGTTGTTGTTGTTGTTGTTATTAGAAGGAAAGTTTATTAGAGGGAAAGTAAGGTTTTCTCAATTATAAATGAAAAATTCTCCAGAGAATCAACAATGATAAAACTGAAGTCTCAACACAGGACTGAAACCCCTGAAGCTCTTTCCAAACCTTCAGGAAATTCTACCATACTACTTGTTCCATCCTGTAATAAACTACGAACATGACACTCAGTGATAAAAGACCCAGTTTATAACTTAATTTCCATTTTTCCAAATATTCTCGCAGGTAGTCCAGCAAATTAACAAATTCCTGTAGGTCAGTACAGTTTAGCAAGGAGAGGAAAAGATAGAAGTGGAACCAGTAAAACTTTCACAATCACTGATTTCTCACCTTCAGGGAAGGATGCTAGTGGCCAGAAACACTGCTCAGAGAAAAAAGCGATCTGCTACACAATATCCTGTGCACCCTTTTTGTGCACTCTTGTTTGCAGTGAGTGGGAAAGATTAGAAATTGATCCTATAAATCAACAACTGTGACTCAGAAGTTGCAGCAACTCTGCAGCCTGATGCTTTCTAGGATCTGTTAGCTCACTCCTCCAAGAACAGGCATTGGAATTTTGATGAAATGTTAGATAAAGTCCTGCTTTCTGTAGAAAGATCATCACAAGCTAAAGATAGACAGAAGGTGAACAAGCACTGTGCAAGTTCCCAGTGCAAGCTTGTCAATATGGCTTACAACTGATTAGTAAAACTTTGCATTCCAGCTCTTCTCATCTGTGTAAATTGCTAGATATCCTCTGTTACTCCAAAGAAAAGCAATATTTAATGTATAAACTCTGTATCTGCTTTCTTTCTGGTTGTCTCCAGATGTCCCATCAAAGTCTTAGTACTGATGTTAAACAAATTCTCACATGGAATCACATGCAAGTCTATTGATTATAATACATATGTTCTAAGTTGGGTTGTATTTGAAAGAAAAAGGTACAACTTCTTCTTTTGAGCGCCTTCTGTTGTCTCTGAATGCAAAAGCACACAGCAAAGAGGATGTTCTTCACTTGTTAAAATGAATATTTAGATATCCAATGTATTTAAGAGAATACCAATCATCCAAAGCTTCTGAACAAGAACTTTTAACTCTACAAGAAGAGAATGTTGTGCCTTTTTTCTTTTCCTGGTGCAAAACCTGGTGAGGTTATTGGCAGTTTCTGGCATGACCTGTCATACAAATTGCGGATGACTTTAATGGGTTTATCTGCATTCATGTGAAAGGAAAGTTTATTAGAATTTAGGTATTTCAATCTTTCAACACCAAAATTATTGTGATTTTTTTTATTGTCTAATGAATTAGTCAGAATTTCGTCTGCTCTTTTGGAAAAAAGATTCATCTTACACATTTTTTTCACTGACTCATACTTGCTGAGTGCTCTACTTTCATCTTTATCTAGATGGTTATCTGTGTGCACTTACTAATTGTTTCTTATGACTTTATTGGTGTACATCAGCTGAGAAGGCAGTTCAATACCTTTTTTGACACATTCTATGGATTAATTTACCCCATATTTTCTGTTCTTTTCCTAATAAGTGTTTTTAGAACAGTCACTGCTGACCTAAATGCTTATTGCTTTTGTTCTGCCCCATTTCTTTTATCAATGTGCCCGCTCCATCCATTTATGGTGCTTCATAAGGGTGTTTTTATAATAGTTTGTTATCATTTATTACATTTTTTTAAAATTTCTTTTGTATTATTTTTATGCAGATGTATCACGGTAAGGTCACGTTTTATGAAAACTACTTGTACTGCCAATGATTGTTTACATTATTGCCACTCTTATGTACATAACTTGCTACAGATGTTTATTAAAAAGGCACTGATAATTTGTGCCATACATGGGAAGATTAAATTTTTATATATATATATAAATAAGTGAAAAAAATTTCTCAACCAGTTTGTACAGTTTTCCTGTATGTGAAAATACAGATGTTGCATGATATCCGGCTCAACACCTCCAAGAAAAACACATTTCACATCAAATAATCTGCAACAAAAATATAGTAGTTTACAACCCGTGTCAACAAATAATGCCTTCCTTGGGGCATGAACATCAGAGCTAGAGCACTGTCATTTTTTTATTCTGTAAAGCAAACGCTTTTAAGCGTGTCTTGCATCCATTTCTATATAATTAAGAGAAACAAAGCAACACAAAATCGTGAACATTATGAAATGCTAATTAAAAATAATAGACACAGGATAACAAATCAGCAATTCAAGACCATTTTTGTGCTTTGAACTGGTTGGTGTTGTCCCTCTAATTAATACCATGTCATGTTTTCATGCTTCATGTATCCAATTGCTGTGCCAAGTAGTCTTCATCCATTCAACCATTTCCCTCAGGGGTTAACGATTTTAGTCTCAGTGTATTTTGAATGATAGTGTTCATATTCTAAATTCAAAGGACATTTTCTTCTTGCTTTGAGTTCTACATGAGCTAGCTGCCTTTTTTTTTTTTTAACAAGATAAAAGGATACCTGTGGTTTTACTGAAATTATATAAATTCCTGAAATCTTATTTTGCTAAATCATTGAGCTAATTTTATTCACATACTAGCAAGTGCTTTGGTCAGAGACACAAATATTTGCAGGCATACATGCAAAGCTGTTCTAACAGTGTTTCATCAGCTAGTAAAATATTTCCTTTCTTACACAGAAAACATAAACATTCTAATTTTACATAAAGTAATGGAATCTTTGTCTGTCCATGAACCTGCATAAGAAGGTAAGTGCTCAAGGGTTTATGCACTCAATGAGATAAAAATGTAACAATATGAACGATCACAAGATGATAAAAATAGGAATTTAAGCAGACAAATTACAGAGGGCAATGAGGAAATAAGATCATATCATTATAGTATAAAATTGAATGTAATCTCAATAAGAGCATATGAATACAATGCCCACCAGAAGAGAAAATTCTGATCCTCATACTCTTGTAAGGACGGAAAAGCATGTTCAGTGTGATGTTTTCCCACAG
Organism: Struthidea cinerea; assembly: GCA_013397865.1. NCBI lineage: Eukaryota > Metazoa > Chordata > Aves > Passeriformes > Corcoracidae > Struthidea > Struthidea cinerea. Next base: position 4,167,428 of record VZTI01003755.1, on the reverse strand, counting down.
GCAGGCAGGTGTTCAGCCATCTCCCAGAAAGCAGAGCTCCATCCCGTGTAAAGGTGACTTGGGAAGACAAATGTCATCACATTGGAAGTCCCTCTCCTTCTTCCCCCAGCTTTACATGCTGAACTTGATGCCATATGGTCTGGAATGTCCCTTTGGATGGTTGGTGTCAGCTGTCCCAACTAACAACCCTTCCAAGTTCTTGCACACCCCCAATCTACTCACTGGTGTGTTGGGTAAGATGCAGAAAAGGCCTTGACTCACAGCACAGCAGTAACAAAATCATCCCTGTGTTATCAACACGGCACAAATTCAAAACATGGTCTCATGCTGGCCACTATGAAGAAAATTATCTCAGCCAAAATCAGGATATGATGCAACAGTGGAAAGGGAGTGTATATTATAGGGACCAATATCCAGCTGAGTAGAAACACATTTTTTCTCGCTGTGCTTTAGAAAGTTCAAGTTAAAAGAAAAAGGCAGCTGGAGGAAGGGGACAGGTAGATGTAAAAGAGGAGGAAAGACAGATGAGGGGAAAGAATGAGTTGAACTAGGACACCCAGAGGGAGAGTCTGGTCCACACAATTCTAGGCATCACACCAATCCGAAATATCAAAGTAGACTTCCCTTTATACCCTACTGCAGCAAGTCACCCAATATTCCTGGCTTTTAAGGTGGCACTGTCAGATTGGAAAGACTGTTAGGATGTGTATGTCACTGTATACTCTACTCCATGAATCCATGTGAATATATATAAAAATATCTCTTTGTCTAAATACATACATGTATTTATACCTGTATATATACATTTATACGACTGTGTATGCATAATCAGTTTTTCTCTCAGCTTCTGTAGAGAACAATTCCCATTATTAAAGGCATCTAAAGTTAGAAAGGCCTCTCTCTCACCATAAACTGTGGTGAGGGTAGATGACTAGTTTTAACTAGACACCTAACAATTTCATAGTTCAAATTAATTGTAAGCATATAAAATGAGTTCCGACTCTTAGGAACTAGGCAATTTTGTACATCTATATTTTTACTTAAATGTTTGTGAAATAACAGTTCTAAATTTCTGCTCAGTAGCTAGGAATAATTGTTTAGGATTAATGAATTTGCACTGCTGTAATAAAAGAACCAGAATTCAGAAGCATAAGTTATCATTTCTATTCTTACACTGTTGTTCACAAATAGATTTCTTCTGTTTTGTTAAAGTTGTTTTTGTATTAAAAGTGTAAAAAATCAGCTATAGTGTTTTTTGGAATTATTTAGTGGAAATGAGATTAATTTCTTGTGTAGATATTTTTTCCACTTATATGTCTTTGTAATAAGACTTTGCGTTTTTTTCTTTCTTTTCCTTTTCTGAATAGAATGCAGAAGTGTAAGTGCATATCTGCTATAATACACATTGAGAAATGAACCTACAAAGAAGTCATCGTAGCATAGGAAGAAGTGCAGGCTATAGCTGAAACTGGACCATGATAATACTGCGATCAACTGTTCCATACAATTCATCAAATTTCGTAATAACTATATTAGAAATCAGTTGTCGACTGCTATAGATTTTGCAATGAGTACACATATAAATCACAGTAAAAAAGAAAACTAAATGGAAACTGAGCAGAAATAACAAGATAAAACTTACTGCTTGAACTGATTATTGCTACTACCACTTTAAAAAAATAAATGGCTGATAGCAGGGATTCTGCCTCCTGGTCTTACACCTTTATATGGGAGCCCTACAGAGAGATGTGCCATTTTCTGAGCACTGAGAAGGATAAGGAAAGGAAAAGTTTTTGCTGGCTTGACACAGTCAACCTCGAAGAACAAGAAAAAAAATCCCAACAAATAATGCACATGCAGCGCCTAAAGGGCTCTCCCAAAGGCATTGGAGAGACTTAAAATTCACAGACACTTTACCTTGATGCTTAACAGACAATGCTGTCCAACTGTTGATGGCATAATGCAATAGGGAGACAGTGTATTTCTGTTTAAGATTAACACATCTGCATCAGAGGGAAAACTTTGCACAGTACTACTGTACTACTTTTGCATCAGTATCTGGCATATGCAACTGAGTGCAATGCAGATAATTCCTAAACAGCATCCAGAGTGTCCAGTAGTCCACATAGTGCAGAGTTGCAGCTGACAGCAATGCCAAATTGGCTCCCTAAAGCAAAAGAGTGCTCTATCTGCAGTAACCAGCCTGGCCTCTTATAACTCATATATAACACCAGAAATGTGCTAGATTAAATATGGAGCTGAAAACTTTTAGTTTTATAATGAAAGAATACAAATATTTTATCTGAAAAAAATAAAATGCTTGGCAGATTTAAGAACTTCATTCAAAGATGTTTTAAATTGAACCAGAGTTTTGAGCCAATGTAATTATTCCGTTTTGTCTTGGCTCTACTGCCCTGTTGTATTCCCATCACCACTTTATCGTATGTAGATACAGTAGAAAAAGCTGAAGATCAGATGAAGCTAAACTGAAGGTGCAATAAAAATAGGAGTGAATGATGGGTTGAAATCCCTGCAGTTCAGCTGGTGGTAGCTTGTCAGAAAAGTGAATGCCACACCCTGACAGAAACAAAGCTTTTCTTTAGATTTGATTGTAATGCTTTTATGTTAGTTTATTTTTTAATAGCTTGCCATAAAAACCAAAGCTAAAATAAATGTGTTATGCAAAGCCACAGAGACATCAAAACAAAATGGAAGCTGTTTATATAACAACTGCAACAAAATTGAGAATGCATGTTGAGTCAAATGTACCAGAGCAGGAGACAATTCTTTTGTGTGTTCAGAGAGGCTTGAAAAATTTTTTGAGTTAAATGTTCAAGCATTTGCACAACAAAAAATCATTCTAGATTTTAGAAATGTCTGAAGCTATTATTTTCAGTTCTGCCCCTCAAATTACCCCAAATTTTCTGTTTCATATATGTGCATTGGTGTCCTGTGCACTGGTAGGGACAAAAATAGCTTCATTCCCTACTATTTTTTTAGTCTTTATTCTTTCCAGCCTCATCACAACTGGATGGCCAAAAGTTAAATACAGTGGAAACCACAAGCAGAAGTTTCTACAGAAAGTCCCTGACCTTTCATGCCTATTAATTGGGTTTTCTTTTACCTGGTTACAAACTCTTAGACAACTAGAAATCAATTTTGAGGATTTGGGTGTATGCTTATTTTGCAGATTGTCATAATCACCACTAACTTCTGCAAATTTTTCCTCAATTTCTCAGCTTTTTGTAGGTTGAGAAAAAATCTAGTGGAATCAATACTGCATTTAAAGTCACAATGGCTTAGGTAGAAGATCACTGCTAGAACTTGCAAATAATTATTTTATAAATGGGGATTCTCTACAGTAGAGGAATGTGACCAGTAGGAAATTTCTTGAATATACTTACCTTCAATAGGCAAATTGTCATGAGTACTTCCCAAAAAGATATAAAGATACAGAACTGCAAATGCTTTTCTTAACCCTCACCCCCTCTTCCCATTTAAAGCTACTTTTGCGTAGAGTTTTATTTGTATTCTACATTCAAAAATTCCTGGGAAGAGATTTCATCACATCAGCACTCCTTACATACTGGTGATTTGACCAGAAATAAAAGGAAATCAGTCATCTAATCACACCAGTAAACATTTTAAAAGCAAAGAAGAGATGATTCTGACACAGATAAAATAATAGGTCTTCATAGAAATAAAATATAAAAACCAAAATATCATCATGTGGACTGAGGTGTTAAATTCAGTTGGGTTCTTTGACCTTTGTTTTTGATGGTAGACTTGCCAGTCCATGGCCCCATTGTGAACTCTTTCTCAATGTTATGGATTAGCAAGAGTTACCAGGAGCCTACTTCTGATGTCAGAGGGATCCCTTAACTTGAAAAGAGACTCACGAGTTATCCTCCATCTGATTCTGAAATTTTCTTTTTCCTTCATATAAGAGCTGCAGGTTATAGAGAATCTGTATTTCTAAGAAGAATTTAGGCATTATAAACCCTACTGTTTTCTTTAATCTAATTTGCTTTTTAAACAGTTTGGAAATTTTTTTATATTTTAGTCAATATATTTTGGCTCAAGCTTAACCTTGCAGACATCTTGCATATACACACACCTCTTTCTCATGTCTCCAAGGAAAGATCCTGGCAAAATCACATCCTAACTGTATAACTCCAACAAATTCTTTACTATTTAAATAAAGTTATCCACGATGAACCAGCTAAATATAAAACTGTTATGACTTCTGACAGATAAGCTAAACCTGTAGATCTATTGATTGGGAAAGGATGGAGGTGTTGAAAAGACTGTGATAGAGAAAAAATGGAACTTGTCTATCCTTGTGACAGACTGATCTTATGGGCATCCATCTCCAGCACAGCCATCTGTGCTTCTTTTTATTTACACCTATTTCCTTTTTGGTCACTGTACTGTAGTTTCCAAGTGCATTATTTTATCACTAGAAAGGGTCTTCAGCTTTTTCCAACATGTGGACCATATTTTCAGAAAGCAAATGTCTAATGGATACCTTCCTTAGATGTGATCAATTACAACCTTAGGACAAGTTTCTTACAGGGATAAAGAGGAGGTTAATCAAGCACATATGCAATTGAGGTATACATGTTTTATACTTATAGAACCAGTTAGCCACACTGTCTGATTCTGTTCATTGTTTAATCTCTTGCTCCTGTCTGCTCTACTTCCTTCTCTTTCCTTGCTCCCCATGTCCTGAATCTGCACATCTCTGTCTCCCCTTCATTCTTAGGGTCTTTTGTTTTTTCTCCTCAGCTGCAGAATTGGAATAAAAATAACTTTTTTTTCTGCCTTCTATTGTTTCATCTGTGTTACGCCAGAGCTTCTGATTCATAAACTACCTGAATACATGGAGGAAAAAAGGCTTAAAGGAGGCCTCACTGTGCAGTTCTCTGGATAAATATGCTTTAGAACACTTTTTTTTCTGAGTGTTTATTTAAAGATAAATTATTATGTTATTAAGGAAACAAAACCATCAAACCTGCATTTTCATTACTCTCTCAGTGATTTTATCTGAGTCTTCAGACTATAGGTAAGTACTATGTAACTCCAAGCATATAACCAAGTAATTCATGGTAAATGTAGTAATGATTCTCTCACAGTTTAAAATGAGATTCTCCTGAGTTCAAATCAGAGCAGGAGTCTATCTCAGCTGCTTCGGAGGAACTAATCTCTCCTCATCGGTACTCTGGGGAGCCATATCAGAGTAGCTCTCTAAGCTGTCACTAGGTTCACAGAACAGGTTCTGCCCAAGGCATGAACAAGCTCATGGGTCAGGCCCTGGAGCTATAGGTTGTGCACGGTATGAAAGCACAAGTATGACAGCAGAGGGATGCACAGCATGTTAGTTCTTCCATCCTAAGGAAAGGGTTATCATATAGACTCACAGACTATTAAAATGAGGTGAGCACAAAGTATTTCATAAAGCAATACAGAGCTGTGCTTCAGAAAAACTCCCCAATGGTTTTGCTACGGATTTGTCAGAGGGTGATCATGGCAAAAAAGATCTAAACCAAGTAGAAAAGGTATCTGGCAAGCACATTGCAGAGGATTACTAAGCGACAGGCAGAGCACCGAAACAATTGCAGTGAGAATGGTGTAGAATTTCTTGATGCACGCCCAACCCAGCTGTGTGATACCTGTAGAGAGGGCCTGATGTGTTTTCATCACTGCACCCTCTTCATGCTGGCTCTGCAAACTCTAGCCTTAGGGTCTGTCCCTGTGAGCTCAAGCATTGAGCTGCTCCCCTTTTGTGAACAGAAAGACTTAAAAAACTGTTAAGAAAGTGTCAAGTACATCTCATGGACAATAAAAGAACAAAAACTAAAATATGTTAAAACAGTTATTATGTATAGATTGATACTTACAGAATCTTTGTATTGAATAATTAGGCTGCATTTGTGACTACAGTTGTGTTTGTAACAACAAACCTCTATTAAAATATTTTATTTTTATATAAAGTCATGCTTTTTCATCTAATTTAATTGTAATTGAGTAGACAAGGAACAATAAATTGTTGACAACTTTAATTCAAAGAAAAGTATTTTTCCATAGCCACTGCATGCCAGCTCATTTGTAACCCTTCCCACTCATCTGTAACACAGTATGATACCATGTTCTGGGAATTAGTTATACACAACATGATACAGCAGAATATATTCCAAAACAGTATTGGACAAAAATTTGTCCAAAAATATATCTCTTCAGTCATGGGTAAATAAGACAATAATTTCATCTGGTGTATTTGTCATTGTGGTCAATGTCATTATTAATCACATCTAGAGTGTATATTTAATTTGGCTTCTGTCCTAAAGGGCTTTCCTTTCCCTTTTCCTTTTGTTAGTTCAGTGGTTGCTGGTCACAAAGTGTTCCTACTTCTTGCCGTCATTGCTTGGTGTGGAAGCAAAGACTCTGTGGTGGCTCTGAAATCTGCTATATGCGTTGTGATTGTGTCCAACAGAGTTGTGACTCCACAGACTTGTCCATTGAGCATGTGCTGCAGTATCTAGAAAGGGATGCTAATTAAAAACTCATTATAGGTATACCCCTTGATGTACAGGTGCATAAGACAAGAAACTTAATATCTATAGTTTCTGTCTGAAACAATACTTTGTATAATACCAGAAACTTTTAAAATTTACAATATAAAGAGGAGAGAATGTGTAGAAAGTGTGGTTTAGAACTATATAATCACAGAAACATTTTGGTTGAAAAAGACCCTTAAGGTTGTTAAGTCCACTCCAACACTTTCAAGTCCTAAGCACCATGTCTACACGTCTTTTTAATACTTGCAGGGTTGGTGATTCAACCGCTTCCCTGGGAAGCTGGCTTCAATGCTTGACAGCCCTTTCAGTGAAGATATTTTTCCTAATATCTAGTCTAAACCACCCCTGGCACAAGTTGAATATGTTTTTTCTTATCCCATCACTTCTTACTTCTGAGAAGAGAGAGACACTCACCTCACTTCAACCACCTCACAGGTAGTTGCAGAGAGAGATAAGGTCTCCCGTCAGCCTCCTTTTCTCCAGACTAATTTACAGACTGTCATAAATCAGGAGAATTTTGTCTAGAAGAGTATTTAGCTTCTCATCCTTATGCAACAAACAGAATTTAATATATTTATTCTTGTACACATAACAAAAATTACATTTGTCTACTCTGTCTTTTTCAGAAAGGAGTTGGGTTTTTGATCCAGAACAAAAAGAGTTGGAGATCTCACCTTTTGAGTTTATTCTGTGTGAGCCCCTTCAAAAGCAGTCACTTAACAAGCCTTGGGAGAATTATCTACAAGGATAAGAGCAGTTCAGAACTCTCTAAGAACTGCAGGAAGACAGGTGTTCCTGGGGAAAGTGTGTCAGCATGTTTTGACAAGTGAGGGAAACTAAGTTGTGGTAGGCCATATTTACCTAAACATTGTGCAATGTCTTGTAGTTTGGGACATTTTGGTCAAAACATCCATCATGAAATGTTGGAGTAGTGTTGTTTCTCAGAATATGGTGACCCATGTCATTACAGCATCCATAGATGAGGAAAAGCAAAGATAAGTTATATCTCCATTGAGGAACAAAGGCATAAAGCTTTAGTGATATGGACTCAGTTCTGGTCCCATATATGGTGATTCCTGTCTCAGGTGTACTTTGGAAACTTCTTTCAGATAAACATAGGAATGGAAACGCTGTGTCTTGCAGTGCAGTAGTTACAAGAATTAGTGTTAAAAAATATGATTTGGTTACTTGAATGCAGCATGAAGGCAGTTATGACAACGAATACTTGAGAGAAAACAAAAAAAATCAAGAGCCTAGACCAGGCCCTACATCAACATCATCTACATAAAACATTAGATCTCTTCATAAGTCCACAGACACTTCCTTTCCTAGGAGAGGGAGCAGAACCTCTGGGTGGTGCTCTCATAGAGAGAATAGATGAGAACACACAATAGTTGAACAACATCCTCGTGATCTGGATACTCAAGAGAGAAAGAGATCTCACCAGCAGGAAAGATCAGCAACGGAGTACCTTCTTCTCACCATATAATTGGCAAGATAGATCACAGGTGATAACTTTTACTATTCTTAATTTCTAGTAATATTTTATAAATTTGCTTTTATTTTACTATATGACCCTTCCTTCCCATAAAAGATTAGGGTTTTTTGAATGGGTAAAGAAATATTTTCCCTCTTGGAAAAACAAAACAAAACAAAACAATAGAAAAACCAACCAACCAACCAACCACCCAAAAAAAAATAAATCCAAAAACATAAACAAACAAACCAAACAAACCCCCCTCACCCACATACAAATAAGGGCTACTCTATCTTCTTACTTCTCCAGCAGAGAACAGAGGCTTCTATTGTGGATGCTGAAAAGCTTTCAGCATAGAAATTTTCCAGCTTTCTGCAGCATTCTGTGAGAGCCCTGCTTTTCTCACGAAAGCTATGAAAAACAGTGCTACGGTTTTGTAAACGAATTCTGTCTATCTGCACCTGCAAGTTGTTATGTAGCTGTGTTATGATATTGACTAGAGAAATATTTTGAAATAGGTGTTGTAGGTTTCAACCAACCAGCCTGGGAGGTGGATTGATAAAGGACCAATGACCTCATGCCATCCAGGTGAACTAAGGTATAAAAACGGGTCTGTATAATAATAAAGGCCCCATGCCATTCCATTCTCTTCCTGGACCTGAACTTTCATGTCATGATTCTCTCTGGGCACGGTACAACAGTGACATTCGATTACTGAAGTATTTCTATTATAGTCTTCCTGAAAGAGGCTTTTTAGAATTGAAAAATATCTCTTGGAATTGTCAAAAAGATTAGATTTTAATTTTTTTTCCATTATTTTGTGTAGCATTACCTTCAGGCTTTGGATTTTGTTAATAATTTCTCTTCTAGTCTAAAGAAGCCCTTGACATTTCATACTGTCTATTTGTGTAAGAATTTATAAAGAAGGATGCCACTGCTCTTAAGCAGGAATACATCTATTTCACACACAAGATGAACTTCCAGGTTGGCAGGCTGAGGAGAGTTTTTATGTTCATTTTAAACTTAAACTACACGGAAAGCTGTTACAGAGTCAACCTGCAATAATTAGATGAGGGAGCTTGAGGTTGCCACACAGATCTCTGTCCTGTTCTACATTAATTTGCTGCTGTCATAAAGGTAGACTTAAGATTTCCCCACTTCCAGCAGCTTGTTCCTGTTTTCTCACTGCTGTTTGCCATTCTTTCAGTAATATTAGTACCACTTTTTGTGGTACTGAAATATAATTGGAACCATTTTAGTTACCTTTGTGAAAAAAAAAAACAAACCAAAACCAGAGATTAGCCCAAATATAAAATAAGTAATTGGGAGGAGGCAGATCTCATGAACTAAGCCAAATTACAAAAACAGTATTATTTTGGGTGACATCCTAAGACGTAGAATCGTGTTCCAGCATGATTCTACACATTTTCACCTCAACTCTTCGAATTTTCCCGTGATACATATTTAACATTGAAGGTGCAAAAAGAAAAAAAAGTACATTATTGCAGACTGTACATTATCCTGTTGTGGTGGATTGACGTGGTTTGTGCTTTCTTAAAGTTCTTCCCCCCAAAGGGGTGCCATCTTGGCTGAGGGGCTTCGCCACATCCTGTGGTAGCTCTGCTGGTCTTGGCTGGATTTGCCTGTGTCTGGCACCAGAAAGCCCCGGTCTCTCTTCACAGGGGCCACCCCTGCAGCCCCTTTGCTGCCAATATTTTGTCACCAACAGATAATACAGTTACCCATAAGCTAATGGGGAAAAAAATCCAACAAAAACAAACAAACAAACAAACCAAAACAAAACAAAAAACCAAAAAACCAAAAAGGAATAAAACAAAAGAAAAACAGATGAAAAATTGGTTGGGAGGGATTTTCTTTGTTATTGCAAATTGATGCTTAGCACTATACCGTCAAAAATAGTTAAAACAGTGAACTGAGTGTAAAGATCTGACAGGTCCAGAGGTTTGGGGTTATTTCATGTATTTTTTCACTCCATCTTGTTAGTAATGCCATTTCTTTTGTCTCTTGTGCAGTGCAAATACACCATTGATTCCTCATAAAAAGGATTCCTTTCCTCATCATAAGCTTTAATGGGCTTAAGACAGAATTTTTCTCCCTGTCCTATGTAATTCTGGCTTGTGTTAGCTGGTGGGTATGGGTCCCAGAGAGCTACTGCATGGTCTGTGCTCTAACAGTCATCAGCAACTCGTCAGCAAGAGTAGTAAATTTGGCTTCTGCAAGTAAGTTCTGCCTCCTGATTGCAATAGGCACTGTTATTTTAATGCAATCACAAGACCAGAGGAATAAGAATTAGGACAGTTTCTCTGGACCTTGTAAGACAAGTTGCATATTAATTATTTACAGCGGTATAGAATTAACCTCTTTCACTTACTAAACTCCAGATAGTGGAAATCTTCAAATCACCTGGGGTAAATTGAAGACTTTATCTAGAGGAAAAGGCCTTATAAAGGCCAGGCTGGATGGGGCTTTGAGCAGTCCGGTCCAGTGGTCATATCATTGCCCATGGCAAGGGTGTTGGAACTAGATGATCTTTAAGGTCCCTTCCAACCCAAATCATTCCATGATTATATGACTCAATGACAGCAGGAAAGGGCCACCTATCATTTTGATTTGTTTTTCTAATTTTCTAGACTTTAAATATCAGCCTTAGCTTTGCAAAAACATCTTCCTCCTACTTTTAATGTGTATTGCATTTCCAATTCCTTTTACCATAAAAATATATTTTGCATTACACAGCTTTTCTTTTCACCTTTATGGATCAATTAGGTTATGCCTCTCCTGCGCTCCCAGACAAGTGCCAGTGAAGCAATTTCCAAGCAAACACAGTAGTTAAGAGTGCTTGGCATTTTCCCCAAGTATTGCTAAAAAGATAGATACAGAGGACCTTAAGAAAGCTGAAGCTGGGTTAAATCTAATCTGCCTACATGAAATATTTTGAAGATAACGGGGGGAGAAAACTGGTGTTAGAAATTTACTATTCATTATCCTAGTGATGAATTAAGTTAAAAAGGATAAAAATACAAAGACTTCCTGTACTCTAGGAAAAATCAAGTAATCAGAAAAAGCCCGGAGCTGAAACAAAGATAATAACTGATTCCAATCTACTCCAGTATTCTCTAACATCAACAAAAAAGAAGCTTCAGCCTGGCCAATGTTAACATTTGAACTGCAAGAGTTGGCCAATTTAATACACTTAATACCATTTATTAAAGTTGTATGGAATTTTTCTCTGAAATTTCTGAAATATCTGTATTGCCCAAATTGTAGTTCCATTCCAATAATTATATAATTATCCATACAGAAAGGAACAAGTTAGTATAAACAAAGAGACGATACTTACTCCCACAACTAGTAAAAATCTGGCTATGGTGTTCACTGGACTATGGGAAAAAAATGCAGAAAAAAAATGTCTTTAACTTTTATTTCTCACATTGTAGATAAATAATCAGATCGTTTGATTACTGGAAATGTCAAGGTGAGTTTCTCTTTCACTGTAAAATCCAGCCTGCACTGGAAGAGTTTCATGAATTTACATTTCCTAATGGAAGCCTTTGTCACTGCGAAACTGATAGTGTATTTTAGTTCAGAGCATTAAGCAAGAACATGTGACTTGCAGCATCAAGGACTATTCATAAAGAATACATCAGTTGTTTGTGGAATACGTCAGCATTTACAGCACTAGCTTGGGTTTTGGATTCCTACTCTGCTTCATATATTATCAGCACTGAGTTTCTCAGAAAAGCTCTTAAGAAGTATTTATGTGCCTGACTTCTAAATCCAACCTTTCTGGATCCATTTACTATACTATTCAGAGCTTCTCAGGGCAACTTCAAGAGCAAAACAAACTCATGTTTTAACTTGTCAGTGCCAGAGTGCCCTCCAGCCTAGTTTGAGTTAATTCTCTCTGGAAGGTCTCACTTAGCTGGTACTCCTGACACCATGTACCCTGTAACCAGATCCCTCCGGATTTATTGGAGATTGACAATACTTGTCTGACTTTCAGAAATTACGTACTAATAAATGTTTTCAACTCATTCACTTCTTAGTGGGTACTAGTGATCTATACCTCCCATATTCAGCAGGTGGATTTATCTCCAATATAGAAAAGCAAAGAACCAGTGTAAAATGGCTTCTTTAAGAGCAGCGTCAGAGAATCAGGGGGGTAGAAACAGCCTGAACGCAATCACAGGGACAGCATGGAGCAGGCGGGGTTTGACAAGAGTTGTAGCAGCTGTTGCAAGTCAGGGATTTGGAAGGATTGCATCAGGTGGATTGTCCTCAGTTTTAGGGGTATTGTAAGACTGCTTGGGGGAAAGCGTGGCCTGGAACGATTATGCCTAATGCTAAGCCAGAGAAATCCTCTCTTCACGCCACTGCACTGGAGTGTCCTTAGGGGCTGCATTAAGAACTGGCTGTGCCTGGGTAATTTATAGATGTAGTTTGGTGTGACCTTAATACCAACAGAGAACTAGAATATGCAATATAATTTAATTTTGAGTCTTGTACAGACTTCGCTGTAGACAAAGAAGCGCAGTTTTTAGCTGGCAAATGAGGCCTAAACCTGTGGAAAATCAAGTCAGTGAATTTCTTAATGACATTTTCCACTTCCCCAGCGACCTTTATCTGATGGTCTAAAAGCACTTTATAAAAACATAACATTTCTTACAACCGAAATTAGTTGGAAGATTATGTTATTTTGTTTCTTTCCCCATGGAAAATGTTTGCTTCTCTCTGAAAAATTAAAAGCTCAAAAACCTCCTGACTAAAAATGTTTGACTTGAAACAAAAACTCTGGGTCCAAAGATGTTGTTGCAGATTTTTGGTGAAGTCATATCTACAATCCCTCATTCTCCAGTTCTCTTGTGTGGACTGTGCTTGGTGTTAAAACTGTGTCTTCTGTTGTGGTCCAAGTCCTCCACTTCCTCCAAATAAAGCTCTAGGAGGCTCTTGGGCATCTCTGACTATGCTGCATGAGAACAGAAGTGGTAAATCATGTGTGGAGCTACTATTTCATACTCAGAACCACTTTTCACTTTCTCATGAGCACAGCTTCCAGATAGTTATTTAAGTTATTAGAAAAATTCCTTATAATTTTCTAGTTGGATACCAGTGGTAGTAGTCAACAAGATTATAGTGACTCACCCTAAATACCTCCAGAGCATCCTTGAGAAAAGTGAGGCAGTTTGATAAAACATGCTATGTATGTTTTTTGGCTGATTATTACAGCACTTAATCCTTCGGCTCCAAGGGAATGAGGTGCAATGACTGCCATGAAGTATCATTTTATGTGACAAAGGTCTGCCAGCCCAATCTCTCACTTTTACCACTCTGCCACTTGTGGTTGTATAGTCTGGCTTATGTCTAGCCCATGGGACTTTTGTCCAAGATCACTGCAACTCAGAGGTGAAGGGAGAAATAGCCTCACTACACTTATCAGATACACACATTCCCCCATGCACATTTTAAGATTGCTTGTGTGTTTTGTGTAATCAAATGAAATAAAACAATAAAAAAAAAACCACAGAGTTGGAAAACACTGATGAATAAATTACAGAATAGAATTGAATGGGACTCCTCAGTCCGAAGGAATATACAACAATCATCTAGTCCAACTGACTGACCAATTCAGGGCTGACCAAAAGCTAAAGTATGTTATTAAAGGCATTGTCCAAATGCCTCTTAAACACTTGACTGGCTTGGGGCATTGAACACCTCTCTAGGAACCCTGTTCCAGTGTCTGACTATCCTCTTGGTAAAGAAATGCTTCCTAATGTTCAGTCTGAACCTCTCTTAATGTCGTTTTGAACCACTCCCATGCATCCTATCACTGGATATCAACGAGAAAGGTTCAGCTTCTCCTCTCCACTTCCCCTCCTCAGAAAGCTGTAGAGTACAAGGAAGTTACCCTCAGCCTCCTTTTCTCCAAACTACACAAGCTCAAAGTTTTCAGCTCCTCCTCACAGAACATTCCTTCCAGTCCTTTCACTCACCTTGTTGCCCTCCTCTGGACACATTGAATGACCTTCACATCCTTCTTAAATTGTGGGACCCAGAACTGCACAAAAGTACTGGAACTGTGTGCTCTGTCATTACCAGAATTATCTAGTATCTGCAAAAACCTCAACAATAAAATTGAAGGAATCATTACAAAAGTTATTCAAAGACCACAAAGATGCTAATGAAAGGTATTAAAAGAATGAGCATAGCTGAAGAGGTGACATAACACAGTAGAAAACACAGCGATCTGCTAGGAATAGCAAAGATGTGAAATGAAAGGAAAATTGCCGAAGAGGTTAAGATAAATAACAAAGGGGTTTTTTTTCTTCAAGAACATATTGAACAAGAGGTCATTGGAAGAATTCTAAGAGCCAGCCTGGGTAATTCACTGACTGAAGAGACAGAAATAACTAAAGCACAATCAAATGAATTCTTTGCCTCTGTGTTCACACATAAGGTTTGGGGACGGATGTCAGAAACAGACATAAATTTCCCAGGAGAGCAAGAAAAAATATCGAAGGAGGTAAGATTTAGCCAGAACAGGTGATCAAGGAATTAGAACATCTGAAGCATAACAGATCTCCAAGACCTGGAAATATCCCCTAGACATTTCTAAAGAGAGTTGCAAAATAATGGGAGAAACATTTCCAGATGGAGCTGAAACCTTTTTGAAAACAAGGACAACATGACTAGACTATATGAACAAATATAATTTGAACTAAATAAGGACAAAACCTGCTTCATTCTGCTCCAGTGAGTGTGGAAAGTGCAATCACAGCTAAATCAGCATGGTATTCCCACAGCATAAACTCTGTGAAACCACTGTGGAAAGGAATTTACTCACTCAGAATACAAAAACCATTTGAATTTTTTAGGATTTTTTATTTCTTTGTGTTTAGGAGGAATCATACATTCCAAATCAGTAAGACTTACCGAGCATAGGATTCAACTGACCAAAGGGAGATTTCTTCACCTGTGCTAGTTTCTTACTTCTCAGTAAATCTTTTGTTCAAACATGAAGGCAGAGAGTGTTAATCAGACTGTGCTTTAGCTGTATCTGTCTCTTCAATCAGTAAATTCCATCGTAGCTTGCTGCTGTGTCTACCTTATAGTCAGTGAAAAAAAAGGTAGGTGCTTTTAGGGCTTGAGTCCAGTCAGCCTGGAGCAGACAGCTAAAATTGGCCAGTTGAAGCAGACTTGAGGAGTGTGTCTAGTTCTCTCATTTGTCACTGGCTAAATTTGCAGATAGTAGCTCACATGTACATACTCACATTATAGATGTCTGAAGGTGGGCAAGATAATTCCTGCTGCAAAATTTTTGAAGCTATAAAGTGTTTCATGGGCAAATGTCAATTCAGCCAAAAGCTATTCCTCTATTCTTAGATCTTGCTGATGTGGTTCCTCACCCTATTCTATCTAGGCTGTGAAAAATGACAAATTTCATACTTAAAAATGGTATTAGCATGTAAGAAAATATTATTCTAGGGAAGCAATTTCACAGATCAGAAGTGTTAGAATGGGAATCAGTGACAATGTCTATTCCAGCCATTTTGAGCCTATCTGGTAACATGTTTGGGTGCTGGTCATTATTATCTATGGCACTAAATTTTAGAACATTCTCTGGCATGGGTCTGGTCTCCTCCATCTAGCAGTTTTTTGGAACAATTCACAGTTGATTTACCTGCAATGTCTATGAATGCCCCTGAACTGGTGAGTACAGATAGCCAGAAAAATCAGACTACAGGCTACATTATGGAATATTACACTTAAACAAACAATGACAATATTATTTCATTTGGATAGAGGCATTGGTGCAGACTATGTTTGGTTCTCATGTGAACCAGCTTGAGCAGTGTCTTTGGAATGCAACAATGGGAACATCCTCTTTTATTATGCAGCACAAGCTGGCGTCTGCTGTGCTTGTGAACTCCAGAAGGGTCACTGTTATTGGGTCACTCCAAAGGGCATATTTAATGACAAGAACAAAGGCGAGATCCAGATTATAGTGGACAAAGTTGGGAGAGTGAAGACAAAGCACTGGGATTCAGCAGCCAGTGTCTCTTTTTCTTGCCCCCTTCCTGCAGCTTTCTTTCTTATATTTTCTGAGCTGTGTATCCACCCTGATGGTTTTTCACTTCAGCCACTCTATTAAAATGTTCTCCATTGTTCATCTTCTGTATGGAAGTGAGTGGTAAAGGATTTCCATGCTCTGTAGCTCACACTGCATCACTTCTGTGCGTGCCCCAAACAAAGATCAATGTACCACGGAATCTGCATAATTATGTCCTTTTTGACAGTAGGTTAGGGAGACAAGGCAAGGTTTCTTTGTCTCAGGGGAGCAGCTTGAATGCAGCACATCACAAGCATGGAAACAACTGCAGGTTGTGTATGTATTTTTCATGTACACACAATAAAATATGCAAATTAAATTTTACCTGATGTGCCACCAAAGAAAAAAAGAAAAATCTTCGGACACAAACAAACAAAAAAAATCACAGTCACATTTTTCGTAAAATCAAATACTCCTATTCTCTGTTGTTTCAGAAATTTAAGAAAACAAAACTGTAGTTTTTACTTCTGTGAAAGCTGTTCTCTGTCTTTTCTGTATTAAAAACTTTCTCTAGCAGATTCACGATTAGAAGGGAAAGTTAACAGATATATAGAGGAAACTACTGTTTTTTTCCAATACCTCTTTTCAAAAATACAGATAAAGGAAGGATTTCACCCTATACAGTCACAATAAAATGCTACAAAAAGCTCAGAAACAGGATATCCATATTGATAGGAAGGGTACTACAGCCAAGAAGTACATCTCCATAGAATCCTGAAAGTACAATTTCAATGTTGTTGCTAGCATTTACCTCCAAAATAAATTTTTAAAAATAAGTGTAAGTTTGTTGAATTGCCTTCAAATAGAAGCTGAAAGGTAAATACTTACCCTGAGTATAGTCAGTCCTGTAAGGCAGAAAAATTATGCAATAAATGAGAGTTTAAAGTACTCAGATTCCTTCAAGATACTTGTTCAAGTATTTTCAGTGTAAATTCATCCATTATCCCTCTGAAGTGTAGCTGAGTTTCATGTAGCATGGGGCTGCAGAACTCTGACATGAAACCCTAACAGCTCCTGGCTTCTCTGCACGAACACTGGGGACACAAGGGGATTTTTCATAAGCAGATTTTCAGTTTGCTAAAATTTGCTATCCTGCCCATCATCTCTCATAGACTGGATGTCATTTCCTGTTTGGTTAGGAACCAGTCTTCATCCTTTGCATGTGGATTCTACAGTTGCAGAGAGTTCAAATAAAATGTGACTGAAAGCCTGCATCTTCATCCTTTTTCCTCCACCTCTCCTTGTGAAACAAAAGTATCCTATCTTCACCTAAGTCAATAACAAAAGTCCTTTTTGCCATCACAGGGGTATGTTTTTGCCCTTTGAAAATACGAAAGTGCATGAAAATCACTTTATATTTCTACTATTCATCTCTCGTTATATAAAAATAGATACTAATAAATATTTCTTAGCATTGACTTGAACAATAATTTCGTGTCACCGTTTGCAAGCTTTAGCTGGTAGCACTAGAGTGTTGATCTTTTTCCAGCTGTTGCAGCTATTCATGATTTTGGGTACTGGAAATCAAAGAGGAAATGTTTCTGGTAAATGTAATAAATAAAGGTAATGGTGCAAAGCTGTGAAAGGGTGCTAACATTAGTCTTGAGGAATGCACACCAGCAAAAAAACACTTGAAAAATCAATAGAAAGGTCTCACCTTTCTTCAGACATCTAAGTGAGCAATACTTTGAAGGGAAAGAACATAATTTGGAAAAGTCACTGTGATGGTCCTGTGGCTCTTTCAAGTGGAGATTTAAAACAATATACCTTATTCTGAGAAAATTTTTCAAAATGCAAAGGCCTTTTCCTGTTCTCTGCTGCTTGCAGAGTCATGTTGAAGCACTTACAGCAAATGTCTGATGGATTTTGCAGTCTGAGTCTACCACCAGTTCATGTATTTTTAGCAAAGTACACTGGTGATAGCAAACTGTGCATAAACTATTACAAAGGAATTTGTTGCTCTCTGCGAGTGACTCTGTTGTCTATTGCCTCACAGTAATATTTTTGGGGTTTTTAACAACAGTAATGCAAGAAGTTTACACAGCAATTTAGCCTAACATAATAAACAACTTTATTTAGGTTTTTTATCATTTTGGTTGTAATTGATTTTTCCTTGTTCCCAAATTTACGCATTGATTAAAACATGTTTGTGAGACTGGGACTGATACTACACCACTGAGAAATCAGGTGGTGAGAGAACTCACAGTGAATCTTAGCTTCAGTGGGAAAATGTTATGCAAAACATTTTACAAATGCAAATTCAGAACATCCCAATTTTGAATCCACAAAAATTTTTATGGTAGAAAAAAGAAATAAAAGTGTTTAGGCATCTGATTTCCTAAGAAATCAAGTGGAATGGAAAGATTGGTGTTGAAATACCTTTAATTCTTATTGCAGGAGATTTTAAGAAAAATCAGTGAACAAGAGGACCATAAAAAGCCAGTAAAAATATTTTTTAAATGCTTTATCTCCCAGTTGCCTTGTTTGTTCCATCTTCTGGTTTTTTCCCCCATTTTTTTCATAATGTGTCTCAAAATCTTCAATATCTTATGTCAAACTTAAAATATTCATTAGGGATCCTACCAAATGGACTTCCGTAGGATTTGAGGAGACACAATCTTTAAATTATTTTCTCTCACAGCCTTCTGTTACGGAAGAAAGATATATTTTGCATTTCTCACATGGAAAAACTAAAGCATGGAGAATCTAATGATATCGTGGGAGGAGTGGGAGCTTCAGACAAGCCCTGCCTTAGCCTCGGATTTTGGCAACAGTTTAAATTTAAAAAATCATTCTGGCCTGCAAGTTCTTATGATGGCAAATCACGACTATTTATAAAAATGAATTTTTATTAAACAGTCAAGAGATAACAGATGAAAGACCTTAATCAGAATTACTCACTACACAGTATAAAACTAAAAGGAACTACTAGTAGCTTACAGCACGACATAAAATAGTGCATGATATTGAGGTACCTATATTAAAGACAGCAAAAGAAATAGTATTGATTAGGAGTCAAGTGTAACTTACCATGAAAACCACAATAAAGTACACAGAGTCCTTTCACTTAAACCCTGGTCAGTAACCACAAAGCAGGTATCCCTACCCACAGGAGAAACTCCACACATTTCCAGGGAAGGTGTAGAAGATTTCTGCTTTGGGGAAGTTTGGTGTAGTTTCTATAGTCATAAAGTGAGGTGTCTCTCAGTCAGAAACCCAGCTTTCTAGATCTCACTAGCAGTGAGGTGTTTATTGGTATTTGGGAGATGCCAGACCAGTGTTAGCCCCATGGCACCAAAATAACTCACTATCAGACAGCTTGTCCTGTCTGAGTTATCTCACCGGTTAGCAAGCAACAGATAAGCTCTTGGTGGGGTCTGAGATGTCCTGCTACAAATTAATAGACCAAAAACATAATACAGGAATCTAACATCAAATATACATGCAGTTTAGAAATCATCATCCCCAAGTCATTATCCTTAAGACTCACATTCAGAATATCTTAGAAATTCCCACATTTCAATGATTCTTTACTTTGTGACTTTTAAAAAGATCTTCCTAGGTAACTGAAGCTGAATTTTAACACATGTACTTTAGGCACTCTAACATTTTTGAGCGACACAGCACCTAGACATTAAATAAAGCTATTTAGAGACACCAGACTTTCTTTCCCTTAAATTCCATGGGGAATTTAATTTACAGACGTTCTAGGAGCAAGACAAATGTGCATATTAAAATTCTAGCACAGAGGACAGAACTTGAAAACAAACATTGTTGGAAGACCAAAGATTAGTTTTAACACTGATATGGTCAGTTTTGTGATTGGGTTTGTTTGGTTTTTTTAGAGCTGGCTCTCAGACCTTGTTTTCTGACCTTATTAGTTCATCTAGTTAGGGAATAAATAAATACCAATTATGAAGTGTTCAGTTAGGCTCATGAGGTTTAAGCACTTGTATTTTCCAGACCTTTTGTCAATTAGAACAAGGTGCATCTCAATAGATTTCCAGGTTTGTTTTTTTTTTTTTTTAACTGCAGTTTTAATTAGTTCACAATAACTTTTATTACTTTAAAGGAATGTGTCATGAGGTAGGAGTGAATGGTGGGGGTAGAGTGACAACATAATAGTGGAAGATCAATGTGATTTCAGAGGGCTTTTTCCTCAGTGAGGTGGCATCTGTGTATTATTTTCCCAATTTTTTTTCTCTCTCTCTCCCCCTCTCTTTCTCAGATGATCCTAAAGTCCCACATGCTATTACACATTAATTTCCACTTTGACAATTATGCCTTCAGAATGTGAACATGCTGCTCTGAGAAGTTCATTGGGTTTTTTCCTAGTAATATTAATTTACAATTACTTAGGCAATAATAATGTTTCTTAAAGTCTTCCATGCTTTACATATTTTAACAGCTTTTCTGAGTTAGTAAGGCAGTACATTTATACCTCATAAAATCTGAATCAGAGCTAGAGTATGTGCCTGCTTTTGCTTTACTGAAATTTGCAGCTTTTCTGCTGGTTTCCACAATAAAAGATTTTGAGGCCTAGCTGTGAATAAAAGAAACTGTTCTTTAGCCAGTACATCTCAACCAGTCCATAATAACCTGTTGGGGTGAGAAAAGTTCAGGCCAAAAGCTGTTGATTTCCCTAGAGCCAATCAAAATGATAGATGCAGTGGTGGAAGATCACAGCTGACTGGGTTTAGTCCTCTCATCACTAGCTGCAGATGGCATGCAATTTAGGGATGCCCATTTGGTAAAATTTACCAGTTTCTCTTGAGATCACACATATGGGTTTGCATTTAAAAAACAATTGTATCAGGAGTAGCATTTTAAACAACAGATGTAAGTATTGACAGCGAAAGAATGCCCAAAAAGCAGAATATATCCACACCAGAGAATGGAAAGAACTTGTGTTATGCTTTACAGAACTCCATTTGATGTTTTAACTTTAAAAGAAAAAAGAACAGAAAATGACCATAAATATCAATGAATACAACACTTGCCAAACTTCGTAAATTAGATATAAACTTTTATGGCCTTCAGGCATTTAACATAATTTTTTTTTCCAACTTTATATTTCAAAACCACAATCTCAAATCCTCACATAGCAAAGAACTGGCTTCAAAAGAATTATGAGTTGGACTGATGTCTTTGCTTGCTTTGAATTCTAGATTTAGCTAAAATGAAACATGCAAACAGATTGTTTACTATAATCTTTCCTTAATTCAGAGCAGATATTTTTCTAGTGTTTAGATTTTGACCAAATGATTGGTGCAGAATTTCAGTCAGTTGCATGACTAAATAAAATAAAATACATTAGTAATTAATCCTGCAAAGTTATCTTATCAGTAAAACAGCTGTCAGGGTAGATCATAATACTGAACCAAGACAGTTAAAGAAACAGTTATGTCCACAGTAAAAATCCACCAAAAAAAAATCCTCAATGTATATGACACAGCATCAAAATCACTTTTGCAAGTAATCTGATTTCCGTTTTTCTGTTTAAGTTTAGTTATGGACATTTCCTGATGAGAAGCAGCTGTGTCTTCAACAGTGTAGGCCATTAAGCCTCTCCACTCTAACACTACAAATGAGAAGATAACATAACCAAGAGGTTAGGTTTGAACATGTACCTTTCACAGTGATTAGTCCTTTATTGGAGACAACTGTATGTATTCTTTTTCTCAGCCTCCTGATTTGAAAAATCTGGGCTACAACAAAACATGTTAATTATGACATCAGAAACCAATATTCATCAGTGACATAACTTTAAAAAAATGGTAGGGTTTGGTTTGGTTTGGTTTTATTTGTGAGGTAGAAGGATGGGAAATGAATGTTCTGCTACAGATTCAGTGAATGTGAAATTGGTTTTTGCAAAGGAGAAAACAAAATTATCTCAGTGATGAAATATTTATAACACCATTATGAATGGAAAACCATGAACAAGCAGCAATAGGACCTTTAATATTCTGTAATATGTAGGCAAATCAGTTGCTGTCATCCACTTCTGCTATGTTGTTATGTATATTTCTACCTGAAGTATTTTCACCTTAACTTACTGCACTGACAAACTGCTAACAACTTTTGAGCATGCTAAGTCCTGCAAGTAGTCTTCATGTTCCTAGGCAAAGTCAAAAGCACTTCTGTGGCAAGAAAAAAGAGAAATGTGTAAAAATTTAAGGACATTAAAAAATACTATTTATGACTTTTACTTTTTTTTGTTGGATCAAAGCAAAAAGAAGTGTTAGAAGAGATTATGACTCCAGTGGCAAAAACATATGGGCTTCTTAATCTAATACAAAATAGATTCTGAGGACTTTTACAGATACTACAATATAATCTGTTTATACAGATTTCTACAAGTTTAAAAAAGATAATTTTTTGAGAGAACAATAAAATTAATTTAATCTTTGATTACAGTTAGCTTCTTCTGTTGACACAAAATAAATAAATAAGATTAGATCATATTATATTGTTCTTTTTATCTTTTTTCTTTCAGGTTTGGTTGGTTTTTTTCCCCTTCTTGAATACCTTTGGCCAGATATGCAGCTGGCAAGGACTGGAGGAGACAACACAACCAGTCTTCAGAGCCTGAGGCTGGATCACTTAACATTAAATGACTCTCAGACTGAAATAAAACCAAGTGTGTAAGGCTATGCATAAGTCAGGGATAAGAAATAGTGACACACTTTACAGTTAGTCAAAACTGTTAATAAATAAAGACTGCACATTTGAATTTACACAAAAATAATAGCATTTTATGAATTCTAGAACTTTGTAATATAGACAGCCTCATAATGATTAATCTATAGTATTATTGATTTTTAATAAGCTGCTTAGGATATTTTGCAAAATATGAAAAGAATTGATGTGTCAGTGAACTTCTGAGCCTTTTGTTAATGAAGAATGATATAATCAAAGTAAACAAACTCATTGTCTTGAAGGCACCAAGAAGTCTGGGAGTACCTCATAGGTCACGACAAATGGGGCATACCACAGACAAGGAGGGAGGACTCCTAGGCTTTAGAAGCTTGCTAAAAATGCCTTTTAAGACTTGTTAGAAATGTATTCAGTTATGTCCTGAAATACATAATTTCCATGTCAGAAAGCGAGGTCATTTGCAAATCAGTTTAGGAGGGAGACCTTGCAGGATAATTGAAGGAGCTGAAGGGAGAGGAAGCAGAAGAACAGTGAGAGCCTCTGTAAGCATCCCTCACTACATCGAGGTCAACATGAAAACTAAATTTGCCTGTCTATATCTAGGATGTTTTTGGTGCACAGCTGTTTGTGAAGGGAATAACTTGACCTTTTATTTGCTAGAAGAACTGGGATTACCTCCTTTGTCCACCACAGTTGTACCCATTAGCTTCAGTTTAGATTTTATTCTACCCTCTCAACTGGTGACATCCAAATGAGAACCTAAGTGCTTAAATCAGGATGTCGAAAAAGTTTAGATACTAAAATTGCAACTACAGTTCAGCTTGTATCTGATTTTGGAGGTGACCCAACATCCACAGATACGCCACTGTTAGATGATCAGCTCTCCTATTTGTCTAGGGATAGGTTCATCCTGCCTACATCAGCATGAATATTAGTCACCTAATCACCTTAGGTACCCTCTTTAAAAATTGGTGACATATAGATACCCACAGAAAACAAGGCAGAATCCTAAGCTTTAAATTGTTTGTGCTAAAACAGATCAGTGTTAATATGGATGGAAAATTCATCACACCTCAGAGCCAGTATTCATATGTTAGATGTATTTCCTATTATGTTCCAAAAATGATTCAATTCAGAAGCTTTCTACAGAGCATGTGTGACACATCCCATTAGGACTGTTTTCATTCCCAAAAGTAGAGTCAGAACTTCATCCTTAGTTTATAATGGACTAAATTGTAGTATTCCTCCTTTCCCTAAAAATCAGGACATGTGAGCTGAAATTCTTTCAAGTCTGGTAACTTTCTATCACAATTCTTTCATGACCAAACCCAAGGTCCTTAGCTAATGGGATATAGTCTTTCTGAAATATTGGTACAGACATTCTTATGTTGACACTGATCAGGAAGAAATTCAAGATTCATTGGCACCGACAGTATTTATTATATGTCACTTACACTTACACCACCTCTTTTCATACAATCTTTTCCAACACGAGGCAGCAGTAATATGAAGCTGCTTAGCATCTTTTCATTGATTAGATCAATATCAGCATCTAGACTATTGTAGCTGTCTCTGTTAAACCAGGTGAAAGATGTTTTAAAGAGAAATAAAGAGCAACTTGGAAAATTGTTGGTGATAGGTGTAGCACTAATTATTTTTAATATTAAAGATAGACTAAGGGAGATAAAACTGACAGAATTGGTTAAGAAATAGAAAATGAGAATTAAAAAAAAGCCAGCACATTAACAGAGAGGTGCTCCAAGGTTTCACATTAAACTCCATGCTTTTTAATACATTTTATTAATGATCTGAAAGAGAAGATTGTGCTGTGAGGTAGAAAGATGGCACAAAGTTGTCAATCAAGACCAGAAGGTGCTGCGAAAAACATTAGCAAAGGAAAACCCCTGCTATCTAGTTTTGGTCTTCCTGGTTTCACAGATGATAATTGCTTCAAAACCACCTAAATCAATAGCCAAATTTTTTTGAAGTTTATGCACCCCTGAGCACAGGGCTCAGATAACATGATGGAAAGGGATGGGAAGACAGAGGCTACACTGGCGGATGTAGAAAGAATGTGCTGCAACGCATTCTCTATGGCTTGGGATCTGTTTGTGTCCCTGGTGGAACACAGGAACTCTTCAGACCTGTGAAAGTCTGTAAATAAGTCAATGAAATACTTGCATCAAAAATGTCACCAAGCTATTTGGAGAAATAGCGTGATAATAATTAATGCCGTAAAAGCTATGAAGTCTTTCCATAAATCAGTAGTGTGGTCTTAATTCTACCAAGTGCCGTACAAATTAGCACCCATCAGAAAGATTATTTGGGAATTAAAGCAAGCAGAAGAAAGGCAGTAATAACCAGAATTCAGAAAAAAATTTTAGAAAAAAAGGTAAGTTTGGCAGAGGGAGGACAATACTTAAAACCAGCAGAGAATTATCTTACATATTAAATTTGTGTAATGCGTGCACTAATAGGTTTTAATGGCCTGATGCAGTCTCACCTGGCTGCTCCACTGCCACTTTGACCACAAGCCCAGGAGTGAAAATCCAGCTCAGCCTTGGGCCTCCAAACACTGCCTGGGCTAGGGGTTCCTGTCTTCAGCCCTGCCAACCTGGATTGACCTCATCCTAACACTATGGGTAGCTTGCCTCATGGATGTATCCCTTAGCTGTACTCTGTATCTTGCCTCAGAGCCCGTCTCTGTCCCATGTTTTGCTGCCCCTGATGGGACCCTGTGGATGTATTCTGGAGCTGATGGATTGTTTGTCCTGCTGGGAGCTGATGATGGATGTGGTTATCAGCCTCCAGCTCCACCCACTGTGCTCAGACCCTGTAGGACTGCATCCCGTAGTGAGTCTGTAGGGTCACCATGCTGTAGGGTCACCATGGCTCCCTGCTGGTATTACTTCGGGAAGCAGCCTGCTGCTGCCATTCCTTATATCATCTGGGAAGTGAATTTTTAGGTGTCTATCTTTAAAATAGCAAAACTAGCCTGAGAGCCCTTGTTTAGTCTGCAAAATAGCCTTATTCACATTAGTCCTGTTATGGAAAACATCTGGAACTGCCATTGTCTTGGCTGACCTGAGCATCTAGGTACCGCTCATCCGAACCCATTTTTTCTGCTGGAATTCACCTGCAAAATAGTGTCCTAGTAGCACAGGCTGGCAGAGGTGAAGACTTGTTGGTTGGCTAGTGTTTGAGACTCTAGAGAAGGAAGAATCACTAGTAAAATGAATAACTCAGTGTTCAGAGCAGGGTATGTATGAAAAGTGCGCTAAACAACGCTGTGCATCACTCATTTTGAATAATGACACTAGTAAATGAGCATCATCCCCAACTTTGTGTTAAATGAGTGACACGGCTGATTATGTCAATGAAGACAGTGCCGCAGGAGGAGTTCCAGTTGCTGTAAATGATAGATGCAGCTTGTGCCTTAGCTTTGGGTGTTTAGAGATTCTCTTGAAATGAGTGCTTTTTAAAGGGATAAATTGAGTGTCCTTGAGAACATTCAGGGAAAGATTGGTTCCACCTATATGTAGACATCTAAACATAAAACTGATTTAAAGCAACCTCATTACTGTAATTTTGCAAGTTTGTATTATTTGATTTTTGCATCCTTTATGATTATCTTTCAGATACATTTTTTTTCCCACAGCATATTCAATATGCAGACAACCCATTATCTGTTAACATCCTGAATTTTATTCTAAAATGTGAAATGGATTTCTTCTTACTATTATTGTACAGTAAGGAAGAATCCCAGCCATTGCTAATATCCATCACATAATGCATTATATACTCTTTTCTTTTCTGGCTTCATATGCTTATCTCTTGATGAAATGTAACACTTCTTGTAAATATGATCCTCCACGGTTGCTTTTTCTGAATTGTTTACATTTATAGCAAAACATTAAGGTCATATGAGAAGTTACAGTGCAGAAAACAATTCATATCTTGTTTACTCCTGGCTTTTTCTTTTACTTTCAGGCAACTTTATGTATGACACTCTACAACTTGTTTATTTTGCACTTTCATTGCATCTTTCACAGCTGTCTCTGTGGAAATCTTAATTGCAGATTTTAAGGTTAAGTTCCTGCTTTTAAAAGCTGCATCTTTGAGTGCTCATTACCATGCAGAGTGGGCAACGAATCTCTTTGGGTATCACTCCAGTCAACAACAGACAGGCAGGATTCAACCACTCACCTTAGCTTTACTATGCTGACTACAGTACACTCACTTTTTGACCGAAATTAGTCGGGAAAGACAACAAGGCATTATGAACAACATGCTTTAATTCATAGAGAAAGACAAACTATTTTCTTTCTTGTTCCTTCAAAAATCTTGGATTTATTTTAAATTTCTTCTCAGTGTCTGAATCAGTTTACCTTATCCAAAAACTCAAATGTGGTTTGGGAAAACCCTCTCGCATAATGTGGTGCAGATAATACTGAGCTAGTCAGAGTTCCTGTCCCAGTCCTTCAAAATCTCACCAATCCCAACATCTCAAAATGAACCTACTCACCAGAGGCATATCCTCAGATTCACTGGCACTGAATGCTCCACATGCACCCCTGGAGCCCCAACCCAGCCCCAGAGTGGCCACCAGAGAGGAAGTCCCACCTGCAGGAAGGATCCAGGGAGGCCAAAGGCTACTTAAACTGAACCATGAGGCAAGCACAGGTCTTGACTCCACCTTCTCTTGGAATTTATGTCAGCTGAACACCTCTGGAACCAGGAATGGTAGCTTTGTTCTTTCTGTATCTTCTCTATCTTTCTCCTTCTTCTAATACCCTCTTCTTGGAGTTTTGAGTGACTTAAAATTGGATGGGCTTGGAGTTTGCTAAGTTGAATGGGCCAAGCTAATGCTTTCAGAAGTGTTTTATGCTGATTGAATGCTGCTCTAAGCTTTTGCCAAAGTTGTCTATTTTTCTGACGTTGCCAGTAAAATTTTTTTGTTGTTTTGATCTTGTTGGTATTTCTTCCATGAAGCTAACTCAGAGTACATAGAAAACACACAAGCCCTTCTAAGAGGCTTTTTGAGTGACTTTTTGGGTGGTCTTACATAAGGATATGGCAACTAATATGTAGAAGAGACTAACTCTGAACAATTTGTACACAAGTCACTGTACTTGGCCCTGGAGAACAGGGATCACTCCCTTGCGGTGTGTAGCTACTGCTGTCTTAATATCATCTGGGCAAGGCTAATAGAAATAACCCTAAGTCAAATTTAATGCATTATGTTAAGTGGAAAAAAACCCAGAAATGTTCATTGTGTTCAACTTAGGATAGAACAATGATTGAGTTTTATGTAGAAAGAAGTGTGCATCATAAAAATAAATCTATATATACTTATTTACATAAAACCAGCATCTTATCCATCAGAAAAGTTAAGTTAGTTTTTATTCAAGCAGTTTACATGAGCGCTGTGAGAGAGTACATAGTTTATTAGATTATATTTCTTGAATGAATGAATCCATCTCAAGTGGGAGATAATTAGGTTCCGTACTGAATTCAGTCTATAAGGTGGCATATGTGAAAAGCCTGCAGGTTTCCCAAGAACATTAGTGTCCTCATAGCAAAAGACAACAGATGACTCATTTAGGCCAACATCCCATTGGCTGCAGTGAATGCTTAGAGGAAGAAGACAAACAAGACAAGGATAAGTGACTTTTTCTCTGGTCTTGCTTTCCTGTTCCAGGCATCAGCTGTCCGGGGCTTCCTGAATTGGAAGTTTCATCAAGACCTCTGTCGTCACTAAGTACAGAAAGAACTTCACTTTCTCAACATTTTTGGCACTTTATGAGATTTATCAAGTTCCTATGAAAATAAAATTCACTTTTTAATTACTGTGCGAAAAAATACTTCTTGTTGACATTTATAAAGCTACTGTTTCTTTACCTGCTGAGGTGTTCATTAGATCTTGAGTTATAAACAATTACTAATAAGGTTCCCTATTCATTTACTATATTTTTTATTATTTTAGCATGTTCTTTGTGTATGTGTGTTTGTTTGTCTTCATTTCCTAAATCAGCTTTTCTGGATACTCATTAATTTACAATTGCTGTAGATGAAAATTTCCCCACTCTCTTTTAGAGGGGCAATTATAAAACTTAAGTTTCAAAATCGGAGGGAGATATCCTACAACAGGTATCTACAGGAGCTGAACTTTCATCTGATCTGAAGCTGCTTGCTATCTTGAGACAGCGTAGAATAAAAGTCAGAGGAACTCAGAGGATCACTTTCCCATCACTTTTCTGACCCTGAAATTTTGGGCACTGGTTCTCTTTTCAGATCACCACACAGACTCTCCAGGCTGTAGTTCTCTTTTCAAGACTTTCTTCTGAGACTCAGTAAATGCAGCCATGTTGGAGCTTGCAGCTCCCACAGATTTTGTGGTTTTGGAGTTTTTCCCAGAGTCTTCTCTGACTTATCTTATACTTGCAGGGTATCCTGAAATACAGTTTACCTCTTCAAGAACTTTGTGGCTGTTAAAGGAAAAGATAATTGTTTTACAGAAATGAAATTTTTAAAATAAAAATACTTATCTATACTTTCTCTGTCGTGAAAGGAAAGAAATGATGGTCAGGTTTCTTGTGAACCCATGTCCATCATCACTACTGAGCACTTTTAGCAGACAGATCAAAGACTTCCATAAGGTAGGGATGGAGAATGCATTCTCTCAAATCTCCAGAAAAGAACCCCTTTGATAAGTTTTGTCACGGCTGGCCAAGGCAAGGAGAAACATTTGCTGTCAGTATTGCTTAAGAAGAGTAACCTGACTGACAGCACGACCACTGCAGACAGCATTAGACATAAGACTATTCACAAGGTGAAATAGAGCATGGTAGCTTGACAGGATATTGTACAATCCTAACAAATATGCCTTTGAAACACTAAAGGTGTTAGTTCTATAAATGGTGTTCCTTCTGGTTTCTGTGAACTATCTTGTCCTCGTGATCCTCTTACTCCTTATCAGCCTGGATTCAAAAAAACTGTTCTTGAACTTCCAGCATAGGGTATCCCCTAAACATATTACTTCAAGCATGCTGTATTAAGACCGCACCTCCCTCCCCCCGCCCCGCCCCCCATTCATAGGCAAAGACTAGTTAGCAATATTGTGGGATCCAGAGGGCATCACACAGATTGCATGGGAGTTCTAGGGCTGAGGGATTTGTGTCCCATGAGACCAGTATATTCTTGAAGGAACATATGAAAAACATGAATGTAAGCCAACCTGTGCCTCAGGGTGCAGGGCTGGCCTCAATCCTATTTTATTTAGCGGCGTAGACATAAGCTACGTGATGTGGGTTAGGGAAGTGCAGACGTGAATTTAGAGAGGAACAAGTTTTCTGTTATATTAGATGGTAATAGCCTCAAAGGGAATCGTTTAGCCACTGTATGATGCTACGCCTTACCACATCATGAAAGATGATTTCTTTTTAAGGTAATTTTTAAAGCATCAGAATGGAAAAAAACAACACACAAAACGCCCACAAAATGCCTAAACATTTTCTTTGACATCTGTGTGTTTATGTACTCGTTGTACAGGCTTAAACTGCTGGTGATAACAGACGTTCGAAACCTAAATTATACAAAGAGCAGGGTACTATAAAAAACATAGCAACCACAAAAAAAAAATGATCCCTGAGGATTAGTTTAAATAATGATGTATTTGTGTTGCATAAGCAAATATAGTAGTCAAATATTTATGAACAGAGTAAATGAGCCCATCCAGAATCTTTGTTTAAAACAAAAAAAGTGTCAAGAAGCTTTCCATGTTGCACTCTGATTATATGAATCTGTGAACCTACTGACTTTCAGAGCAGAAGTCTGTTAAACATGATATTCTGTTTTGACGTGTCCAGTGCCAGATATTTCAGTGGAGGTAGCAGTAGTTCCCTAGAGTGAAAAGCTACAGAATAAACTGCTCGTTAAAGAGTTTTCCTCTTGCCTGTAATAATTTGGAAATAGCAGCATTTTCCAAGGTATGAGAGTATCATAGACTCATCAGTGCTGAGGCTGGAAAGCATTATTGTAAAGCATCTAGTTTGACCTTCTGCATATAGTCTTTCTATCAAGTCAATAAATAGCATAACCAAATCACCTGATTTTTGTATTTTTGATCCTGTTTAGTAGAAAGAAAAATTGTTCTTTTTCTAAGTAAATGGGTTAAATTCTTTTGTTGGAGTTGACTATAGTTTCTTTTTCTTTTTATTGTTTTTGTTTTTAAGGAACATTGATTGGTATGGTTGAATAATCATGTCATTATTATTTTAAATTATAATTTCAGTGTTGTCTGCTTAATGTTCACTGATTGTTCCCACTGAATGCACATTATGAACAAAAATTTTCAAAAGTGACTGATTATTTTGCAAGACTAGAAGGTATTTATTTGGGGAAATATCTGTCGTTTACATTTCTGCACAAAAAATTTCCAGAAGCTAATCCATCTTCTCAAAATTATTTTAAAAGGCTGTATTCCTGCAGTCCACAATGCCATCTGCCAGAAGTAAAGATTCCTTCCTGAAATAAGGTGAAAATGTCCTATATGGCTCTAAGATTTGTGTCAGAAATCTGAAAGGAAAGGCCAAAAGGCAGTCTGTTTCTGGTAAAGCCAATGCTGAAAAATTGTTCTTCATTTGCAGACAGGATAGGCTCTGAAAACTTTATACAAAATGAAAATGCACTTATGTTGTTCAGTAATAAATTTATTTTGTTCACAGTCCATTTCTATCTGTAGTACAATGTTAAGAGAAATAAGTGTTTAGTTCATCCCATGTGGCATGTTAGGGCCCATATTGTTCCATACAAAGGATGTATTTGCATCAGAATCAAGTATTACCCAGCAAAAACCTCTGACATGCATTTTTAGCCACATTCTAGATCCAGCACTAGTCTGGAAATAATTTAACATGCAGGAAAGGGACTAAAGAAAGGAAGAAGTGGACACTATTTCATAGCAGCTGCTTCCTTTTATGGCTAAAACGCAAACCACAGGAGGATGGAAGAAGAGGAAGGGAAAAATTGATAAAACATCTGAAAGTTTGATAAAAAGCTGCTGAAGGTTTTTCAGTTTTTGTCTACAGAAGAAAGAAATTTGATGTAGTGAGTAAGGCAGACAGCAGTTGTCAAATTCCTAAGCACTTGATCCCCTTCTTAGAGCACTAGATGGGAATATAATTTCGTGACTAAAGAGGACCTTCTGCATAATTAATAGGAATAACAAATTTCCTTCGCGGTCTCTCTTTTTTTTTTAAAGAAATTTCTTATTCCCAGGGGAAAAGATGTTCTCATTCTGGAGTATCTTTTTCACCATAATGTTAGCACATCTTTTGGACAGCTCATTAAAGTTTCAAAGTTTCAAGAAGTAGTCATGCAGATTAGCCTAAATATCTTATTTTGCCTTGCCACCGTATTCCCGTTAAAATAGATCAGATCATTGCATTCATCCATCATCATGTGGCTGTGAGGTTCCAGGATTCCAAAAATAGTAAACACTTGTGGAATCTACAATAATTAAGAGCAACAATAAATTGCATTTTAAGTGCTAATCTAGGTGAGAACGAGGCACTTCATGACTCTTCATACATCCTTGTTAGGAATATTGCCGGGCTGGAAGAATGCACAGGTTCATACAGAAGTTGCTATGAGTGCATTTCTGCTGGGGGAACCCAGTGATTTTTTTAGTGACACCTCACCTAGATTTTTTTTAAGCAAAAAAACAGAAAAAGTAAACTGAAAGTAGATTTCCTTGGATGGAGATTTGTGCTAAAACGTCTAATATGTAATGCATTTTTATTCCAATTTGGTAATTTTAAAGGTAGTGTGGATAGCTGCTTCATTTCCTTCAGGGCTCAGGCAGGATGAAGTGCTGCATTTAGCTGCAGCTTCCTACAAGAAAAATTCCCTCAGCAAGGCGCAGCATCAATATCTTAACATTGAATATTGCAAATAAAGCAGCTGTTGCTTAATTTGTCAACATACGCATATGTGATAGAGCTAGTAGAAACAACATCATAGAACAACTGTCTGCTTTTGAAGTTTCACTTTTTTCACAGTTCTGTCCTTATGCAAGGCAATTCAAGGAGCTGAAAAAGTTTGCCTTTGGCTCTAACAGGACAGATTAGCAAGACACAATTTTTGGAGTATCCTCTAACTGGAAAAGTCATCGCTTGGTCTTGAAAAATTCTGTTATTCCATTTGTAAAACCTACTTGATCTCCTCTTGCCATAATAAAGATATCAGCCTAATCACATGCTAAATTAATTGTATGTTGCTCCTTCGTGTTATCTTTGCTGGTATTCCACTATGCTTGGAACCAGATGATTTTGGCCAGCAAAGTCCCAAGGGATCAAAAGTGCATCTTACCTGTCTATTTATGTAGCAGCCAACATGGAAAGGATGTGATTTCTCATGCCAGGAGATAACAACAGGAGACCCAGGACATGGCAGGGCCTCATTTTTGCTTTCCCACCCTCGCCTCTTCATCTACTTCCCATGGGTTTGGCCAAATGCAGTGCCTCAGGCAGCACTGCCCACAGCAGCTTGTCTTTCTCAAGGGCCCTTTGGGCACGTGGGGGTTCAGATCAGCCTGAGAGTGAGAGGGACAAAAGACTGCCACCACCCTTCATCCTCCTTCCAGACCCTGGAGGCCATAAAGAGCCTGCAGCTCCTTCTTTATTGCCCACAGAACATTAAGAATGAAAAGGATATATCCTGTTTCTAAAAAGCTCTTGTTCTTATAGAAAGTTTTTGGGATGGTTTTTTTGTCTTCTGATGGTTCTTCTCTCTAACTATACTGCTGTAGGTGGCTCCAGCTGAGTGGGTTAAGAAGCAGATAGTAATAATTATTGAAAGCCATTATACAGGGAGCATCTAGAGAAAGCACATGCATTAGCATAAAATGATTTTTAAAAAAATGTGTATGGAACTTTGCTACACTGAATGCAAATTGCATTTCTAGGATGCAGAGGTCCTTGTTGAGTGTGGTCATATATTATCAGGTGACTTAGATAAACCTTGAGAAAGCATAATAGGCACAGAGATCCACTTTGAGATATTCTGAGTGGAAATTGCTTCCCCTTTTATTCTCTCAGCAAAGAAGACAAACGGCTTTAGAAAAATTTTTGAAAGGTTTTGTCCTATAAAGATAAAAATCCAAGGCCTCCCACATATCTTGTTTTTTCTCTTTGCAGCTGACATGGTTTGGTAAATTATTAAGTTGGCTGAATTCTGAAGCTATTGAAACAAAATATCAGGCAGAGATATTACCACAACATGTTTTTGGGAAAGGAAATCTGGTAATGTCTCTCCCGTCATTCGTCCTATTGTCTTAAAAAACTGATGGACGTCATGCTGTGAGAAAAAACTGTCAGAAAAAAATGAGATGATCATACAGGACATCTGAGATAGTTCTGGATACTGATGTGCATTTAATTAAATCCACAGGTTTCTAGACGTTAACTGCATTCAGTGAGACCTATTAGCAGAAACCAGAGTGTATGCTCAGAGTTCTGACTTAACAAAGTCACCTTTGATGTCCTGAAAAATACAACTAAGTGAGGAAAAAAATTAAATTCAGACATGCTAAGCATATACTTGGTCTAATGAATAAATCCTTGAAAGCGATGACTGAATGTAAAACAGAAATAGTTTGTTTAGTCATTTCAGGTTTAGAATAAATCTTTGTCTAATATTTGTCTGAGTTTGGTTTTGGTGAGGAATTGGAAAGATCAGGAAGTTTCTACTATCGGTTATTCTCCCTCTTTCCTTGTTAACAATGAGACTTAAATGCTGTGGTGCCCAGTTGTGGTGGTTTGATCTGGCTAAATGGCAGGTGTCCAAGAAAGCTGCTCTACCACTCCTCTCCTCAACTGGACAGGGGAGAGGAAACATTGAAAGTCTCCTGGGTCGAGGTAACGACAGGGAGAGATCACTCACAATTACCATCAGGGTCAAAACAGACCTGCCTCTGAGAAATTAACTGAATGTACTACCAATCAAAATCAGTGTAGGATAATGAGAAGTAAAAGAGGATTTAAAAGCACCTTCCCAGGCTTAGCTTTATTCCTGACTCTCTCTCTCCTTCCCCTCAGTTCCCCTCAGTGGGTGCCCCTGAGATGGGCAATGGGGGTGTTTCTGCTGCTGCTTTGTCCTCAGGGAGAAGAGTCCTTCCCCCGCGCAAGTGTGGGATTCTTCTCGTGGGAGACAGTCCTCCACAAATTTCTCTAATGGGAATTCTTCCCACGGGCTATAGCTCACCCCTCCATTAGATCCTCTACAATTTCTTTTTATCACTCTTAAACTGAGTAGTCCTAAACTGGATGTAGTATTTTATATGCAAGCTCACTGGTGCTAAGTAGAAGGGAAGAACGACTTCTCTTGATCTTGCAGCCAGAGTTCCTTATCAGTATATATAGTGTATACCAGCTGCATACTTAGTATGTAGTTTGTCTTATTCAGAAAGAAAGAGCACTGTGGAATTGTCTCCAACCTTGTGTCCGCCATAACCCTCAAGCTCTCTTCAGCAGGGCTTTAACTCACCTAGTCCCTTCCTAACCTCTGTTAATGTGTGGTATCATTTCTGCCTTGGTTCAGATCATTTCTCTTGTTCTTATGAAACCTCAAGAGCTTTCTTTTGCTCTAGTGCTAAAGTTTACTGCAATCTCTTTGGGTAGAGTTATGGCATTTGTCATGGTTACGGTTATTCTTTCCAGTTTATTTCATCTGCAAATGTTTATTTCATTAGCAAATGTTCTAAGTGCAGTTTATGCTGTTATTAAGGTCACTGAAAATGTTGAACATTACAGACCCAACCATGCAATTCTATGCTCCTGAACTTCTGTCTGATGTCCAGAAAGTCATTTAACCTGGTCATTGCTGTGGCTGAGTTCAGTTAATATTCAACCCTCAAAATAAACCCACCCAACTATTTTCTCAGCACATACTTCGCCAGCTGTGGAGAATGACAAAAAAACTCACTAAAGTCAAGGAAAATTTCATACACCATTTTGTCTTGTCGTATACCCAGTCATTAAATTGCACATTGATAAAAGATTTTTTTTATGCACACTTTATTCTTGAAAAATCCATGTTGAGTATTCCTGATTACTCTTCTTGTCTTTCACTTACTTGGATGTGGATGTGAATTCCAAGAGTTTCTAGGAATGTGTTTCTTCATCTTTTCAGGGACTGAGACCAGCCAAAGTTTCTTTGATTCTATGATTAACTCCTGGGCTGTCTTTAGGATCTCTTAAAAAAGTCACCTAGCTTTCCTTGACATCCTTCTCCTTCATGGCAGCTACACAAGCAACATCCTGAATAAGAAGAAATACGCAGTTGTAAAGTTCAGAATCCAAAATTTGCTGCTTGCCTTCCCATTTCACCTCCAGGTCCTTAACTTAATCATTTTGGAGACACTGCAATTCAAGCCACATCTAAGACTGCCAGCAGGTCTTCCCTATTTATGAGTAGAGCAGTATCCCTGGTCATTACAGCCAACACTTGCATTAGGAGATACGCTAGAAGTATAATTACACAATTCCTGGAGAGCTTTAACTTTTCCCTGAGGATATGAAATCTTTCCCTGGCTAGTATAATTACGTTGCATGTAATAAGAATGCATGGTTAATGAGAGACAAAATTTTACATGGTTATAAATGACTGTTATTCTCTATTACCAGAGTTCCAAGAGATACATTTCATGGGCAAATACAAGCTAGTTTTTTTACCTACCGATTACATCTCACACAGGGCAGTGTGTGCATTACAGCTTTTTTGTGTGTTTGCTTTCTAATATTCTGTAAATAATTTTCATTCACATAGTAACTGTACAAATATTAGTTATAATGAAACTACCTGCACGAACAGAAACAATAATTTTCCTGAAGAGCTTCAACTTATTCCTGAAGATAAGAAATCTTTCTTTGGCTAATATAATAATTCAAATTGAAATCTGGTCCAAAAATCCACAGAAATAAATATAGTTTAGCTACAAAAACTACCTTTGAGCCATTAATAATCAATGACGTTGTTTTACTTCCAATCCAGAAAGAAGCAGCTCAAGGCAAGATAAGCTCTCCATTCTTCCCCAAACCAGGATGGCAGTAAGAATGTGACTTTGGATGAACCCACTTGGAGAAACAGTTACAGTTTCTTCTACTTCTGGCAGCCACATAATAGATGCTCAAGGCTGTGGAATACCACAGTTAACAGAACATTTGGAAAGAGTCCATATAAACTTAGAACATAATTTTCAATTTTTCTTAGTATAGGAAGGGGGGGAATGAGGGCTTCCACTATAAGGTCTGAAAAGGCAGGGAAATTATCAGGTGAAATGGTTTTGACTAATATTTATTAGTTTAATGTTGACATAGAATAAAAGGACACTATCACCTCGTAAATAATCTACTTTACTTAGCAGAGCTCTCTGTTTTCTTTAGAGATGTCCCAAGAATTGGTTAGGGTGAGCTCCACTTAGTTGATTGGATCTGGCACGACTATATCCTGTAGTAAAATATTTTTTATGTACACTGAAAATTCAGACTGTAGCTAAGCTGTAAATCTCTCATGGTCATATATACTTTACAAAATCTCAGTGTTTGTCATCAAAGAAATTATAGTGCCTTAAAGTAAGCAATAAAAATATAATGTGCGAGAAAAATTTACAAAATAATTTTGATTAGTAATTTAAGTGGACAAAAACAAATAGTTCTGTTATACTGAAGTGCTGCTTATAATCCAGACTTTTTATTGTGTTACAATAAGTGCATTTTAAATATTTATCTAGATTTTAAAAATATTTCTTCAATCTGCAAATATAAGCAAAAGAACATTCACAGGGAAATAATGTCTAGATGCCGTTTCAATATTTGTAATTTAATGGATGCTCCAAATGTGATTACAGATGTGCAGGTGAGAAAGAAAAACTTTTGATTAGCTAACCATGGAGTAGTATAGACTTTGTCCTTTGTTATAAGTGAATGCATCTTATGAAAAAGGTTTGGCTCAGAGTGTAGTTTAGCTGAATCTGTGCAACTTGGTTTTAAATCTTTTACCTTCATGTGCTTCTTCTTTTGTGCGTGTGTGTTGCTAGGTTTTGAATTTTAATTTTCACATTCCATTAAAAGATAGGCACCTTTTTCATGGTGCCAGTTTCCTTACTTACTTAGAAAGCCAGAAGAGAGCTTATTTTCTAATATTATTTAAAGCAACTTAAAAATCTTGGCTCCTATAGGGATTTTACTGTCACATTCATTCATGCTCTATTGTGAGTGTCAGGTGACAGTTTTGGTATGAAGCTTGAGATAGAAATCAAGCATAATCAAATGGCTTTTATACAGATTTTTCTGTTCAACAAAATTATAAATGATCTTGAAAATTATAGACAGAGAGGTCAATTAATTATCTTAAATCAAGACTAGTAGTTACAGTGATTTACTACCTATTTATCTAAAATTCTATTAAAACAATATTCTTCCTGCCAGAAAATTTGACTTTGAAAAATCCATAGTTTAAGCAACTATCTGAATCATATAACAAGACTCAATTACACCAGGTGGTATTGACTGATATATTTGGTAATGTAATATAGATGCCAACCCTGACAAAATTTGTTAGTTGGAAAATAGGGCAAAATGCCATTTTATTGCAAAGCTAATGAAAAATATTGCTTACAGAATGATGAGACCCATCAAGTAGATTTATAGTGTACAACGTTTGTAAGATCTCTAATATTTCAAAGAGAGTGGAAGGCTTATGCAAGGGCAATATGACTATTGTCTACTCAGTATAATGAACCAAAGAAAAGGGAGCTCTGACATTCAGACTCGCGTGGTAGAGGGCTAGAAACTTTCTGAATAGTAGAACTCTTAAAGAGAGCAGGCTGTTTCCTGAGCTTACGCAGACGCTGTTTCTTGAGCTTATGCAGACTCTGTCATGGCTGGACCACCACCTGGATGTTTTGCAAGCTCCACAATTCAAAGAGATACTGCTTGGGGGGATTAAAGACTATGAGTCGGATTCAGTGAACCCAAATCCCAGCAGAAGTTTGGCAGAGGAATGAGTCAGTTCCTGGGATGCCAGCATTAATGGCTGAGGTCCAGACACTAATCTCAGATGCACGGCACGTGTCGCCTCCTATCTCGATTAAGCCACGTCTGCGGCTTGCACACAGAGTGCATAACAGCAGATTTTCTAAGGCATATGCTGCTTCCAGTGCCATACATTTTAGTTTAAAATCTGGTCCATAAGGTATGAGTATTTTGTTGTTTTTTTTTTTTCTTCAGTTGTTTGATGAAGAAATAAAAACAAAAGAAAAAGAAATAAAAAATTTATTAACAGCACTCACCCTGTTTTACCCCTCTGGCTTCTTCATCTTCTATTCCCCTTCTTCAAAAGGATTCAATCAGAACCACACCAAAGATGCAAAGAAATTAAAGTAATAAGAGAAGCAGCACAGGAAGATTATTTTCCGTTATTTGTTCTTTGGTATATGTGAGACATGACAGGATTCGATAAACTCACAAGTATTTACTCTTTAAGCTAATTCTGCAGTGTTGTAAAACATGCAAACTGCAGGCTAGAGAGAAATAAGAGAGTCAGCATAGCAAAACTCGATTAGAAGTTTGATTTGATTATCTGTTCCTTATTTGCATCACACTACTGTTTCACTCCGAGCTACCTGACTGGAATATTTTCAGTTAAATCTGAGTGTGGAAACTGGAGCTATCAGCAGAATAACAGGCTGCAGGAAGCACAGTGTTTTGTGCTGGAACATTCCAGCACACTAATTGCTGCTTTGAAAATCATACTCCAAACATTTTCTTGCTTCATTTCATCTCTTGGTTTCAGTGGAAAATGTCCAGAAACAATGCAGTTGAGCTTGAAGATGAGAAATGGGAGACTGAGTGGCTGAAAGGTACCATATGAGGGGATTGATGCAGTGCCTTAATGTACTGGCCTTGAACTGTACGAACTTCATGGTGAATTCAGCCAGATTAAGGAGAGTGAGAATCAATCAGTTTCAGATGGCTCTAAAAGTTGCAATAAAAGGGAAGATGGTGGTCTATTCATTGTCTAAGACCTACACGGAAGACCCTCTTGTGTAATAGTAATTAAAAAGACTCAATTAGAGAGGTTCGTTTGAAAAACAAGGAAGAACACCACCTGACCCTTCTGTTCTTAGAAGAAAGCCCATTAGGTAAATGATTGATTTTGTGCTTAAATTTTTTCTTCTTTTTTTTTTTCTTTTTTTCTCAGCAAGTATTGATCTCATTCTCTGTATTACAGGAAACACCCCAAAGTATTATCAATTGCATACTTAGCCCAGATTGGGAGGGCTAAGTGTGAGACTCATTAAAAAAAGTCTAGTCATATCAAATTTTACTTTTGGATAAGCTATTTTTAACTTTTCACATTAGAGCATGACAAGCAAGAGAAAACAAGCTACTTTTGGCTGTTTTTTTTAAAAAAAAGTCTTTATAGGTTACGTGTCAATTTTTAAAATCAAGTCCCTGTTTTGTTCATGTATAACCACCAAAAAAGAAATATTGAAAGGGAAATGACACCACGCTGCTTCTGAGGTGATGTAAAAAAGAATGCTCTTTACTGTCACTGTCCCTGGTTTTGCATAAGCTTCTCTCATGCGCACTGGAATCATATATAATGTAGATGAGATTGGTAGGGCCAGAAATCTTAATTTATTTATTGTATAAGCATAATGCCAGCCACCTCCTGTTTTCATTATACCAATCTAATGCTAGCCATTTCCTGTTTTCATTAGACCATTGTAATGCTAGATTCCTACTGTTCTCATTAGTGCAGGACTGTGTAATGGCAACCACCTCATGTTTTCATTATAACAAAACTGTATGGTGCCAGCTGCCACTTATTTTACTTTACAGAAGAACATTTGAATAGTCCATACTTTTTTCAAGAGAATATATACAGAGATGTCAAGGACCCTAGGAGTCTAAGGCCCCTAAGAAAATGGCGGGAAACACCCTTTCTGACAATTTTTTTGCTGGAAGAATGGCAAAGTTTATACAGTGTATACAGAGAAGAGGCTAAAGGCTGGGGTTAAACTGTTGTACGTGGTTAAACATGTAAATTTAACCATGTTGAGCATGGTTAAATTCTAGGAACTGCCTTTCTGATCCATAACCTATCTGATCTTCCTGAAGAAGATAAAAAGGTGGTTGCAATAGTTCAAGGTCTGGATTAGAATCATAGGGAAATTCAAGTTGAATTCTTGGCTCCGGTACACATTGCCTGTGCAGACCACAACCTATAAATTCTGTCATATTATTCCAGTTGTGACTGGTCTGGAGATAGTAAGATTTTCTCTGTCCAAAATATTGTTTTGTTTTGCTTCGGTTTTGTAATATCTTTTCAATATGAAACATTTCACTGCTTATCAGTAGTGCTTAAAAAGAAGCTGTGACTCCTTCTCTAGGGTCTTCAAATGCTATTGTAGTGATATTAAATAAATTAAATATTTAACATTAAATAAACTGCCTCATGACACAAAAGTCTTCCATTGAGACATCTTAAAAATACAGTTTGAAACCTGAAAGGGTTCTGTTACTAAGGTACAGTTAAGTTGTTTTTACACTGCAAAACATTAGGGCTATTTTTACTTTTTGTAATAGGTATCAGAATAAAAATTCCTCTAATTAAACAAAACAAAACAAATATATATATATATATAT
>VZTI01003755.1:4088647-4125822 GCA_013397865.1 Struthidea cinerea | reverse complement strand
TATATATATATAAAGTTTAAGATGCTGTAAAAATACTTTTTCTGAAAAGTTTTCTTTTTTTTTATAAAAAGTATTTATTTAGATGCTCAGGTTTCTGCTCATATTGAACATTATATAGATCTCAAAAAAAACCCTCCAAAACATCCCATAGTCATTGCCATGTAAAGGCTGTGTAATTTCTCTGTGGGTACCCTGTAATATCACTGCAAAAAATTACCTGGTTTACATTAGGGGACTGCAGCCTCAGTTCTTTAATGAATGAATGAATGAGCTGCCTATTAGTCATGAGGTAAAGCTACCACATCTACTGGTACCAACACATCTGCTGCCTCTATTCTGAAGCCTTGGGAGCTTCAAGTGCTTGCTATCAGGACCAGAAAAAGCACCGCAGCGAAAGCCCTTACTCTGTACCTGACCAAAATTATCAGTTCTGCACAGTGACTTTGGTTTTAATTATTTGTGTGATGCCAGCTTGTCATGTTTTATCGGTTGTATGTTTTAATGATTTATAGCTTCACTGTAGCTCAGAAGAGGAGAAGAAAAGCTCGGTGGACATGTATTATGAAAATAAAATTTTGCTCTTATTGTAAAGGCTGGTTGTGGTGGGTTGACCTTAACTGGACTCCAGGTGCCCACCAAACTGCCCTAACAGTCCCCTCCTCAGGAGCTCAGGAGAGGAAGAAAATAAGATGAAAAAAACCCTCATGGGAAAAGATAAGGGCAGTTTAACACAACAAAAGCAAGACCATGTGCAGAAGCAATGGAAAACAAAAGATTTATTTTCTACTTCCCATCAGCAGGTGATGTCCAGTCCTTTTCTGGGAAGTAGGACTTCAGTACATGTAGCAGTTATTCCGGAAGACAAATGTCATAAATAATGAATCCCTCCCACCTCCTTCTTTCTCTTAGCTTTTATGTCTGAGAAGAGATCACATAGATTACCCATTTGGTCATCTGTCCTGGCTATGTCCTGTGCCAAGGTCTTTCCTGTCCCCAGGGTACTGTTGGGGGTGGGAGTGAGGGTGGAATGTTGGAGAGGCAGCGCTGAGGCTGTGCCAGCCCTGCTCAGCAGTAGCCAAACACCGGTGTGTTACCAACACCTTTCCAGCTACCAGTGCAGAGCACAGCACTGTGAGGGCTGCTGTGGGGAAATTAACTCAGCCAGACCAAATGCCCTGGCACTCGCACGTGTTTGTCTGGGAGATTAGAGCTCTTCAAATGTGTTTTTGTTCTGTGTTTCCAGTCTTGATGGAAAAGTTGTGTTTTCAAGAAAAAAAGAGTTTTCTTTGTCGTTCTCAGATTGCTGTATTATTAACATCACTGAATAGAGTAATTGACAGACGTGTATAAGTTTTGTTAAAATGATTAAAAGCTGTGGAAATCATAACCTGTCAGTGTTCCCTGGGAAACAAA
This sequence comes from Struthidea cinerea, assembly GCA_013397865.1. NCBI lineage: Eukaryota > Metazoa > Chordata > Aves > Passeriformes > Corcoracidae > Struthidea > Struthidea cinerea. Next base: position 4,124,409 of record VZTI01003755.1, on the reverse strand, counting down.
GACCTTTCCATCTGTTAGGGGACTCTGTAAAGGAATGTAATGAGTCACCTTTAAAATGACAGCTGTCACCCTTAGGATCTGAACCTCTAAGGAAGTGCAAAAATGTAATGCAATCCATATAGAATGTCAATCTAAAATATCCTTAATTTGTTATTATTTTGATCACCTCATTCTGGGCAGGCTGTGATAATTTGTAATTTGTCTATGATCTCTAGTGTCTGGATTAGGTCCAAGTCAATAGGAAGACAGTTATGTTTAGCAATGTTATAGTATGATAAAGAACTATATCCCTGCATATGTCTTTGCACATTTTCTGTCACAGTCTTCACAATGAATAAAATTTTACAAGGATAGTGGCATGTGATAGCAGCACATTTGAAAATTACTTCTGAGTTGTGGAAATCCTATAAAATGGACACTGAGTGATGGAACTGAAGGATGTGAGGGGGATTGGTACACTTTGAGTTCACTTGCAAAGATGGTACACTCTACACGTACCCTTCCCCTTTTATATTTGTTTAAGTAACTGCAAGTGATTTGTCACTTCTTTGCTTGTACCATTTTTTCCTGTTTCTGATACATTTTCTGAACTAAGGCAGGTGGAGTCATAAGATTTTCTGTGAAATAAAATGCAAATTCTCTTATGCTAATGAACCGCTAAGAACTGAATTAGATTAAGCAGTGGTGGTAAATCAGCAATTATACTGCTTTTTTTTTTTGTTAATAGCAAGATTGCAGCAGAAATAAAATTCAGTGCTAGTCACCACTAGAGGAGAAAGCCTAGGGCTGCTGATGTGCTTTACTGAATTTAGTATACATTTTACCACCACTCAGATGCAGTCTTTAAAACCAAGGATGCTGAGCAAAGTGCTTTGAGTCAGCTGGTAACACAGTATATTAATTACAGCTCATAATAACTTCCATTTTTACATAATTGTTGCATGGTTGTACATGTTATGCCAAATAAAATCCTCAGTCTTGACTGGTGATTGTGATTAATATTTATGCTGCTGTTAAAAATGAGCATGCTTTTAGCTTCACTGATGCTGAAGATTTTCTGGATTATTTATAAAATGCAAGAAAAATAATGACTAAAGAAATTCCCAAACTGAGCAAACAGGTGGTTCTTCAAATAGAGTTCTGATTTTTATCTGGCTGCGAGAAAGCATTCTGTGCTAACAAACACAGGCATTGAACCAGGACTGGTCTTTCTCCAGACCACCCTTCAAGGCTTGGAAGTGTCAACTAGCATTTGCTAGTATGCCTTATAAACACTCAGGATGAAGGAAATAAAGTGAATGAGGGGAGCTGGCATCCACTTACAAGAAGCTATGGGATTCAAGATTTGGCAGCTGCACCTGGTGTCTCCTTGCAGTTGCATGTTGTCATTGCCCATATAAGCTTGAAATTTTTCCAGGCAGGAGGTGATGTGAACATCACCTTAGACTACAGGAATTACTGGTTATCAGCAGAGCTGTCTCAGGTTTACATTCTTGATCCCACAGTAAGCTTGGCAAATCTCCATGAAAGCTTTTTGAACAAGAGTGCTTTATTCAGACGTCCTCCAATTGTTTGTACTTCTCCTACTGTTGCCGTAATATGATGGGCCCCTGACATTTCACCTCTGCTAAAGGGATAAGATGTAATAGGAACTGGAAGTCTGCCTAAAGCATAGTATTCCTTTTCCTTCTCTATCTTGATTTCTACTGCCAGACACATTAACACTGTAGCTACAATGGTTTTACATTTTACCAGTGCACAGAAGGTTATTAATAAGTGCAGAAGTAGGAATCTTTTAAAAAAGATGGTTCCTTTGGAAATTAAAGGACTGACTGTGTTTGCTGTCATTATACAGACTTTGTCTGGGTTTCTAAAACTTCCATTACCCTCTACTGTTTTACACACTGGAACAGGTGTATTTAGAAAAGAATGGTGGTGGATTTATACTCATCAACAGTGTTACTCAACTGCCTTGTGGAGGGAAAAGTGTCTACAAGCAAGGCTATATTTACTATTTTTCCTGGTTTTGTTTTTGTTTTTTTCTGGGGGGGAGGGTCTAGTTCTGGAGACTACTTTTCAAAAACTGTTACTGTTTCAAAAAGTGAGTGCTCTTTTCCTTTCAAAGGATTGCTGTGCCTTACTTTGGCATGTCCAAAAAGATGTACTGGCAAAATCCGTCTTCTGTCCATATTGGTTACCTAAAGGAATCACCTAAACAGGCTCTGCTAAGGTAACGTTGGAGTGCTGAGTGGCAGTGAGCTGGTAGATACCAGGGAGCTTGGTTCACTTACGCTGGCTGATGGAGGTGCAAAAATTATTATGGAAGCATAATTACCAGCCTCTGGAGTCTCTTCCAGAAGAAGACAGAACAAAAGGAACGTAGAGTCTGAACAGGACCCTTATTCTGGTGCTCTCCACTAATATTACAGCCCTTAAACAGGCAAAGCCAGAGTGCTGTTAAGAAGCTTATCTTGTGGTCAAAGATAAAGGCTTATTAACAGTTGCTAATCTCTGTTCTAAATCTCTTATAACACAATGATACTGTCATGTTGTTAAAATAGTTTCACATGTATTCTTCTCTGCTGTATTTACTGTATTCACATGGTATTATACAAATCCTTATTAAATTATATAATAGTGCTTATATTAATTTTGTTCTCAATTTAAAATGAGGCACAAGGGAATACAGAATCATTCCTATAGCCAATGCCTCTTAAAGCATAGAAACTCAAAGGATTTTCAGAGTAAACGCAATTTCTCGTCTGGTCTAAGACAGTCGTCCCTAAACATATACTCATAATGAAATAGCATGACTTTAAACTGCATTATTGTTAGAGGATGTTAAATATATCCAGAACACACATATCAGATTATTTTTCCTCATAATTTCAGTACAAAAAATCCAAAAAGAAATAATTTTCACTGAAGATGGAATGGCTGTATGCTTAGTTACCAAGAAAAAATTCTTATTTTGAGCTGACTAGTTTATTGTGATATTCCTAATAAGATCCCCCACTGAACTCACAATACTGAATGAAGAATTTGTTCATAAAAATGTAAGTATTTTAATTGGAAAATAAAAATATTGTTTTAATATAGTTCAGCAGCTTTAATCAAATTTTAAACCAAAGAATTTTAAGAAATGAATTGAGGTCTTGTCTACAAATATTATGATGAATATTTTTTATTATATGGTAAGAAGTGTGAAATATCTCTGAAGACGAATCTACTCTAAATTCTCTACATTAGATAAATTTTCAGTGAAAAGAATTTTAAATTGACTTATAAAAGGAAAGGAGTGGTGACTAATAGGGACACTTGTAGAAATCATTACAGCATGCAGCATCATAATTGATGCCTGTTGCAAAAGGTTTAAAAAATATATCCATAGAACATTTTCCTATAGACAGTAACACCAGAAATAGAAAAATCTGATTTTCTGATGGTCAGACAAGTATGGTGTTTTTATTTCAATGCTAATGACAGCCTAGTGAACAATTTTTATCACTCTCAAATCAAACTATTGAAAAGACTGTGTGTGATTGCCCTTAAAAAGATGGAAAATGTACACATATTAGAAAATGTAATTGCAAATTTGTTAAGGAGCATTTCTTCTTGCAAACATTTCTGTACCACAACAGCAATCAATCGATTTCCAGATACAACTTCAGTGTTGTTTTTATCTTGGAAAACATCGAGGATTACTGGCTAACTGCTCCCCTAGTTCCCTGGTAGCAGTTCAGTAGGTGCACTATAATAAAATTTCCATAGAGTTAGTGTTCAAAGTATCAAATAAAATATGTTTTCAGAAATTGAATTTTCATTATTCCATTCCTCAGTAGGTCAAAATATGAATCTACTGTCCAATCTCTATGTTTCAAGCTAGTCCTATACTATTAACTCTTACCAAGATAAATATCAGAAGTTTTACAGACATTTTGGTGTCTTGCTCAAATCAAAGGTATTATCTCTAGCCTAAAGAACCTAAATGGGAGAACCACATCAGAACACCATTTTCAAAAATTAAGAAAGGGCCCAACATTTGACTAGTATGTATTTAGGAAAAAAAAATCTTCTTAAAAATATTAAAAATAATTTGTCTCCCAGACAGAGAAAAATGTTTCCCCAAAACTCGAACTAAATATTTTTGTAAGCCAGGCATTATCAGGAACCATCAACAATGAATAAACCAAGATGCTGTGCTCTTTTCCCTGAATCATAGCATATGCATTACGGAATATACATCTCACAAAATTCTTAGATGGCTCATTAATTCCCTGATCCATTTCTTCATGCACTGCTGAAACTAAGGTGACCTTTCACAAATCAAACTATGCATACAGCAGACAGTTGTCCTTTCTACTGGAGAAATTTCATTTTTAGGGAAACATTACTAACTGAAGAAATAAGCATCTACGTCTTAGACTTAATAATGGATAAGGATAGGGTATTTATCCCATGAGTGAACACCCTGAAAGAGTAATACGTGGTTGGCTTAAAGGAGATCTAAGAATTTCTGTTTGACAGACTGGCCACTTTCCAAATGAGAAATCAATGACTCTGTATTCTGGGTAAAGAAAAGCCAGGATGGTTTATGACTTGTTCTGCATATACTGTGGATCCAGCCAAGTTCGGAATGCTACACAGTTGAAGACAGTAAAAGTAACATCCCATGTCCAGTGAGGTCATCAGCAGCAGAAGGTACATTCGGTCAGGACTCTGCAGACAGTGGCTTGCTAGATTTTGGAAATCAGCCTGTAGAAAGACAAATATACTAGCAGGAAAAAGGGAAGATAACACTGGTTTGCAGTGCCTAGGATGGGCAGCTAACTAGATGCAGGCTGGCTTTTTTTCTGGCAAGGAGACTTGCAGAACAAATGCAGTGGGTAAAAAGTTATTCAGTCTGCAGGAATAGCACATACCTTCATAACACCTGTAGTATTCTGAACAAACTGAAATTCTATTTAGTCAAAACCAATGTCTATATACTTAATTACTTTTAAAAAAACCCCAAACAAGCAAACAAAAGTAAAAAACCCTAAAAAATCTGGTGTACAGGCTTTACACTATTTGGTATGTCATTGCTACAATCACACAGGAACAGACAGAGAGGGCCACACATTCTGAGGGATTGATCATAATGCTCAAAGACATCAAAACCCAACCAAACAAAAGAGGTTAATGAAAGTGTGAAATTATAACAACAAACTCAAAAAAACAGACATAGAACTTAGTAACATTTTTCCCAGCAATTTGTCACATTGTTTACAGCAACATGAATAAAATTACTCACACTCTTAAGAAAGACACATTAAAAAAAAAAGGCAAAAACCAATCCTTTGAATTCTTCAGGTTGTCTGTCTCCATTTGTTTACTCTCCTGTTGGGCTGACAGTCTTTGAGAACTTACAACCCCACCCCAATTATAACGTTTTTGGTGAACTCACACCAGTGTACTAAACCAAAATAGCCTTTATTCAGCTCCATGTTTCTGTGAGCAAATAACAGCCTGTAGGGATTCGGTGTATCAGCTGCTTAAAAGATAAACCTACCCAGCTTGATGAAAACTCTTCACCACTTTCCTGTTGAGAGAGAATGGTTACACATTTCTAATAAATGAAGCAGGAACTGTCATTTTTTTGGCAAACTGATAACTAGCTGTAACAGCCGCATTGCCACAAGTTGCTTTTCCAAAGTAATTACCATCAGGCTCCCTGTGGTATGCAGTGTTTAACACATTTCTTCTGTGTTAATGAATGCAAAAGCAGGCAACACCACTATTAGTAATCGCTTTTTATTCGTAGTCCTCATTTTCCAGATAGGTCACATTAAACACAGCCATTAAACAATAGCGGTTGAGAAAATCCATACAATGTATGCTGCTTTTGTTTGGTTTTTTTGTGTCATTCACCAGTCATTGGTGCAACTTTGAGCCATATGGGGAGACAGGGGCTGATAAATGAGAATGCCAACCTGTATCACAATTGGGCCAGAGAAGTCAAAACCTTAATCAGATTTCATTCAATTACACTTCAAGTCAACAAATCTTGATAGCCAAAACTCCCATTTAAATTAATGCAATAATAATTGCTGCCTGATGTCAAAAGAAAGCAATTAAACAGTAATGAGTGGATGTATGTTATGCTAGGCTTCAGACTCCTCCTTGACCTCAGCAATTTCCCTTCCATTTTTACAGCAAGCAACATAAAAGCTTGTTTGAATGGTGTACCTTGCTCCACTATGAACAAAGTTTGACTTCTAGGGGTAACTTGGATTGGGAAACCTCTATTTTTAAGTGGCAAATCACAGTTCAGGAGACTCTGTTTCCTCAAAAATATGCCAATTAAAAAAAAAAAAAAAAGGGAAAAGAAAAGGTCTGATTTTGAGTTCTGATTTTATTGGCCAATTGTATAAGGAACTCCCAGTTGCTGGCTTTTGTTAATTAAAAAAAGATACAGAATGCCTTATTCGCTATTCACAGTGTAGAGTACAAATTTATTAGTTGCTTAACTTGCCTCCCTCAACTCCAACTTTTCTTTTATAATCTTGTGGCAGATATTTCCTTTCAGTCTTATAAAGCACGTGTGTAAAAAATGAGAGAAATAACTCATAAACTTTATCTTTCATTGCTGCCTCTTTCTCCAATAGTGATAGTAGAGATACCATGGAGAAAAAACACTTTAAATTCTTTTGTGTGCAGTACATCCTTCACACACAATCATGTTAATTTTGACTGAACCAGCAAAACTCACATTGTATAAGCTCCGCTGGTTTATTGGTTCGTTATGTATCCATTCTAAATTGTGAAATATATTTTTTAATCTGGGATATTCTTATACTGGGAAGGAGTGTGCTAGAGTTCTACAAAACAAGGCAGTTGAAAGACAGATTAAAGAAAAGCAAGATTTCCTAAATTCCTCTATAAAGCTGTGAGTCGTGAATTCTGAATTACCTCAGAGTGGTAAATAAATGATCACTACTAAATACAGATAATGTGTTAAACAGCTAAAGCTAGTAAATCACTAGTGACAGAGAGCCTTAAGGTAAATTCCTCTTACATTGGCACAGCCCTTTCTCAGAATGTTGTGGTTTTATGTCTTCAGAAACATACAGTGAATTGTACAATTGGTTACTCAGTGTTAAAATCATTTATAAAATACACAAATCTCCATCACTTGACTGCATTTACATACTGGCTTAGATTTTGCTGAATAATGGATCTCACTGGCAGAGCTAAAGACTTGGTGCACAGACACTGAAGTGATGGGCACCACGGAAATACGTAGAAAAGACTGATCAAACAATAAGAAATCCTCTCCACTATGGAATTTCAAGCTATCAAGCTATCAAGCAAAACCGATCTCGGGTCTCCTGGCCAAAAAAAAAAAAAAAATTATATAACACAGACAACACCACATTTTAGATACATAAATTGTCCAAAACATGGAGAGTAGCTTGATAAGACATGTACAAGATCCTTCCTTTTGCACGTAATTGTAGACTTTTTTTAACAGGAGCTAAAAGCAAACTGTCAGAATTGGTGTCTCCCAAAGACAATTCATTGTAGGACTGACTAGCTAAAATCACCATTTAAATGCAATCCCAAAACCAAAATAGGCTGTTGGGTCAACTTTTGTCTTGAACTGATAAAAAACTATGGCTTGTGGTATTTCAGATTGCCAACCCCTTTTATAAATGCTTTTATAGTACAGATTAAATTTAAGAAACCAAATACATATTTTTTAAACAATGTGCCATAGTGGTATTTCCAGCAGAGTATCTGAAATATATACGGGACAAATCCTGAGCTAAATATTTTATTCTTCTGCATTTTCTTGTACTGTGGAAGTTCACTTGTTGTTTTCTAAGTTTCATCTGAAAGTAATTTTGAATTTTTCAAATGCAATAAAAACACTCTTAGGAAACAATAATAAAAAGTAGAAACTATATCCCAAGTTATTATAAGTTATTCTGCAAATATTATTCAGATCAAGTGAAAAACTGACTAAAAACACCCCCTAGAATAAGCAGTATTTATCTAGAAATGCAGTAAGCAATTGCACATGCTAAAGTATCGGATGAAATACTGCTCATGCCACATTGGCATTGGCATATGTTTCAGCCCTATAAACTTAATACCAAAATTTTGAAAATGGTGGCATCTCTGAAGAAGTCAATCAAATATCCTACACTGAACAGGCTGGCTGCATGTGTTGGGAAAAAAAACCCAAGGAAGTTCCAGATGTTGGTTCGAGTGTAATTTTTGTTATTAAACATGGGTTTGCCATAGAAGCTTCTACAAGGACTTGCACATAACCATGACTGATGGATGTATTTGTAGGCTGTTCAGTTAGCTCCATCAGCTCACTCAAACACATTTTGAACAGATTATGTACTGCAGTACTTCGTAGACCATACATTAAACAAGAGACTTTGCTCTGAGGCGCTGCTTCCCATATTCCGTGGGGAAAAGGAAGCAGGAAAAAACAAAACTCATAGAGTTCGACAGCTACTGAGGCAACACTTGCCATTTACAATATAAGCCCAAATATTTTTGCAACACAACTATATATTAATTTAATAAAATACACAATATAGCTCTTATACACTCAACAATTTGGCTCATATGCACTGAATCTGCAATAAATCAATAAAAATATGTCATTTGATGTAAACACACTGAATCTTCTTACATTTGCACATTTAAATGACCATGTGATTTTTGTGGATGTCTGACATTTTCACTTTCCTGAGCTATTTTAGTGTCCACAAATGAATAAAAAAGTGTTAATATTGTTAATTTCTTCTCTGTATTACCCTTAAGGTAACTCTTTTTTTCCCCAAACTTTAGTTTACTTCCTTTTCTTTTTTTTTGAAAACTTACCACTAACTATTTATAGCTTTGTTGGACACTAAAATGCTAAATAGATACTAAAATCTTTTTTTTTTTTCCTTTTATCAAGTGAATTAGCTTATGTGTGTGCAGGACAAGATGGACTATATAATTTTACATTTAACCTTAATATGATATGTAGTGTTTCATTAATGATGAGGATATGTTTTCTTGAATAATGATTTGGAATGGTTCTTTTAGTTTTATTATTCTTTTTTTTTCTTTTTTCATATTTGTGGCAGATAACTTTGTACATAAATGTTTACCACAAATGAATGTTAATGTTTGGCGTCGCTTGGACTACTACAAGAACTCTTTATAGGACTTTCAGTAGAAGCCTGTGGTGGCTGCTGGAAATTCACCACAGATCAGCATTATTCAACCCTGTTTTTCTTGGGGTTTATACGTAAACAGTAAAGTCAGCATCAGCTATTGAGGACAGTCTTAAAGTATCAGACGTATTTCCATTCCATCTTTCTCACACCTTCCTATCAGATTGTCAAAATGGCACTGTCTTTCCTTCTTTCATTTTGTTCTTGGTGTACTTGACTCTGTCCTAATGAAAGTTTGGTCAAAATGAAACCAGTGTTATCTGTCAAAAAGAAAGAGCAGTGAAAAGAACATACTTGTGGGCACTTCAGATGTTCACTAAAAGCCTTAAAGCAGCATTGGTCTTCCTTCATTCCTGTAATTCTGTTACAACCAGGGAATTTATTTATTTATTTACTTTCAATCAGCAGAAGAGGAGTGCAACTGCCAGCCTGTCCTTATTTTCCCCCTCACTTTCTGATGGCCACAGGGTCGCTTCCCCGACAGTCCTGCAAGAGCTTGTCTATTTCTCTCACAACTTCCTCAGCATCCACCGACTCCCTGCCTAGATCCCGGGCTGAACGGTCTAACTGCTCCAGAACAGAGTCCATCTCACTCGAGTCTCGGCTCACTCGGGAATGCACGTCTGCAAAGGCCCTAGCCATCTGATCTGATGCAATGAAGGAAGCGTCCTTTGACTGTTTACTGGGTGATAGATACTGACTGTCAGTTGACAAGTACTGGCTGCTTGGTTCAGCCAAGGCTCCTGATTTCACTTCACAACCATCCAGTGGTCCTTTTGTTGAGGTGCAAGGCTCAATGCATGTCTTGGTTGGGCTGCTCGATGCTGAGGGAACCTCCTGAAGCAGAGGACTCAGGGCACGTTTGGCTTTTAAGTAAGGTTTAACATTGGCAATGAGAATAGTGTGCTCTCTCTTGTCTTTCCCAAATGTACAAAAAGTCTTTTTCCCAGTGGGATTCACAGTTTCGTATGTCTCAGTCTCAACATTAGCTTCAACTGTGGGTACAAAGAGATTTGTGCGATAATCTGCATTCTCAGCCTGACTGGCTGCAGGGAACTGTGGCATCCAACACCTGTCAGAATGACCAAGCACTCTGCATTCATCTGTGCAGTTAACACATTCTTCTTGTTCTGCAAAACAAAGGAGAAAGAGAAAAAACTCTAATTATAAGTGGATTTATTTAGACTAATGGATAGGCTATGATCATCACGTGATGGGCTTACTTGACATCTGGTTTCTTAATTATGGAGAAAAAGAAGAAGCTATAATTAAAATATTTCAGAAGGTTTGCATAAACCTGTTAGTTGAGACCATAGATTTATTTAACTCTGTTCTCCACGTATTAAAGAACTCACACAGCCCAATGGAAGTATAAAGGGGTCATTAGAGAATCATTCTCAGTGGAATTGAGCTTCATCTGTAAACTAATCTGCTGTAGGAATCTTTTAGGCTTTGTTCTGTAAAACTCCTACTAGAAAAGAGTGAACAGTACTTAGGGAACTCAAAAGGAATTATAAGGATTAATTTTTCAAATCAAATAACTGAGCAGTGACTGCCTTTCTGGAAATACAAACACTTCATAAAAATCAGCAAGCTGTTTTTCCTTTTTTTGTCACCTCCATTTCATTTGTAATTGTTATGTTGTGTGACAGTCACAAAATAAAAAGGTTTTCTTAAAAAGCCTGCTTTTCCTGCTGAGAACAGAGAACTAGAATCTTCCATCAGTATGCATTAAATATAAGCTTGTCAAAAAGTGCATATTGCAATTTTATTAGACGTGAGTATGGATCATGTAATCAGTTTTCCCCTTTTTTGTTTTGGTGCAAGTAAGTGAAAATGGATTTGCTCATTGCATACAATTTGGAAGAATGACAAACCGTGACACTCTATTTGAACTGATGATGTTTTCAGATAGAATTTCTATATCCTTATTTCTTTCAAAGAATGTAATTAAATGACATCCCTTTGTTACACTTTTAGAACATAAGTTTTAATACTTCCTGTTATACCATTCAAAGAAAACTTTCTGTTTTAAAAACCGTGGCTTGTGTGTCATTTATGTTTAATAGTTACATTTGGGCCAATATTTACTGTCTTATAATTGTACTCGCAACTCTAACCAATTACCAGGGATAAGAAAAATAATAAATAAAATAAATCCTTTTATCATCTCTAGGTTTCCGTTAACTATACATTGATCTTTAGGTATCAATCATTTTTCTTTCACAAAATGGGCAGATGGGTTCAATACTCATTTTATTTGAGGAATTTAGTATTTAAAAAATGCCTGGAGTTCCAGTTAGACAAAAACTGTTATAGAATACATCTATTTTATTTAAAGATGAAATCTATTTTATTTAAGGATGAAATACACATACAGAGACATGCAAAACAAGTCTTCAGAAAAGCAGAACAAAAATGTTGACCCCGAGATGGGGAGAATTTAAGCAATAACCATCTTTCTAAATTAGAAAACAAATTCCTACTAATCTTATATCACTACCTGATTAATGGGTGATTTTACTGCAGAAACATGAGAAAAGAAACAACAAAGGTACTATGGGAATCCAAGAGTGCAAATAGTTTTTCACATCTCTATAAAGATATTAATAAATAGGACTTAAATTAAACTAAAATTGTATTTTGTCACAGTGATATTAAACTGGGATAATTTGCTTGGAACTGATACTTTTTAATGATACAGTTGTGTGAAAAAGTGTCATTCTGTATATGTGAATCTTTCCTTGAAGACTTTAAAATCTAATTCTGGTGTAAGCCCTGAAAAAATACCAAAAGCACAAGAGAATTAGGTACAGGGACAGCAAAACAAAGTGATTGTTGAGGAAAGGATGTAACATAAAGGCTTTAAACATAAATTCATAGACGTGAGTCAGCCTCAGCTGTGTACCTGGTAAAATCATGGAATGGATCTTCCTGGAAGATGTATCAAAACATATGGAAGATGGGGAGGTGATTAGATGCAGACAACAAGGCTTCACTGAGGACAGGTTGTGTCTGACTAATGTGGTGGCTTTCTACGATAGAGTGACTGCATCAGTGGAAAAGGCAAAGTCTTTTGTCAGGCTTTTGCTATGGTTAAATATTGATATGGCCACAATATTCTTGGTGCTAAATTGGAGATTGATGGATTTGATGATGGACTGTCAGATCAATAAGGTACTGGCTGGATGGTCACGTGCAAAGAGTTGCAGTCAATGTCCACGTGGAAACCAATATTGAGAGGTGCCCCTCCAGGGTCCACACTGGGACCCACATTATTTATTATCTGTATTAATGAGATAGACAATGGAACTGGGTGCACCCTTGGATCACAACAAGCTGATTGGTGCATCTGATTTGCTGGAGGGAAGGGATGCCATCCAGAGGGACTGTGACAGGCTTGAGAGGTGGGGGCCAGGTCAGCATTATGAAGTTCAACAAGTCCAAGTGCAAGGTCCTGCACCTGGGTTGGAGAATTCACCAGTACCAACACAGACTGGGGGATGGATGGATTGAGAGCAGACCTGTTGAGAAGGATTAGGGATACTGGTGGATGAAAAGCTGGACATGAGCCAGCAGTGTGTTCTTGCAGCCCAGAGAGCCAATTGTGTCTGGGGCTGCATAAACTGAAAGAAAGCAGATTTAGATTGTACATGAGGTAGAAACTCTTTGATATGTGTGTAGTGAGACACTGGAACAGATTTCCCAGATAAATTGTGGATGTCCCATCACTGGAAGATTTCAAAGTCAGGTTGGACAGGGCCTTGAGCAACCTGATATAGTGATGGACATTCCTGCCCATGGCAGATATTTCAAGGTCCTTTCTGACACAAACCATTCAATGATTCTATGATCTCCAAGGAAAACTAATCCACACGCTGGTTTTAGTATACAATAAAAATGAAAATTACCATGATGAAAAGCAGGAGTAAAATAACCCCAACCTTGGGACTGTAACACAGTGGCAAAACTGAAAAGAATTTAAGGAAGAAATTTAAGTATTTTGTGTTTGATTTTACTTCACTTGAACGAGATGGCATTGGTATGCATAACCGCAGAGACAACATATGTGTGGCAATTGCTTAATGAAATGGGAGCCATACAAATGAAGGACATAGCTATACACCTCATTCCACCCATTAGTTCACCTCCACTAAAGTTCTCCGTATCTAGTTTTCCAGAGCTTCTACAGCATCAAACAGCTGCTGCTTAAAACAGCCATGTGAAACTGCTGCTCGCTTTCTCTCTCTCTAAAAAAAATCCCCAACCAACCAAACGAACTCCTCCTCCTCCTCCAAAGAAACCCACCCAGAAACGTAAAGCTCCACAAAACAAACCAAATCAAAATATTTTTAAAAACACCCTCACCTTCCTGATCCTTCAGAGTAAATTTGTGGCAAGCTCAGCCTCTAGCTTTAAAAGTGGACTTACAAAAATAGGAGAAATAGGTTTTTTCTTTAGGATTTTCACTAACAATTTCTTAAGTTATTTTTCTCTTATGTGGAATTCGTGGCAATCCTGAGTAAAAGCTTTCTGGCATTTTTAATGGTTTACCTAAACAACTAATCAGCTTTCCAACTAACCTTTATGTTGTAAGCTTAACTATCCTTTGTATGGATATTTGTAAACAAGTTTGTTGCTTTATAACAAAAGACAGAAATCAAACCTTGCTGCATGTTAGCTACCATAAAAAGCTCAGAACTGCACTATCAATGGACCAGTAATCTTCTCTGCTCCTCTTTTTTCAATTACTCTATCAAACCAAGATCCCTATTTGCTCCTTCCTTTCTCACATAAAAATAACGCAAACATTACAGTTTATTGCATTATACCACAAAAAGGCCATCTCTAGAAGGGAAAATCTTTGTCTTTCAGGTAGTAGTTCTACGTCATATTCTCTTAAAATACATTAAATAAATATTCATATATATCTATATACAATTCTATGCTGTCTACATTGACAACATTATATACATATATATATATATATATATATATATATATACATGAAATATAGAACTATATATATATATACACATGAAATATAGAACAGGGAAATTCTATTTTGACACTGACTCTTTTTCTAAAACTCGTATGAACTGTATTTCTTTAAAAAAATATTCCCTAAACTAAGATTGAAACGAACAAACTCAAGATGAAAGGTAAAGATCAGAAAAGTTCTCAGTCACTGGAAATAAGTATTGTAAACTTATTCAGTAGGTATTCAGTACTGTGGGAAAACCTATGCTTTGAGATTTTCAAGACTCATTAGGTTAATTTATTGCAACCAAGTTATGTTTGAAGTTTTTTATTTTTAGCTTTCACACACGTGCGTACACATACACTGCTATGAGGAGGGGCCTTACACAGTGTTTAGATTCTTCATTACTGCCAACAAAAATACAAATTTTGCTGGCAATCTCTAGGTAAAAGAGATATATATCATGTAGCTTATATATGTTATATATATACTTCATGCTGTATCTTTTTTCCCCTTCTCATTTCCTGTATTTGTTAAAGCAACTTTTATACTCGCATTCCTACTCACTGTATTGACTAACTTTGCATGTCTGGTCCCCGGGCATCATAGCAGCGACTGAATTAAATATGAAGCCAAAAGAGAATAAGAAAAAGTACTGAATGTCCTTGAATTGAAACCCACCTGCATTGCATGAGCTTTGGTGCTCTAGCCCTGAAAATCTCTGTCTTTTCACTTCACTCTTTTATGTCACATCATAGGGAATGGATTTTGAGTATTGATTATCATACATTACAAGCTGCTTGTCTCACCATTAGCCTGTAACTTTGACTGCTACAGCTAGCACACAGTGAAGAAAATCGAACAGGGACTTTTGTACTAGTAGCAGAAAGTGCAAGCACGAAGTGAACTATCACCACCAAGGGCCAAATTAATACACATGAGAAAATAGAATCAATGTAAAGGTAAATATATGAATATATATATGTAAAATAGGTCATATGCTGTGCTGTACAGCAAGATGTGCTGGTAGAGTGATATGCACCATCGGTCTTTATCTCTGTGCTTGTCTCCCTCCTGTTGAAAATAAACCCTTAACAGTGCATGTGTGTACAATAAACAGAAGCAGTCTAGAGGTTTTCCTAACTCTCTGGAGCTTTAAGGGTAAACAGTCAGAAGTGCTTTATGCACTTAGGGGAGAACATACACTAAAATAGAACTGCTAAATTATCAGCCGTAGAAAGAAAAGGAAACAAGATATCTGTAAACAACAGTCGCCTGGATAGGAAATGTATTCTGGATGGAAATTTAAAGATGGTGTAGGGTGAAAGTTATATTGGCAACATATAAAATGCAATGCAAGGTATGTATTTTGGTGCAGCAGAAGACATATCTTACACATTTTATTCTGTTACCAGAGGAGCTATATTTAACACCATCCTTCCATAGCAAGCTAAAAGAAAAAGATCCTTTTATTGTGGTATCTACAATTTCCTACACTTTCTTTATAAATATTGTGAACAGAATTAATTATGGGTACTGATTTCACCCTAAATATATTGCACTATGAAGTTAATTAATTAATGCTTTAGATAGCTGGCTCCTTTCAAAGGATAAAACAGATATATCTTATTTTGACTCACTAATTATATTAAATTTGCATAATGATAACAAAGAAGAAGCTCAAGAATTATTACTTTTTTAAATAGCGACTCAGGGTGGACAAAACCAGTCAACAAATACAATATTTTCTGCAATTTAACTGGACCCTAATTATTTAAATTACACATACATGCAAAGCAGAAAAACAAATGTAAGGTAAACATCAGCATGCTAATATTTCCAAGAAATATTTTACGTACTATGTTTATAGGGTGAAGAACACTATAGTCTGTATTGAAGTACGCCATACAATTTAATACTAAATGTCAAGATTCCCATATATGGGAAGTCAGACTGTAAATATATGTATATACACATATACATATATGCTTTTATATATGTTTATGCAAATAAATCAATCTATGTATATTTAATGTCTGATTTCCCCTATACACAAGCCTGGATATATAAGTAGGCATAGACTTAGACCTATACCTAGACCTATGTCATCCTATTCCTCACAAAACCTGTAAATTATTTTATCAAATCTTATTTGGAATTAAATAAGGCAGACAGAGTTCAGATCATTATAATTTGTAGGGTTTGAACTGATAAATAGTCATTCAAGTGCATTCTTTTCTAAGAACTTCTTATAAAATATTTAAAAATGTAGCTTTTAATTGCCATTTGTTCATTGATAAAGACTAAATAAGAATATGCCTAGATAAGTACATGAATAACACTAAATATTTTAAAATGTCAGTAGCTTTTGTTATTTTTCATTGTCCTAGGAAAGCCTGTCTTTCAGATATCCTTTTTTCTCTTTCAATAGGAGATGTCTAGTTTTTACTATTGATTAAACACCTACTTCTAACTGACTATTTTTTAAATTCCTTTCTATAAATGTGGAAGTTAAAAATAAGCATTAATCTTCAGGGATGGTTCATACCTTGATTCAGTTGACTGGAATGACTATCAACTAACAAGTCCAAGTGAAAAATAAACTAGAGGACCCATTTTAAAATGTATGCCACCTTCTGTTTGAAAACATGCAGTTTCACAATACCTTCACTCTTGCAATGCTCTATTCTTCATTGCATTACAGAGAATAGTAAAGCACATCTTTAATGACCCTTTTTTCACACTACAAAGAAAAAGGTCTGCCTGTGAATGCATACATAGGGTTCACACTGACTTGTCTGGGAGATCGGTTCCTTTTGCTCTTGATGTTGTGAATTCATGTTCATTATTGAAAATATTTCCGTTTAGAATTTACTGAGTAATGAAAAAAGATGTAAAATTCTCTGCAGGTTATATTTCTCTGGTCTAACCACAAACACACTATTCTTTACTGTGAGGGTGGTGAGGCACTGGAACAGGTTGTCCCATCCCTGGAAGTGTCCAAGGCCAGGTTGGATGGGGCTTTGAGCAACCTGGTTTAGTGGAAGGTGTCTCAGCCCATGACAGGGCAGCTGGAATGAGATAATCTTTAAGATCCTTTCCAAACCAAACCATTCTATGATTCTATGTAAAAAAATCTCCACCGACACCAGTACTTGCTTTAGACTAATAAAATAATGTTATGTTTCATATTTTTAATACCTTAAATAGATATGAAAGATCTGTATTTTCTGTACATATGTGTAAGCAGATGGACAATAAATGCCACATAATATCTAACAGAGAATGTAATTAACTCTGCCTTTCAGAACTTGAGTAATTCCTAAAATATGACCAGAAAACCTCACAGAATTTACATGAAATGATGGCTTACTTTTTTTTTTTTTTTTTAATTTGGGGCAGGCAATTGCCTTTACTAAAGAACTGGAAAGACTATAAGTAGATATTTATTACAGGAGAAAAATAATGTGTGCTTTGGCATGTCCTAAACACCAGGTCTATATGACATCTATTGAGAACAATCAGTTAAAGCACCACTTCTGTGGTTGGATTTCTGTTTAATTACAATTGATTTTGACATAAATGAGCAGAGGTAAACAAATACTTCTATGCTTCTCGTGCTGTTATTAAACAGAGCTGTCTCCTATCTGAGTATTTATATTGGCTTGTCTGTTTAAAGGCTCCTTTCAGTCAGGCAAAGCAATTATGTAGCTCAGATTAGCAAAATGACTGGCAGTAAAATGAAAGTGGACTGCCACATTTTTAAACCTCTTGGATCTCATGTTTTTCTCCTGGTATTATAAATACAAGTTTCTGAGGTCTATAATTCTTACCTAGTTTCCCACAGGTGATGTTGGGTTTTTGTTTGGTTGTTTTTGTTCGCTTGTTTTCTGGACACAGGATAAAGACAATATATGTTTTATATTGTTATGACATGAAACGCTTCAAAAGCCTTAAAAACATGTTGGCCTATGGATTTAGTTCTAGTTCACATTTGTCCCAGACAATAAATATTGGAGGAACATTTCAGGATTACAGGGAGTACTATGGAAAACTTAAAACATTTCTTACAGAAGTATGCGTTAATTAAATGCTTACAATTTAATGACAATCACATATTTTTATTTAAAAACAATATAAGAGAAAGAAAATATTTGTGTTACCTGAAAATTTTCCATCTTCACAGCGGGCTGGTCCACAGATCCCAACAATGGGTCTTTGGCCTCTGCCTTGCTGTTCTGGAGGCAAATCAGACCTGTGAGTCACAGACAGGGATAGGCTCTGCTTCCAAAATTCACAACAATGTCAAAACTTCTGCAGCAGAAAAACAGCTTCTACGTGTGGCCCAGACACAGCTCATGGCCCTTGAATTTTTTCACTATTTTTTCAATGGTAAAAACCGATATGTTTATAGTTGACAGTAAACTGAAAATGTCTAACTAGTAAAAAGCATGTCTCATTTCTTCCTAATAGAGGAGAAAGAGAAGGATGGACACCCAGTCTTGATTTCCAATGTTTGCCTATAAGTTGGCTGGCCCTGACTCAAATTTGCAGTGTAAAGACCATACAACAGTCATGAAACAGTCATTTTGGTCTCTTCCCCATCCCACATAAAAAAAAAAGAGTCTTCCTAGCCCAGGGCTGCAGGGAGCAAATATACAAAGGCTAGCTGTGCCAGCCCTGCACTTAGCTGAGAAGCTACTGGGAAACCTGAGCAATATGACACATTGATAGTTTTAAACTGCAAATCTTTGTTGCAGAGCCCCAAAGCTGTTTCCTGAGAAAGAAGGAAAACTAAACTGCAGTAATTAACAGAAGAGAACAGCCTCGTGGATCTTTTAGAAAGCACATTTTTAATATGGCACATATTCACTCTTGATCAGGGCAGTGCCAAAAATCTTACAACAGGATTGTTTCATCACTAGTGTCTACAAATGCAAGGACTCCTAAATTTGAAGCCTAACTGAATTTGTGTAATCATTTGCACAATTTGCATGATATTCACATTCTTTTTACTAACTTTATTGTGAGCTAGTCATAATTACAGTATCAATGATTTCCATATCTAATTTGCAGCCTTTACTAAATGCTGCATACTGTAGTGTGGCAGTGTTTAGTAAACTAGTCATTAACCAGGACCATTGTGAGCCATCCTATGCAAATATTAACAGATTGTATAGTTAGAGACAAAAGGTAACAAGTGATTATGACAAACAAAAGCAATGAATGGGTAGGAGAGACAACATTAATGAAAATATAATCACGCTGTTGACATTTCCAGAAAACACCAATATAAAAGCTCCATAATTTAAAGGAGCTATCCCCATCTGTCACACCATCAAGCCACCAACGATGAGCTATATGTTGCACCACTGAACCTTCCTTACCCGTTGCCAATTATCTCAGTATACAAATCTTTAATTAGAAGGCACCAAGCTTTTCGCTTTGCAAGCTTGCCTCAAATTTGGAAATGACAACTTGTTTACAGATATTGACTGAGGAGGGTGCCACTGAGGAGAGAGACATGACAGGCTTCTGAAGAAATCTTTATGTTCTTTTGATGTTTACATCCTGACTGTAGGTAGACTCTGTGGAATGGAAGTCTGTCAGCTTTTGTGTAGGAGCCTGGTTTTGCCCAAAACAGAATCAATGCAGTAACGCTCTTCAAATGCTATCTGTTTTCCTTTGCAAAGTCTTGTAAAAATAACTACAAAGGCTACATGGATGCTCAACCATTCAAAATCTGGCCACTTTGGTGAAAGAGAGTATTTTCCTCCACATTCCTGCCAGTATGTCTGGATTTACATTCAAAATCTCCTTTAACAGTCATAATGAGACCATGACTGTTTTATACTGTTAGATGGAAAAGCCTATTGGGTATCATCCTCTGCTTCAAAATATTGATGTCCTAAGTGGGTCATATATTTTGGACTTCATGGAAGGTACAATGCATCTGACCGAGCAGGAGGAAGAACACTTTTCATGATGCTGCTCTCAGAAAAAACTTTAGGTTGTCTAGACATCTTAAGGAGCTCTCACTTAGAGAAATTATTTAAGAGTTTCATATAGAGCCTTCCCCATGCTAAGTAACATATTCATTATTGTATGATGGTCCCTTAGACTATTATTTAGGAGATTGCTGGTGTGTTATTACTGCTTTAGAAAGAGATCTGTGGAATGGGATTACCCTTGTGCCAATTTATGAAGAACCCACATTCTCTTAGCAATTTAAGCTTCATAATGCTATCCTACTTAACTTTCTGCCTGGATAGTGCTCCAATTAGATCAATCAGAAAGGATAATTAAGGATGCCTTTTTCAAATCTGACTCTCTAAATATAACTAGTTTGGTGAAGAGAGTTATACATGTAAACAGATTCAACACCACATTTTCATATTCTCCATGAGCAGTGAATTAATTTCTGAAAGACACCTACTGAAGATGCCTTCAGAATATTCATATCTTCCTTTCCCCGGATCCTTCATCAAGAACTCTAAGTTACAGATCACTTTCTTATATTTCAAGGATTGAGGAGATTATAGACATTAACACCACTAATACAGAAAAATCTCTCCTACCAGTTACTTTTATGTGCAGCAGTTCAGCTGCTCAACTGAGAGTCACCTTTTTACTTGTCATCTTTTCATTTGTTATAGCTTCAGTTTCTGAACTGATGTCAGAATACTTTGGTGCGACAAAAGATAGCTTTAAGAAAAATTGTCAATTTGGGAACTATTTCTAAAGATGTTGTCACTATGCGTTCTTTGTTTTCACTAATATCTTCACTTTTTAAGCCTGCTAACTATTGGAAGCTATTTTTCTGGTGTCTAGCAACCTCTAATCTGAGCCATGTTCTTAGAAAAAGTGTATTTTAGTCTTGGAGATAGATTTAAAAGCTAATTACAAACATCACTGCCAAGTAAGATGCAGTCAGGGTAATTTCTGCTAGTTGTGCCCTCAACTTACTTATCTGAACACCCTACAAAGGAAAGCAGCAGTGAAGCATTAGATAAGTTAAACACTGTTCTGGTAAAGCAGGTGAAAGATGCAGCTGTTAAAGTTAAAGCTGCAGAAGGATTCAGAATAAGCCAGTTAGTATCAATATATTGACATCCTGTAAGAAAATCTTTACTCTGTAGAGGTGGTGAAGACACTACACCCCTAGAAATGGGGAAGACATGCTGTAAAATGCAGTAAAACCTGTTCTAAATATGGATCATTGTAAACTTTCTCAGGTTATTTAAAGCAATCTTTTCATTTACTGGAACTTATCACTATGATATTTACTTGATTTAGGGTTTCATGTATGCTTTCCAACATGACTTGATTTTAATGGGTCCCACACCTCCCAGGCTTATTGTTGTATTGGAAAAACAAGGCAAGAGACCTGTAGAGTTATTATTAGCTTGAATTCTGAGTATCACAGATAAGGGAAAGCAGAGAAATCTGAGCCCCAATATCTACTGCATGGTTCTTCAAAAACAGCCTCTGGGTTTCCTAATAAAAATGTAGCTTTGCTTTGTTTTTCTTTAAGAAGAAGAACTGCTTTAATTCCCAAGGAGACAAAAATAAAGCACCATATCTGAAAGTAAGGCTCAGCCTGACCTTGAACAAATTCTGTAAGGAATTAAGGTAAGAAAAAATTGCCTAATGGGAAAAAGAATCAAATTTTTTTTTATGTCCACCTGTTACACAGGTGCCTGTGCTCAGGCACGGTATGTATACCACTTCTCAGGTACCTAAGAAACAGTCTAGCAGAGCTCTAAACTTATTTGTAAGCTCTCAAGTGACTCTCAGCAATTCCAGCTGAAGATGGATACAAGGCAGCTAATTTGCTACCACCAAGGGAAAATGTTATAACATAAAAACATTCCCTCCCTTAGCTTCAAAACTGTCGAGTGCCTAGGGAGCCCGACTATTTGTAGAGCTGATACTATGCATATGCTTCCTCTGTAACTGTTACATGCATACATCTGGCATCTGTCTCTGTGTTAAACAGACTTAATTGTCCCTAGTATTACCATGTAGAAATCCTCTGACCTAGATGAGTAATGTGAAAGAAATAAATGAAAGGATTTATAATGATTTTTTTTTTTTTTTGGTGGCATTGTTTTTTGAATTATTGGAAAGATATGCAATGAGCTCTGTACTACAGCTATAATAAAAGTATTTTAGCTGTGCCTTCTGTGAAACTTTAGGTAGAGATTATGTTCTTCTCTTAGAATGACATTGGTACTTTGTAGTCTTTTAATCAAACGGGTTTGTTTTAGCTGGAACTCTTTTTCCATTTATTCTTGTTTTTTTTTTTCCTTTCTTGATTGTTTAGGACCTCTCGTTTATCCACATCAGACTTCAGAGCTTTTAATCATTTGCTAGACATAGCTGGACTGATTCTGAAGATATGTCATTTCTTTTTTTTTTAGGGGTTATTAGGGGGACTCTACATGTTAGTACATTATTCAGCTCACTTGCCAGCAAAGTCAAGACTCAGGCAAAGCACTTGATTTCAGATTTCAATATATTTTTAAAAGATCAAAGAGCATGGAAAATCTTGTTCTTTGGTTAGACAGACCATGCAGAACAGTAATACTCTGAAAGGTGGAGGTAGCTGCATAGAACTAATACTAAATTGAAGGCCTTTTGAAGTTACTTTAACCTTTGTGTCAATGTTCATCTCAAAATTCCCCAGCAAAGTAAAAATAAAGCTTTTAATTGAGAAAACACACAGAAATGAGTTCTTCCTGTAAAATAAGAGGAAAAAAACCATTGCTTGTTTGATGTCTGACATTATTCATGATAGCAAAGATGAAATATACTCATGGTGCTTCTTCTACTAAGGTTTATTTCTTTGAGCAAGACTATAAAGCATAGACTTTCCTAATGCAACTCTACCTGCCCAAGTCTATTTAGGACTCGGAGTAAAGCTATTCCTACAGTTGAGATCTGACTTCCTCCTACCATGAGCATTAAATGCTAGGGAGTAGGAAGACAGGCCATAGGTTTTTTACCCCTCCTGTTAAAGCTTTATTATCATGCAATAGGGAAGCAAACCATAGAGACCTTCCATTTAATCTCCTGTTTAAGGGAGAGTTCTTGTCAGTCAAGGGACTGACTAAAACCCACAGGATGTAGATTCAGATGCTGAATATTAGTTTCATCAGCGACATAGCAGCAGCTATAAAACAGAATGATTTTTTTCAACAAACAGAGAAAGTCACATAATCTAATTTTTGACAATTCAAATTATGCTGGAATTTTTATGGCATCTTTGGAGACAATGGAGAGGAATGGATTCAGAGAGCCATTCAGAATGCCATTGAAAGGCTCCAGACCTAAAACACTTCATAGGTAGGTCTAACTATTTCATGTGCATGGAGTTGATGTCCTGAAGTTGTCTACATCTGTTTTAGCGGTACATATCAATTGGTCTGCCTTTTCCTATAAGCTGAGTTAAGCTTTTCAGCACTCAGAAAATTATTTGCTTTGAGCCCAAGAGCACAATATTTCCTAAACTAATGTAGGTGGGATTGAGGTGTGTAACTCAGCAACGAGTCCCCTTTTTCACTATGTGCTCCTAATGCACTGTCCTCCCATTGGTAAGAAAATAGTCCCTTTGCGAACAAATAGCTAAATGATACCGTGCACATATAACTTCTGGGATATCCACAGAATATTTGTCAGATCAAGTTTCATGATATTTTTCCACTCAGCTATTTTCAGGAAAAAGCAAACAAATTTCCTTCTTCTCTTATACTGTGCTAGCATGGTTATAACAAGCTACTACTTCAAGCTACTACTTTTTTTTTGCAGAATTAAGGCTTGTGACAAAGTGCTGCACTTTGAACGCCTGAAGGAACACATTGGGATCTGTTGCTCTTCATTGAGGAAAATTGTAGCTGATCTAGACCCTTCTTGCAGCTGCAGCCTTGGCTCCAAGTTCATGTCAGAAGCACAGCAGGGAGCGACTTTGCTGACATATAGATTCTTCCACAATTACAAAAGCAAGATACGGTGTGAAGTGGCATTTTATTTTATTTTTATTCCATAAATTTAGCAAGAGAAATCCAGATCAGATGATCAACTCTACTTTGTCTCCAGAGCAAGTTGGCATATTGCCAACTTGACTGGAACATCATTCTGTCCCCTGAAGGAATTTGGGGGCAGAGCCAACTCTTCTGTCCAGCCATACCTTGCTTTTTGCAACCCAGGCTCTGCTGGCTCACAGATCTAGCTGAATCCTAAACACAGCACAGTACTGGACACCTTGAAAATTTATTGATATAGAGCAGCATATTGGGAATTCCCACCAGTCACTGATTCCAGTCTCAGAAACAATTATGATCTCAAAATTCCCATTTTAAAGGCTGAGTAGGACTGAACTCTTTCATTCATTAAATCTGTTGCTTTCAAAATCAGCCCAAGTATTCCTTCTTTAAATAAATTACCAGTGAAATTTTGGCATGTGCTTTTTGATTCAACGCCGTTAAATTGGTATTTCTCAGAGAGTCAGACTATGATGATAAACAACTGTCAACAACTTTGTTCATAAAATATCAGTCACAGTCCTCTGAAAAGCTGATACATTTGTTTAGCTGTTAATTTTTCTTTAAACATAATCAAGTGGAAAACCAGTAGTGGTAATCCTGTCAGTGGATCTGCATTATCAAATGATCTTGTGATATTTTACCACAGCTACATTTAGGGACTGCAGCCTATTGGTCTACATGATATACAAATAAATTCCATTCCAGCTTGATGCTACAAACTGTCTTCAACGAGTTCATTTGCAGTTCATTGCACCTGCACTACAGGAGGTTTTTTGGGGCTTTTACTGGACAGAGAATTAAGGCTAATATTCAAAAGATCCATTGGGATAAAATATGCCAGAGTAGATATTTTCAGGTGTAGACCATGCTTTTTTTGGTAGCTAAGCGCTATTAAAAAGAAAATAATATATTTTTAAAAAAATGTAAAACTAGTATGGGAAAATAAAGGGCAATTCCTTGTTAGGCTAAACACTCTGTATAAAAGGAAGGTCTTATGTAAGTCTTATTTTCAAGACAAAAAACAAAAGAGAAGAAATACTATATTAAATCTAAATGATTATGTAAACCATCTTCCCTAAAGTTTCCTATGACTGATTCATTAGAAATTAATTTGTTTGCAATCTTTCTTTGAAAAAATTATATCTAAAGTAATATATTTATTTTGCTTACTGTGAAAATCTGTTTTATAAAACAATCAGCAAATGTTGTTCTGGAATATAATTGCCTATTAAATTTCAAAGAGGAAATCAAAGAGGGTTAAAAATACAGGATATAACATTTCACACAGAGAGGGATATGTATATTTCAGTCACTTTTTATTTTCTGACTTTGGAGAGGAAAATACAGCATTTTCTATAAGCTTTCAGTGTCCCAGTTAGCCTGCTCAAACTATGATGACAACATGCATCTTTCATGATATGGATGAATACATCTAAAATTCAAGTCTTCCCTCTCGCAAAACTGTAATCCAGTACAGAAGGTCAATGACAATCTGCCTTTTAAGGCCAACTGTCTGCGAGTAGTAAAGCAGCATTTTCTTGTTAGGATTTTTCTCTCTGCTTTGCTATCTGATTTCTGCAGGGACATGCATCTATTTACCACACTAAATCCTGCTGTTCATCTTTTGCATGTAACATATTCTTTGTTCATTTACTAGAAGTAGACAGACAGAACTGGCTTTATTGTCAGCACTCTCCAAAGACACAGTCTTTGCAAATCTAGCTAATCCCCTCCTACTTATTATTCAGCAATCAGTGCCTGCCAATAGGATTTGGGAATCCCAAAAGACAGTGTTTAAAGGGAAGGGTTAAATTCAGCTTGTGTAATGCCATTCTCAGTTCCTGGGATAATTCATCATATTTAAGGAATCTGTTCCATGAAGGGACCTGAGGCTGCCAATTAAAATAAATTAAACTAGATGGACAGCCATCTGAGTGAATGAGATCGCTGCCATGATCTGAAACAAAATGGTGAGAAGCTATGTTGGTAGAGACAGTTCTTTTAATCTGCTCTAAAGGCCCACATATTCCTTGCAGAATGTTGCGTTTGGGAGGTCTAGAGTTAAGCTCCCTGAGAAGCAATGATATTAAGAGAAACCTGCTGGGGTACTTGATTTAACATTAAAGTGAATTTATCAGCTACTCCCAACTTTTTGAGAGACTAATTGAATTATCAAAGGCTGCAATGGGGAATGTAAAGCCTTCTGAGAACAGATTTGTAATATAGATAAAATCCTTAACTCATGCCATGTGATTATCTTAAAATGTAGAAACAGCCTGGGTGCTAAAACACACCTGAATTTAAGATTTCTTTTCCCTGTCTAAAGCCTCTCTCTACCCACCAAAATTACAGGAAAAGTCAAGTGTTTGGGCACGAAAAAAGACAAAATTATTTTAAAACATCTATTCTGTGTCTCCTTTCAATGTCTTCAGGTGTGCCGGGTGCTATGAGTGTAAGTTCTGTCAAATTTGTTGCTCAACTGTTTACAGCATAAATTTTAATCTTGCACTTTTTAAAGGCTTTCAGAAAGAATATAAACTTCCCTCATTTTCAGTGAGATCACACATGATTAAAATCAAAGATGAATGCATCATCTGCATGAACTTGAGCATAAAATAGTGATGGAAAAGTTGCTTTTAGCCTAGATAATAATTTCATTGGTGAAAGTTCAACCTTGTCCAAAATTTTGCAAGATACTTATCTGAAAATTTATTTTTATTTTTTAAATTCTGTCACTTCTATATATGTATTGATGTGGAATTGAGGAACAAATCCTGGCAAAAGAGAGTAGTGGATTGGAAGTACGTGAGTCTGAAAAAGTTATGGGACAAAGGCAATTTATTGTATCCCACTGTCAAAAAATTGACATTTTGCAAGAGATCACTTTCATATACATAAACAGTAATGTTCACAAGGATTTTGTTGGATTTATATCATAAAGACAAAGCTGTTCCTACAATACATACATTGTCATATGCTTGTTGACAAATGTATGGCAAGTACTTGATTACCCTGGTAACAATTATAAAAATACTTATAAAAGTAGAAAAAAAGCCATGTTAAAATTGAAACTATGAGAGTAAAGCTTACAAAACTTGCATGGCGGAACAAAAGACATAAGACTAATTTTGCCCTGTAAACCTCCCATGCTGCAATCAAGTGCTGTGACAAGAACCTGGAGGAATTCACTGCATGAAGAGGTGAAAAGAGGTGATTGTAAGTGTGAATATAATTCTATATCCATAATGCATTCATTTCAGAGTGCAAGGACATCTGTTAAAATGCTTCCTCTTACCAAGCAGCTTTAGAGATATTTGAGAAAAAGCAGGTAAATAATCACAAATAGGGGGTAATTTACTAAGATTCTATAAGGCATCAGAAAGGACATATACTGTAATCTTATTCTATGGCAGAAGTATATCCTGTCCCATAAACACAACTGGTGATAATTGTGAGTAATTAGTAATTATATGAAGAAACAACAGCTTATCTCTTATGCACAAAGCAAAATATTTGTAGCATTTTCAACACATGCTGTGTTGTTTGCAGCATCCCTTTGTCTTATGGAGACCTCCCAGAGGAGTGCAGAATCTGTCATTCAGTAAAGTGGACTTGGGAGCAGATCAGAAGCTGAGGTGCTATTAGTTATCTCTAATTTATTCCTCTAAATAGAATTTTTCTGTTTTTATGAAAAGGGAAAGAGACAATTGTCCCTGCATTCAATTCATGTATATTCTTTCAATATATGCAAATCAAATGTCTTTCCAGCCTTCCAAGAGCCTCAGAAGCAAGTTTGCTTGTCCCTGATTTTTGGAGAGTAATTTCACTGACAATTACAGATTTCACAGAATATTCTAAGTTGGAAGGGACCCATAAGGATCTTTGAGTCCAACTCTTAAGTGCATGGCCTGTACAGGGATTGAACCCAAACCCTTTGCATTATTGGCACCATGTTCTGACCAGCTGAGCAAAGCTCAGTGGCCCACATCTTTTGACTTTCCATCTGTCACCAACGGAAAGTTAAACTTTTTCAAAATTTTGAATATTTTTGCCAGGTTAGGTGGAGCTTTCAGCAACCTGGCCTAGTGCAAGGTTTCTCTGTCCCTGGCAGGGGAGTTGAAAGTAGATGGATTTATGGTCCCTTCCAGCTCAAGCTATTCTATGATTCTCTGATTCTATGATCTTTGTCCCACTAATATTCCTATCCATGACAGTTTTGTCCTCCTTGAGCTGCTGTAAGGGGCTGTTAGTCTCCCTGTGCTTGGTTCTGTTCACTAGACCAGTTTCTGTTGCACCGCCTACAAAGATAACATGGCTACAATGACACATAGTGCCATGAGCAGTGGAACTAATTAAAGCTCCTTTTCTGAAAACTTTTGTATTGACTAATGTGTCTTGGAAGGCACAGACTGCTTGAAGCTTTCTAAGTAACTGAGGCATTGTTAATGACTCTCTTCAGTCAAAAGTCTTCAGCATCTAATAATCTGTGACATCAGTTTTCCAGTGATATTGAACACTTATATAGGCCATTACAGCTGTCTATATCCGCAAAATTTGTGGAAACTTACTTTTCAGTCCTGTGTCCTTGGATAGATACTGCTTCAGAAGTTATGGGTAATCAGGGAAATGTGCAGACACAGAATGTAATTTCATGGATTTATTACTAAAAAACCCTGAAAATGTATCTAAAAAAATCAAGTTATTCTTTCCATAACTGTTGTTGGAAACTGATTTCCCTACACAGGATATCTTTTTTTCCTTGAATAGATGGAACGGACTCTAGGAGATCATTAATGCTACCATAAACTTATTGGCCAAGTGTTTCAAATATGACTTGCTAAGCAAATCAGTGTAAAATATGTTTAAATGACTGCTCATGGAGAAGCAGGTTATCCTAATTATCCTGAAGAAACTCACTAATTATCAGATTATGCTGAAACAATTCACTAAATGTCCAGGTTGATTCTGTCACTGAACTAACTCAGACACTTCCACTCGATGGGCAGTACTGCTCTGTGTTCACACATACACATATTTACACCTCGCCAAGGAATGTAAGAGGGACAAAGCACCAGGTTCTGATCCTTGCGTGCCTCCAAGGAAGATGTCTATGTGTGAAATAGGTGTCCAGCTTCCCACTGGAGCGTATGGAGTCCTACTTAAGAGAATCAACATCATGTGCATGCTAATGTAGATATTTACAATTGATCTGAATCCTTTTGCTAATTAGGTGTATGACTATGGATCAAATTTGCACTCCTAAATATAGATTAAGTTACCATCTTTTGGCAGAAATGCTTGAAAATACTTGGTTTCCTACCCTAAATACAGTCTTCCGTAACAAGACACTTTGCAAAGAATTTTGTCAGTGATTATGAGCAGAGCTGCAGAAGTGGCCTCCAGTTGGTTTCTTTTTGTTTCTGTGTTAGGGAAAGTCCTCTTTTGATTAATCACTCTTGCTGCAAAAATGGGCTATTTTTTTTTGCAGCAATTTTCAAGAAAGCTGTCTTGAAATTTCTTGGAAGACATGCTCTAACTTGTTGTGCTCAGCTGTGTAACATCACGTAACAGCACACTCACACATGATTAATGAAAACTGTATCATCCTACACAAGTAAAGAACTAATCTAATTCACTTAAAAAGTCCTATCCCTTCCATAAGAAAAAAAGATCTCCTACTGCTACGTTAAAAAATCAAGCAGATTATCTTCTGTACTCATACTTGGAGCAAAGGACAAGAAGACTCAAGAGATTACAGGAAAAAATTAACCACAAAAGGCCGACGTATTTCTGTCAGATAAAAACATAAATATTAGGGGGGAGAAAAAACTAAAACCTGAAGAAATAATTCTGCTAAGAACTGTTTCCATATACCAGAATTGCAATTCCATCCTCCAGCATGAACTATATTATAGATCTCCAGCCAACAATAAATATCACTTATTTGGATACAGTTTTAATTAACTAGCATCCCAGATCAGTTCACACAAGGAAGGCAAATTTATTAATATAAATTTTCAGGTTAATAATCTTTAAATGTAGCATGCTTAAGCACGTCATTTTCTACATGAGTAGAAAATAAAATCTTTTAAAATGGAGAATTTGTCAATAAATCATTATAAAGAATTCAAAGCACAAGCAAAAATTTACAAGTATGTACATATTATGTGTTGGCAAGCATGCAGTAAAGGGAATGTGTGGTATCTACCTGCTTTATCTAAAGACAGCATCCTATTAAAACCAAAATAAAATCAAAAAAGAATCTGTGCTCATAAAAATCTTATAGTCCACCTTACAAAACATTTGAAACTAAACTTTTAGTTTATTTAAATGGTGTTGGTTAGGCTCAGCTGTGTTAGGTATGGCTTTGTTTGATTGTTTTGGATTTTTTTCCCAACTGATATTAAACAAAACTAGAAAATAAAGTGTTATTTGCCGGCTAAGCTCTACACAAAACTGCATTTCAGCAAAATTTAACTTGAAGACTATTTTACCAGCATTGGTTCTATCATAAATGTATAGCAAAATTACACAGCTGTAATTGCTTCCATAATCGCAAGTAAAGAAATAATTCTTCTTGGGGGGAAAAAAAAATGTGGTGAATTTTAGAAGATGTCCAAAAGCAGACTCTGGGTAAGGCCTAACTGAAGTTGTTCCACACATCCAGAGTTATAGTCAAAAGGAGGTGAGCTGAAATGAACACACTCTTATCCTATGCACGTCTAGAGGATCTCCTTTCAGGAATATATTTGTATATCTGTGGTGATGAACAGGAGAAATAACTTCTGAAAAGTATGTTTGCTTTAAGGAAGTATAAGATATTGCCAAATATGTAGAAGAAATATGTTATTTAAGAACTACTTTTATTTATATTTTATTCTTCAGTCTTTTGTTTCTCATCTTGATTTTCTGCCCATGTTTCTCTTCTTCTGTTCCTTCTGCAAAATGTGTAATGTTCTATCAATGCTATTTAAAGAGCTGGCATATGGTTTACTGAAGTCACCACAATTTAATTTTTTCATTGAAAAAAAGATATCCAGAACTAAAAATAAACCATAGAATTAGTCTCCAAATCTTAACAAAAACCTGAATGATTATCACCTTTGGTTATTTTAGTTTGAATATTCTAAAGAATTCTGGGGTTTTCCCTCATGAATTACAGACTTAATAAACTCATATACTGACTGCAGATTTATGACACCAAGTGAGACATGGAGTCAGTCACATTCACTCACATAAGCAAAAAACAGGAATGTTTTTTCGAGCTTTGTGGTTTTGGTCAGGTATAGAATTTCTCCCAGCACGAACAGGCAGGTTTTAAATGAAAAACTTTCTCATTCTCAGCTGAAATTTGTGTCTTTCAGTAAAGTAGGTAATAATAAGACAAAATATTTCATGCTTTAGCAAAAATTGCCTTTTCAATAAATTTAGACTAGGTAGTAATGAGCTATATTGTGCAGGGTTTAATCTGTTCTTGAAAAAAGTGGGAAGTCGTTCTTCTGCCCTTCTCTCAGGTATTACGTCCGTACATCTTTTATGTTGACAGTTCAGCTTCAGGCTATAAAATAGAAGAACCTGTTCTACATCTACTATTTAAAACAAGAGCAGAAAAGCTAAACCTCCATCAATCTGCTGTCTTTGTTTTATGGCTTATCTGTGGCAAAAAATGAATCATAAGAAAGATTTGTTCTGATTCTACAGACAGATCCATCAACCCACCAGTATCCATGAACCCTGCATTCCTGCAGAGGTTGGTGCTAATGGTGTAGTTGGGATTCTAACCATACTATAACATCGAACTCCTGCTATTCACTTGCAATCTCTAATAAGAATGTATTTCGAGAAGGTGCAGGCACACAGCACACCCAAAGTAATATGGGTTCACGTGGTCTTTTTTCCATATCTCTGCTTTTTCCAAATAGCATGCTTTCTTTTAGACCTCTTTCAGGACCAAAACAAAGACAGTGATATCATTTTGAACAGTTTTTTTATGTCCAAATATCTTAAATGCAAAATTAATACAAATATGCAGTTTCTTCACCAAATTGCTTGTAAGGTCTTCAAGAAACAACTGTCTATCAAGATGTGATGTGGGACTTTTTAAGCTGCAACTTTTCATAAAACAAACCCTACACACCTTTATAATCTCACATGTAAATTTTGGATCACAAGACAGCTAACAGACGAAGTATTTGCTCACCTGAAAGAAGCAGATCAACAGACTGAAGTCTACTTGTGATGGTATGTAGGGTGAGGATAGCAAAGGAAAGCAAAGTCGGGAATGCTTGAAAAATAAAATATTTTTAGTTAACAAGAAGAAAATTTAAACTTTGGAGAAAGGATTCATTTCACATCTGAATCCCTCTTCCAAAATGGTCTCTGATTTTATCTTTATCCTGTGAATAGCCATGTCTGAAAAAGTGTGGTAGAAGTTGCAATAAAGCACACAATTCCTTTAGTCAAGGGCCACTGCAGAGTGTATTCAGGAATAACTCTTGCTCAGGTAAATAATCAGGGTGAAACAGAGCGTACAGTGTAGCAGTGATGCAAATGATTTAGTGTAGTGCCTACATGTACTTTCAGCCCCCTTTTTTAGATAGCTCTATCCAGAAATTTCTAAATGCATTCAGATCCAGTGCCAGAAAATATCAACTAAGTGGAGAAAAAAATTGAGACATTCTTAAGAAATTATAGTTCAGTTGGCTTTAAAACATGACACAAGTGTGAGAAGCATAGAAAACATACAACTATAGTTTGGTGGCATTTATTCTGTAATTGTGAAAAATGTATCTTGTATGGATTATTTGGATATTTTCAAAAGATGAAAAAAGCAGCTAATTACATAAGCTATCAACAACTTCCCATGAAAAGAGCTTGTAGGGTTTCTGACCTGATATCATATTCATTTAATCTAATTTATGAAACTGCTTGAGGAAACATTCAGCTGCTTTCTTGAAAGACTGACTTGGGGATTATTGGAGCTGTATAATTGTTCAACTGATCAGACTTAAAAAGAAACATTTTGTTTTACATTAATCTTGCAGAAATGGGCAATGAATTTGAGAAATAGATTGCTGTCTAAAAGTCTTGCCAAAAAATGTCTAGCTGTGAGCAACCACAACTATTTTTTTTTTCTAACAGTCTCATTTTCTTATTTTCAGTCTTTATTCAACATCTGTTTTCTCCCCTCCTCTGTAACATAATTATGCAGAAATCCAGCATAAAACAGGTTGAGCAGTTAATAACAGGCAGCTTAAACATTTTTTCCCATTGATGCACTGCAGATGTTTCTTTCTTTTTATTTTTTTTCCTTTGGCTTCTCATCTAATTTGTATACATTTCTACTCTGATCTTGAATATGCTCTCATAACATATGGAAGCACCTGAAAGTAAGTCTGGAAAATGCACATGTTTGTAAGGCTTTTATTGGATATGTAGTGTATTTAGAGGGAAAGCAGAGTTTGTCCAGATAATGTTGGTGGAATTTGACTGAGATAGGTAGTCTGCCACAACAAGAAAGACTTCCAGAACTTTTAAAGATATTCTATACAAAAGTTTGCAGTCTTTCAGTACATGTCTATGTAGATACATTCTTTTTCCAAGTAAGTTCACTTTGGTTTTTATTTGACATAAACTTATCTCAAAAGTAGTCATAGCTCCATGATAAATACTCCTCATTTTACAAATACTTCACTTCAGTAATCAGAACTTGACATCTAGCCTAAAAGAGGTGGCAAAATGTTATACTGCCAGATATTCAAAATGTCCACTAAAATATAAGAGTTCCTCCATGCAGAAACAGGTACAAGATGCTGTTTTCCCCTTAATTTCCCAAGGGTATTCTTATTATGATAAATAAAGGTTTCTAATTCATCTGGAATAAAAAAAAAAATGTTTAAACAAGTTGAGGCTAACTGTGGAAAAAACCCTAAAATTCTAGGAAATCTTCAGTTCACACAAAGAAAGAAAAAAAGATACAAATTGCAAAAGACAATACTATGCAGAAATGGAATGGATTTCATTTTATGTGGCACATGTAAACAAAACACAGTGACTATAATTGAATGTACAACCTATTGTAATTAGAGGACTCTATCTTCAGGTTCACAAAAATACCACAATTGGAATTATTCCTTGAATGTTGAATGAGTTTTTATGAGAGGAATCCTAGCAAGCTTGGTAAGGGTGAACATTTTCCTATGGTTTTAATAATGTGTAAACCTGCTCCTGTTTGAAAACTGGGGACTGGACAACAAGGGGTTTTTATTCATACTGCCATTGATTTAGTTCTATATTCTTGGTCTGTCAGAAAACTATTGTATATTTTCCGTATTTGCTGGGTGCTTGTGCAAAAAATGTTGATTTTAAAATTTTTCAGCCTGTCCACTGCATGGATTTTTTAGATTTAGTTTATTATATTATAGACAATACGGATGAGATACTACCCTTTATTACTGAGACACCACATAATCTGATGGCTGCTGCTGAAGGAAAAATATGATTTGCTTTCATTTTTCTCACAAGAGATGATGAATAGTTAAAAATTAGCACAGAAGACACATGTAAATTCCTAGTTTACCTGTGAAACATTTATTCTTTAAGAGGGTCACAAACCTGCAGCTTCTAACCTGTTTTTTTAAAGTAAAAGAGAAATTCTGCCATTGAGTAATAGCACACCTAGTGAAGTAAGTTTGACAAAGATGAATAAAAGCATGTTTCTTAACTAAATATGAGTTTTAAAGAAATCTGAAAGATTAGTATCTTTTTGAGGAGCAAAATTACATGTAGGAAAGTTACAAATTATGAAATTATTTCCTTTTCCTTTGTTTCTTGAAAAGATGGCTAGTTTCTCTCCCAGGCAGAAAGTTAACAATCATTTTCAAACCAAAAAGGAACTCCAAAGAACAAAAGACCAAACCCAGAAAAAAATACCCAACCAAAACCAAACTCCAATTTCAAATCCCCCTTTTTCAAAAGGTGAGAAAAAGCATTTGATATTTTTTAAACAGCTATCTAATGCTAGAAGCTGCTTTAATAATGAAAGATTACATGGATAGCTTTTGTAATGTGCCCAGACAAGTTAGCCGTAAATATGTGCATACAAACCAGAAAAATTCTTTTGTAATGCAAAATACTACTTTGTAAAAAAAATATTATTTTCATGAAGGAGTTCTTCAGCATACTTGAAAGGCCTATCTTGATAGTTGCACATTTAAATTTTCCAAGTTGAAGAAAACTCTTGTTGTTCCACATCGTCCTCACCTGCCCCCAGCAGAGGAATCAAAGCAGCAGAGGCAGACTGGAAGCAGGCAAAAAAAGTTATAGAATGTGGGAAGAAACTGAAAGACATCCTGAATCTGGTATATCCCAAAATTACACTGGAAATCTGCTTAGAACTACTTGCCATGGAGTGTGTTGAAATTTACAGAGCCCTCATGCATGCCTAGAAAATTTGGATACTTGGAATTAATCCATCCAGACTGCAATTTAATGAAGTTTATTAGATTATTG
>VZTI01003755.1:4030261-4088458 GCA_013397865.1 Struthidea cinerea | reverse complement strand
GGGGGGGGGGAAGAAAAGTGAGAAAGAGAAAAAGGAAAAACATGTAGCAGCATCTTCAATACAAACACAAAGAGCTCTTTTATATGGGATTGACAAAACTGCTATGGTTTATGGCAGAGTTTGTCTGCACACCATCATCATACCTGAAGGGAGCCTACAAGAAAGATGAAGATAGACTATTTACAAAAGCATGTAATGACAGGACAAGGAAGAATGGCATCAAACTGAAAGAGAGTAGGTGCAGATTAGATATTAGGAAGAAAATCTTCACCATGAGGGTGGTGAGGCACCGGCACAGGTTACCCAGAGAAGCTGTGGATGCCCCATCCCTGGAAGTGCTCAAGGACATATTGGATGGGGCTCTGAGCAACCTAGTTTAGTGGTAGATGTCCCTGCCCATGGCAGGGGAGTTGGAACTAGATGGTTTTTAAGATCCAACCTAAACCATTCTATGATTTTATAAGAAGTGTATTTTACACAGGTTTAATTTGTGTGTTCTTTTATTTTCTTTCGCTTTCAATACATGAAATTCAAGATTTTTTCCTATTATTCACCAACAACAGAGATTTTGTAATTGCTGTTAAGTAATATTTCATGTGCAACAGTAAAGATATAACTGCTACATATACACAAGACCACTGCAAAGTTCTACCAAGACATGGTAGCTCTCAGAAGAAAGTAATGTCTTCCTCTCTTTGAGGAGGGAATTTTTCCTGACTTTAAAATATGCTTTTTACAAAGTTGATGAGCCTCATCAGTTAGGATTTGCTTATATTTCATTTAAATTCTTTTCAATTTTCAATATTTGTGCTGTTCTATGTATTGTGATAATTGTCTTCATCCTCATGAGACCTGATTTGTTTTTCTTACCTCCAGATTTCACCACTTTAGAGTTTTCTGACACTGTTGTCAAAGTCTCCAGGAAAAAAGTTTTATCTGGTATCTGCTGCATGAACCTCCGGTCTTGTAAATATTGTCCTGCACAACACTGCTTTTACAATGTTAATGTTATAAAATATGTATTTATATACAGAACAAGCTCTTCTGGTATGATTATTTTAAATAATAGTGCCTATTTACAAATCTTTTAATAAACAATTGAAAAAGAAGCTAATTGATACTTTGTTTATAATCGAATCCTGCAAGCTGTGTGTCTACCAAAAGTCTTAAACTTCAATGTAGCTATTCACAGAAAAAAGAAATTCATGCCTAAGAAAATGTTGATCCAAAAAATTTGAATTATGCCCTTTCCAGCTCAGGAAGACAAACAACGTTGACTGGAAGGCGACTGGTTCCAATCAGAACTAGAACAGACGTTCAAATAAGTCATCTCTCTTTTCTTTGCAAAATGAGTACTCCAAAAAAAGATGAGGTTCACCAACTGTAATAAAACTGACATCCTCTATCCAGTCATCTAAATCCTGAGTATGCTCAGGAAGATGTTAATTAATAAAAAAAAAAAAAATCTACACAAGTTTAATATTCTTGAAAACTCAGTCTGGACTTGGGTCACGGCCTAGACTTGGCAGTACACTGGGTGTTGATCTAAAGAGAAAGATAAGACATTAATTATTCTTATACTCCTCTGCTTCTGTGCTGTTAAATATTGTCAGCTGCAAGATCTGTTGAGCTTGTTTGATCTAGGTGGAATGTGCTATACTTTTAGGTCAGAAATGAGCAATAATAGTACCTACCTAAGACCCACACTTGTGGAGAACAGCATAATCATCAGTGTACCTTGAGGTCTTATCTAAATATCGTTAGATCATATGTCATATATATTGCCTGATATAATTCACATGATATGGACTGAAAAGTGAACAGCTTGCATTAGCCGACAGCTTTTTCTCTCTTTATCTCAGGAAAATGATGCTACCTTCACCAGGGAGATACTTGGAAAACATCAGCTTATGAAGGAATATTTACTAGTTCAGCAGAGCAAATGGTCCTAAAAGACTCACAAAGGAATTGTGAAACTCTCACAACAATACTCTGGTCTCCTGGGCTGAAATTCTACCAGTATAAAGAATAAAATAAGCTGTGTTCTGGGAGGGCTTCACTGCTTAGATATGTAAATTGAGAAGTTGGCCTTTTTATGCTCCCTACCTAGTCTGTGGAAAAAGAGAGGCTCTATCAGAGGGAATTTCAGTTCAAATTCTTAATATAGAGATTCAAACACTATTTAAGTACGTTTTTGGGTTTTTGGTTTTTTTTTTTCTTCCTTTGGTTACCAAATATTAGGAACAAGAATCTTTGACCTCATGAACTTCAAAAAAGCCAAATGTACTGCATCAGTACTAGGATATGCATGGATTGAGAGCAGCCATTCTGAGAAGGACTTGGAGTTTCTGGTGGATGAAAAAGTGGAAATGACCCAGCCATGTGCACGCACAGCCAGAGCTGTGTGTTTTTTACCAGAAACCAAATGGTATCCTGGGCTGCATCAAAATCAGTGTGGCCAGCAGGGTGAGGAAGGGATTCTGCCCCTCTACCACACTCTCATGAGACCCTGTCTGGAGCACTGCATCCAGCTCTGGAATCCTCAGCACAAGAAAGACAAGGACCTGTTAGAGAGGGTTTAGAGGTGAGGCAAAAATGTCAGAGGGCTGGAGCACCTCTCCTGTGAGTACAGGCTGAAAGAGTTGGGTCTGTGGGGGTTTATAAGAGAGATGGAAGAAAGACTTTTTACCAGGGCCTGTGGTTACAGAACAAGGGCCAATGATTTTAAACTGAAAGAAGGTATGTTCAGATTCGACGCAAGGAAGAATTTTTTCACAATGGGGGTGTTGAGTCCTGCTTTTGTTAGACAGGTTAGACTAGATGATCTATAAATGTCCCTTCCTTTCCACACCATTCTAAGATACATAAGTCATGTATCTTGACTTTTATGTTCTTTATTAGCATGAAGTTTTCCCAAACAACAGCCTGTACAACCTTGGCTACAAAACTGTCTCAGCCAAGGAGAAAGTGGTATGCCCTTGCTCCGGTCTTCACTTCTCTGTATGACATGCCATAGTTCAAACAGAACTACAAATTTTAACTGGAATTGGAATCCTTTGGGACATAGGCTACCAAAAATGCATTAATTTAAAATTGGTGCACTCAGCAGTTTGCTCCTTCTAGAGAGAAAATGAGAGAACTTAAGTCAAGAGCTTAATGCACTGCTGGGAGGTACTCAAAGACTGCTGTGATGAGTATCAACAGAATGAACAGAAATATCTAATACATAATAAGAGCAGTGTAAAAAAAGGTTGACTTTCAGAGAACTACCTGCTCTTTTCATGATAACTTGGCAGTATATGTGCAAGGTGTGCATATATATATATATTTACAATCCTTTTTTTCCTACTCCACAGTGACTTTAGCAATCTCCTCGTTTGCACTATGCCCATTTGACAAGCACGATTTCTTCAGAAATAAATACATGCCTTTCACATCCAAATTGAAAATACGGCTGAAATGCCTGGATGATTTTAAGTTACTAGGTTTTGCAAGAACAAACAAGAATACTAATCATGAGCATGAAATAACTAACACGAACACAACTATCAACAAACCATCCTGCTGGATGGCAGCACACTGGAATGAACACAGCATAAACATGATTATATAAAAGATAAAGAGTGAGATGGATCACAGAGTGCAGTAACTATTACACTTTTTTCTTGTTGGGCTCTTGTTTTGATGAGCAAGTTTAAGAAGTAAACTGAAAAAAAACCCAAAACGTTAAAAGATGGTTAGAGCAGGAAGGATTTGGGGCCATTAACCTTGACAGAGCTGTCTTTGCCCTAAGCAGTCTTTGTGCTTTTATAATGTGAGCCACTGATGCTCATTTGGAGACTGAGATGAAAATACAACTGCATTTCACTCATGGACTAGTACTCATGTTTTGTTAAATGTACCCACTTTGTCACTGACATAGACTTGCTTTCCTGATGAACCTTAAGAGAGAGTGCAATTATTCAAATGTGAAAACTCTATGTATTTTTTTGTTTGTTTTTACTCATGTATTCCAACAATTTAGGCTGTGTCCAGGGTGATCGTGTAATCACCTTCGAGTGTATTGCCCTAACCTATACAGAACTGCCAAGAAGTTGCAAACTTAGACTTCTAAAAAAAGGAAAATCACATCACTGTAAACAATGACAACACAGTATACAAAATACTTACTGGAAATAAAAAATAAGATTAGAAGCAATGTTCCTGATCAGAGGGGAGTGTCACGGTTTAACCCCACATGGCAACTAAGCACCACTCAGCTTTGCTCAGTCACTCCCCACCGCAGCAGGATGAGGGAGAGAATTGGGAAAAAAAAAGTGAGAAAATATGTGGGTTGAGATAAAAGCAGTTCAATGGGTCAGAAAAGGAAAAAAAAATTGATGCATAAAACAACTTCTCACCATTCAATGACCAGTGCCCAGACAGTTCCCAAGCAGCATCCCCTGGTCAGCTTTCCCCAGAGTTTATATGCTGAGCATTCCACCATACGGCACGGACTATCCCCTTGGCCAGTTTGGGTCACCTGTCCTGGCTGTGCCCCTTCCCAGCTTCTTGTATCCCTCCAGCCTTCTCCTTTGTGAGAAGCTGAAAAGTCCTTGATTGCGGGTAAGCACTACTTAACAAAAACTAAAAACTTCAGCATGTTATCAACATTATTCTCGTACTAAAAACAAAACACAGCATTGCACCAGCTACTAGGAAGATAATGAACCCTTTCCAAGCCAAAACCAGGAGAGGGAGTCAAACTAATGGAATGAGGTTACCCAGAAAAAATTAATAAGAAAGGGAAAACTGTGTAGGTAAAAGTGGTGAAAAGATTAAAAATATATACCTTATGCAAAATGAGACAAAAGGTGGTCAAAAGGAAAAATGCCAATTATAAGATCAAAGATAGAAACAACATACCATAATTAAAAGGTAATAAGAGGAAAAGTCAAATAACAAGGTGAAAACCAGTATGTGACTACCAGGAATGATTTAAAATACTAAATAAAAAAGATAGAAAAGGTGATATTGCAAGAAGAAGCTTTGCAACACCAAAACACATGAAACAGAGGGAATGTTGAAATGCTAGGGGAGAAATGTAATGTAATGATTGGATCAAAGGACTGTGGTAAAAGTAACACAAGTGCTAATAAAATAAGAATAATGATGATGATAACTGCACTGATTTTTTTAAAAAATAAAAGTCAGGAACTAAGTGCTGTTATGATGGAAACAAAATAAAAATCATAAAAAAGAACAATTTGATCCACTTGAAAATACCACTAATATCTGTGCAATCTGACTAAATGTGTACTTCCTAATACATATTTTAGTGCCCATCAACAGCAGATAAAGTATTATGCAGAAATGCATGCATAATAATAACACAAGACTAAACCATTCAGCTGTATCACAAATAATAATTATCTGGGACACTAAAAGATCATGGCAAAAGCTAATCTAATAAGTCTTCCATTATCCTTTAATACTTTAAAACTCTGCCGTGAGCTAAACAGTTGTCAAAATTGAGTTCTGTTTACACCGAGCTGAGTATCAGTGAAACAGAGATCACTGCTGAGCTCTAATTACAAAAACAAATTGTTCTCTCTGTAATCGAGCTGCAAAGGTTAGTCTGCTTCTCCTTCTCCCCCCCGCCCAAACCCCCCAGCAGACTTTATGCTTATTGGAGGCACAAAGATGGATGAAAGATCATATGTCATTTGTTGAGCTGATAGGAATTGTACGAGAGGGGACATAATACAATCCCACCAGATAATACTGATTAGCTGCTGCCTTGCAGGGATGAGGTCACAGAGAGCCCGGTGACTACTTTAAACCGGATATTGTATTTCATTTTAACTCAGCTAATGGCATATTCCCTTTTCTCCGAAGTGCAGTGGCTACCAGATAAGTGCAGTCCCTGGCTATCCTGCTTCTGAAGGGAGGTACAGACTGCAGAAGTTATCCAGAGAGGCACAGGGAATCTGTCCTCTGCTCAAGATCACATGGACTTCCATCCTCCATGATGTGTATGTAAGAACTGCAGTTGTACACTCTTCCTTATGCAGATGTGAGCTAGCTAAGCATTTGTGGCAAGCTGACTGGTGTGCAAGTCTGCATCAGGGGATTGAGTTCAGATTTCATGTTGTGAAGTTCTGCCCATGTGAATGTCCAACATGAATGGAAGTCGGACAGCTCACTTATTATCATGTCTTCTAAGTTTTTATTCATTCCTGCTGGGGAGAGTTAGGGTTCTATTTGTTTTTCTGCAATAAAGTCTTACATTCATAGGCAGTTTGATGTACAGCTACCCACTTCCCAGCCCTCTCGCCAATAATTTCCTCTATCACAATCACAGGTTAGATAGTGTCTGGCACCAACAGAGATTTTCATGTCTGAATACAAAAGGCTGATTGTGAACTAATAGCCATGGCTGCCTGTGCCACCACTTCTCTACAGATATGTAATTCACTTCTTGAAAGAAATGCTATTACAATGCAACTAAATATAACACTGCTCCTCAGCAGGTATTACTGTGGTGCGAATAGGCCATCGCAGTCAGATGGTAAACAAGTGTTTTACACAAGCCAGTCTCTGCTTGTTCACTGTCAGAGAAAATACACTTTGCATCATCACTTACGTTGTTTTCCTTATCTGGCGTGATAGTTACAATCTATATTTCTCAGCTCTGTGCCCCAAGGACCGAAAGTATCAAAGTAGAAGGAAAGAGAATATACTAATAAATATGCAATACCAACCCGTTACATGAACAGAACCAGAGTCATCTTTGATTTCCAACATGCTCACAGC
Source organism: Struthidea cinerea (assembly GCA_013397865.1). Classification (NCBI taxonomy): domain Eukaryota; kingdom Metazoa; phylum Chordata; class Aves; order Passeriformes; family Corcoracidae; genus Struthidea; species Struthidea cinerea. Next base: position 4,081,663 of record VZTI01003755.1, on the reverse strand, counting down.
TCTTTTCAAGACAGCTGCTAAATTACTACTTTAAAACACTGAAAGCCAGCATGAGAAAAGCTCTTATTTTATGAATAACAGCTACCTGATTCACACAGCCTAGCTCAGGGAAGAATACTGTTTCATTATGGCTAGTACTCAGTTTTGCATCTAGAACTCAAATCAAAGAAACGGTTACTGAGAAACTCTATTATGATGGCAAAGTGTACTAGTCCTTTGAACGATGAATTACTAAAACAAAAACAAAAAACAAAAAAAAAGGCAATTAAATCTACTTAATTCTACATTCTACAAAAGTCACCAAATCTAAAAATCCAAGGCTCATTTAAAGCAAGCGGAGTGGGTCATTAACAGCTTATTGAAGATGTCAGTCAACTGGAAATGTGGTAAGAATTTAAACACATGTTAGTACTGGCACTCCTCATGCCTGATTTTTTTTCTTTTTGTTCTACTAAGGAGAAAATTTCCATCTTGCACCCTGTTGGAACTAGAAATCCCTCCTAATGTAGATTTGCATTTGTAATTATTTCAAAATGTATCTTCTCTAATACTAGAGATATTAAGAAACTTCATGCCTTAGGAGTGGAATGTCTACTTACTTTATCTAGGCTAATTAAATAAAAACAATTTTGAAGTTTACTATTATGAACTTGGGTTTTTAAGACATATGATTAGGTGCATTGCAATGGCACGTGTATTTCATTTGCAAAATATGACTTTTATAGATTTAGGAATCTTTAAAATTCTTTTGAATTTGTTTGTGTGTAGTACAAGTCTGAATTTTCTGCTGGGAAATTAATTATTTCACAGTAGCCATTTACAATTTGCAAGAAAAATGCATTATTACTTGATAGCACTCTAATAATTTTAAATGGGAGAATACAGTCATTACTCTAAAAAATAGTAAAAACTGAACAGAAATCTGCACTACTTTCTTAGCCCAGAATGATGAAATTATTGGGTATTTACTAGCAAAATGAGACTTGTAATCTGGTTAGGTCTGTAAGACAAACATAAATCACTACATAATGAATGAGTGTCATTTCTAACCCCTTATCTGTAAATAAGTTTTATAACTAAAATATATCCTTCTAAATACAAAGTAATACAAATGCATTCATATTAAGAATTTTATGTCTCACCCTTTACACAATGGTAGTTTCCATCTTGCTGTACATCTGGCTTGGTAACTTCAAAATCTAACCTACTGCTTAAACTTAAAGGCCTACGCTTTTTGCATACACGGAGTGAGCATTTATTCATTCTGGGTGCCAAACAAGTAGCTTACATGAAAAAGATAAAAAAGACAAAACCGCAGCTATTGTAAATAATTGGAGATTATCTTGCAATATCTTGCCTACATGTAGCAGATATTCTTATTCAAAGGGTATGATTATTTTAGAAGACATAGGAAGACCATTATCTTTTTTTTTTTTTTGCCTGTTGCAGCATCTGTGAAAAAACACGTAAACATCTCTGTGTCAAGACATGCCTGGTTTCAGAAACCTGTTTAAACTGCAACAGGCTAAAGTGACTGCCCACATCTTCATTTTCTCAAAAATAATATTTCTACTCAGATGTGAGAAAAAAACCCATGGCATTTGCCATCTTTTTATTTTGCTTTAAGCAGTGTTGCAGCGTGGATTCACCATTTTTTGGGCTAGGAAACATCCCCAGTGAAGACCTACCTTCTGACTGAAGCAAGGTTCTCCTTTCTTTAGGTTGTGGTTCCACAATATGCAAACCTAAACCAGATCATTCCTGCCTGGCATCTACTCTGTGTTTCTGCCCTGTTTCAATTTTACAGTGAGTAGGTTCAAGTGCCTAAAAGAACATATAAAAAATCAGTTCGCCTTCCTGAACCAGCGTGCTGAAGGATCACAAGTCCTCTGTCCTTTAAAATTCTCATCTAAAGAATGGAGAATGTACTATATAGAACCAGGACGGTTTAACTGATTTAAACCAGATAAAATTGTGAAAGTAACTTTCTAATATTGGAGAGACTGTGAGAGACCCCATCCTTGCTCATCAGGAGCTAGTGCTTATGGACAGTCACTTGTACTTTTATTGCTGCTTTTAATGTTAAAAGTTTCCTTCTTGTTTTAAACACATTAATGCCTTCCTAGGAATGGTCCTTCCTGGGATGACAAGTTGCAAGCTTGCCACACGCATTGCAAAGACTGTGTAAGTGGAGCTGCTATGGGCCACAAACTGACGGACCCCAGCCTTACATCTTCTGAAGTAATGTTGTCACAAAACTGTCACAAAATCTAAAGGGCAAAGAATAGCTGATTCAAGGTCAGCCAGCTGAAAAAGGATGCGATGCTGAGGAAAAAAGAACATTCTGAATATGTGTATGTTAGGAATATTTTCTGTTTCCTTAGATTATATACCCTATGCTTACTCAGGTAGTACAAAGTCTCAAGATCTCATCAGACATACAGAGAAAGGAACTGAAATTCCTTGTTTTTACCTCAGTAAGCATTGTCCTTTTCTTTAGTGTCGGATTGGATGGCAGTCATCAATGTGATAATCTTATCTTGCTCATACTGTTGTACTTAGCATTATGCAGAAATCAGTCAGGGACACAAGCATAATATGCATGGAAAAAAGAAAAAAAAATTTAAGAGGACAAGCCACCTCAACCTGTCATGTCCACAACTCATATTTTCCATTGGTTCTCCATTTATTTTCAATGCTGGTTCAAGAACCTGGCTGTAATATTTAAGGCTTTGCTGAGCAGAATGCATCCGAGAATAATTCTCTGTTCACTGCACAATGAGACAGCTGTGTCCCTCTAGGCCACTCTCATGAGTGTGAAGCTCTCAAGACTAGAAATAAAATGTTCTCAGTTGATGGCTGTCGTTTGATGGAAAAGACACATCACAAGAAATAAACAGGGTTTCCAGTCAGATTCTCCTACACTGAGGAAGCAATCAAAGAATAAGAACTAAACTAAACAAAACCAGAAATTTAAATGCAGTAAATAAAACCAGCTACATCTGTTAGCTATAGTTGGAAAGTCAAGCTTCTCATTAACACCTCCATGGCTACATCAAACTTGCATGGTGTGGATCTTCTGGGACACACCCTGCCTCCTGCTCCCCGTCCACATACCTAATTCCCATTCTTCTAATGGAAATCAGGGTGCAATGAGATAAAAATGATTCCAACAGAGTTTTGGGGTCCCATCCAGGACACTGTCCCAGTAAACAGTTGAGCACAAGCAAGTCTTACATTGATATCTAAATGATTGAGGTAGTTGGCTCTCACAGGCTACAATAATAGGTACCTGGAAATGTGATTAAGGGTTAGATAAGATCTGAAACCTAGGGACTTCAGCATACCGTACTTAACAAAATTAATGTCCTGTACCTTTTTTTGTCTTTTCACAAGAAATATGACTTCAAATTTTTTTTTTAAATCCTAACACTTTTTGCCAGGAAACAGTATGGATTTTGTTTCCCTTTATATAACACTGCTATCAATTTTTTTTTATTTGCCCAAACTCGCCCTCCTTGCACACTATTCCTATGTAGTACTTGGAAGAGCTCCTTTGGAATCAAACCCATTTCTGCTGGATAGAACAAATGGCAGGATATGCTTGAAGAGTTACGCGGCTGGCAGTCACCGCTGAGAGTAAAGCATATAATGCTAACTCTCAGCATGCATCAGGGTGGAATTCAAGCACAGCTGAACAGAGTTGCAGGTATGCTTGTCTACCTTTGAGCTGTTCAACCTGACAGAGCAGTGTACCATAACTTTACATTCAGACCTGTTTTGTTCTTTTCAGTAAGGAAATCCTGAATACAGCATTGATGGAATCGCTTGTTTGAATCAGCAAGCAAGCTATTAACGGGACACGCCTGGGTCAAATATTCCACAAGTTTCAGCTGTTAATATAACCTCTTTTTAAAACTAGAGAGAAGTTTTCTTTTCCTAAGGTTCCAGATGAAGGAATTTTAAATAAATATATATTGTAATTGAATGAGAATAGGAGAAAAAAATATTAAGCCCCTTAGATAAACTGAGAACTTGTATTCTTGTTTGAGAACCTGAGTGACGCTCTGTGGAGCCCAAAATATTGATTCCTTTTCTATGGATTCTTTGGCTGAATCTGGCTTAATAAGTGTAAAACTGCCACAGCAGAAAACTCTCTATGTGGTGTAACAGCCCTACCTATAATTTCCATGCAGCTAGAATGATGCCGAGCACACCTTTGTCCTGATCCAGGTCTTATGTTGCAGACATGATTCAGAAGTCAGCATAGTCAGGATTCATGGCTGTGTGATCCTTCTTCTTAGCATAATGCTCTTCTTGGATTTTACCTTGAACCATTACAGAAATTCTGTGAAAAGGACCCTTGGTGATTACACAAGAAGGTGACTTTTCTGTGCTGCAGGGTGAAAGAGACTACAAGTGTGCCTGTGGCCAGGCTATTGAGCTCAGTTTCAGGGTCAGAGAACCCCTGACATCAGAGTGCCATGGTTTATTTGTACAAAGTGAGGGTATGAGGCTGTTACCCGATAGGATCTGAGCAATGGGTGAATGAAGATGCGCTGCCAACGTGTTTCTTTCATGTATTATGACCCTGTGTTTACCAGACTCAACCAAGAAGCTGCAGCAATCCCCACAAAGCTATCATAGCCTAGTCAGGAGCTACAGCAGCCCAAACAGAGCCCACTGCAGTCCATAAAAGAGTGTTGAACACCAGGTGGAAAAGAATCTTAAGGCATTGCTTTGATGAACGACCTCCACAGTGAACATCAGAACATGTAAGAGCACACCTACTTCTGTCTGAGGCTACGCTGAAGCACTCTGAAAAAGTAATCCTTATCAGTTAAACAGACAAAGAAGATTTGTTCAGTTGCATCAAACCACTAAGCAGATATTCTTATACTCTTCTTGTTACACTCTTACTCTTTTCATTACTTTTTCCCTAATTCTTATTCAGATCTAAAATGCCCTGATTCTGTTTACTCTTATTCGCTTTGGCACTTTGGATTCACTTCGGATTTAAGTTCAGGCAAAGTGGCTGTACTTTAAGCCTAAATAAAGATAAAAATAAATAGCTCTAAAATGATTTATTTGACTAATCCACCTGCAATATTAATTTGGACAAGTTTTCACAGCTGTGTCAGTGTAGAAAAAGAGGAAAACATTAAGATTTGTGCTAGATTGAGGGAAAATGGTAATAGTAATTGATGTTTGCATTCCTAAGTGAAGTTCTGCAACAATAGCCTGTGAGAGGTCTCTAATAGGGTGTGAAAGATCTCTAGAAGTATTTTTTCAGGGGTGATGAAAGTCCAAATAACAAAAGGGTAATGAACAAGCCTAAAATAGGCATTTGGCAAATTGCATAACAAAGGAACAATAAAAATATCATTGTTGCCTTTGATATGTGATATTACTAGTATACCAAGGAAAAATGGACATTGTCTGTACATGTACTTGAAAAGGTTATTCTTAGTTGCCAAAACTCCCAGGAAGAGTGAGAATAAAAACCAGAAGGCGCTGAAAATAGGAAATTGGTGGCAGTCATCGGAGACAACCAATATAATGTGTGGGCGTTTTTTCCAGTAAAAAGGAAGCACAACATTGAATTTTATTTTAACATTAGTTACAGGTATAACTATCAAGTCTCCCTCTCATAAAAATTCATTATGAAGAGGCAGACTTGAGTCAATTGAATCACAAGCAAAAGATAAAATTCAAGATGAAAATGAGACAGCTAAGGTTCTCTCTATAATTGATTTGCAATAAATGTGTCTTCTTTTTTTCTTTCTGTCTTACTGTAATGGCCTAGGAAAGAACTGAAAATGACATCACAGTTCTGCAGTATTTCCACATTTCTGCAGAGATTTTGTTTCTACTTTTTGAATTTTAGATGCTAAAGCTCATATACTTTTTTGGGTTGAAAATTGATAAGAGGAGAGTGTATTTTAATTAGCAACCAAGGAAGTGTTTGCAATGAATGGAACACATCCAAGAAGACTAGGCATTATGCAAACCAACACAAGAAAAAGGCTGGTGACATTTGAATTGGCTATGATAATGTTTCTTAGATTGAAGACAAGTGACAGGTATAGAAAAGCATGTAATCTCAGATAACATGTCAGCTAGAGTGAAGACACAAACTGTAAAGTGAAAAAGGAAAGAAAAATAGGGTAGAGTAAAAGTTGATGGTATTCGGAGAGGGAATAGCAACGAAAAACTTCAGCATATAAAATCCTAATTGAATAGGGCAGTTACAAATTGGTAGCCAGACCAAAATCAAGTATTTACTTGATTCTACACTTTTTTTTTAAGTCTTAAAGATAAGAACTCCAGCAGCTGATTCTAAGAGAGGAATGTGATGTAACAGATACCTCACAGAGGTAATAGAAAGAAAATAGCCAGTGGAACACAGAGTAATTATAATTCCAAGATACAAATTATATGGGAATGATGAAGTACACTGCACTTATAACAACTAGTCGAAGAGTTCACGAGAGGATAAACAGTGCTTGATTTACTTTTTAGCATTCAACTGGCCAGGTGGAAAAAGTCACTACAAGTTACACTGTAATGCTGGCAACTAAGCTCTCAAATTAAATGTCTATAGAAAAGAGAAAGAGAGAAAGGAAAGGAAAAAAAAAAAGGCTACAGTATCATTTGACTTAAAAAAATGGGAACTACCAGAACATGACAAAGCTTTTTGAAAGGAAATTGAAGAGGACAACTAAAAGACTAAATGCTTGCAGATAGCAAGCAGACTGCCTGAAGATACTATATTAGGGGTTCAGAGAAACTGTATACCACTTATCAAAAACGCTTTTAAAGGACAAAAAAAATAGCCAGCATGGTGAAACAGCAGACTAAAGGAGGTCATTAGGAGTAAAAAGATACTCTTAAAAAAATGTCAAAATTGTGAGCAGATTAGGATGTGAAAAATGCATGAAGTCCAACAAATAAAATGTTACAATATTGTAGGGAAGTATGAAAAAGGTTTTGAAGGCTATTTTTTCATGATACAGAAATTAATGAGAGTTTTTACCAAAAAATCAGGAAAAAAAAAAAGAACGTTTGCCAGGGGATCAGTGGATCTGTGAGGTTGACACAGAATCCGAGTATATAGAGTGCTCAAAAAAGATAAGGTCACAAGTACCCTCTCCTCCTCCTCAAAAAAAAAAAAAAAAAAGTTTTTGGAAAGAAGGAAGTCAGGGAGATTCCTGTAATGCAGATATTTTGGGGAAGAAATGAGTCACTAAAACTGCCTGGAATGAAAAGATTAATAGGGTAAAATGACTCCAAACAAATCAGGAGACCATATGGAATCCAAATATGAAATTGGAGCAATGTAACACTATCACTTAAATTAGCTTTGGTATCAAACAAAAGTGAGTAGTAAAATCTGAGACTGTGAAGAGCTGTAGATAGATGTCATGCAATTGAATGTCTGTGGCATGTGAGATTCAGTGTCAACAAATGCAGGTAATATACATGATGGAAAACAGTAACAGCTCTCAATACACAAGCAAGGGACTCTCAAATGATCTCTATACTAGTCTGGACAGTTAAATGAAGATGTCAGCTCAAAGTTAAACAAGAGAGCAGTTAGAATAATAAGGTATCTTGGAAGAGAATAGAGATTAAACCACAAAACATTACTCTTTTAATCCATAGCTGCTGTGTCTAGGCTTCTGTATTCAGTTCTGCTCATGCCACTTTCAAAAGAATATAATAGAACTGAAAAGACAAGAAAGAGCAGCAAAGATGATCAAAGTTATGAAAAGGCTTTCATAAGAGGAGATTAAATACACTAAGATTTTTCAGCTTGAAGAAAACACAACAAAGGGAAAATATGAAAAGATTTTTGAATTGTGATTGTCACTGAGAAGACTAATAGGAAACAATTATTTACTGTTTCTCCTAAAGCAAGAACTAGACACTGCCAGCGGGATTATCAGGTGGAAGTTTTCAATCAAAAGCAGTGTGTTTGTACACACACCAAAGCTGTAGAGATTGTTGTGCAGGACATTATAGAAGCTAAGGAACTGTAACATCGTTACACAAAACGACTGAACAAAAATCCTCACAGGCTTGATGAAAAATGTCTTTTTTTATTTTCTTGCATCCTTTTCTTTGGACCCCTAATTGCACAGGGCTGTAATTGTCCTGAAGTCTTTGTGCAAACGCTGGAGTAACAGGAAATTCCACAAGGTGACTCAGATGTTGCATTTGTGTGGATGATTGAATTACCTTCAGCTGCTGTGAGTGAAGGGCATACATATAGTACAGCTGCCCTAGACTGCATGATGAGTTGGAGTTTGTTACTTCACGTGTAACTTCCACGTCTCAACCCTTTCTAGACAGGGTTGTTTTCACATGCTTTTAAACCTCTACAGATTAATATCTTATGTACCAAAGAAAATGTTTAAATCAGTGTGGTAGTTGCTGAATCAGTGCTTGCACTGCACCTTCCCAGCAATTTTTATTACTCTTGCTTTCATATCCATTATTCTAAATGCCAGGGAGCTATTTTTAAGTACTAGCTTAGTTCAGTTTAATAAAAGATATTAAATTATCTGCACCAAAAAATTAAAAGAATTCCTTATTAAGAATTTAGTTTCATAAAATCAAATGCATATGTAGCTACCAGCATGACTGCTCCAGACAAGATACATTTTACAATCTACGCTGGAACGGTGAGATAGAAAAAGAGATATGGGACCAGAATTATAAGAAGTCACAGAAAGTATACAGTTAAAAATTTTATATGTCCAATATAAAATTTGCCTACCTTTGCAACAATTTTTTTATATGTCCACAATTATTAATAAGTTACTGCTTTAAGCTCAAAGTCCTTCCTTTTCAAAATCTGTTCTGTTTTTCCAGCAATAGAACAATCATAATATTGAATTCTTGTACTTCACAGAGTGAAATTTTCTGATGGTAGTAAATAAAAAACTTGGTTAACTTTCAAAAAGCTGAGGGATCTAAAGCCCTAATCAGAAAGGATATTAAGGGATTAAATTGGCCCATATTAGCTCTATTGATACAAGGCAGGTATAGAGATATTAAAAGCTGTGTAAGGATGTAAATTTAAGAAATTTTCACACTATTTTCAGTAATAAACACTTTTGCTTTCCTCTTCTGAAAACTAGATAAACTTAGAGTATTTTGTGAACTACAAATTTAGCTGTGAATAGCGAAGCATAAATTATTATAAGAGCAACTTAATCTAAATTACATTTCTCTTAATTTCTGAAATAGCAATCTATAGTCATTGAAAACTGTCTGCTTCATATTTTCACAAAAAATCATTATGTCTTTTGTTTTAAAATGGGGGGGTTTGTTTGTTTTATAAGCTACTTCTCCATTTTTTCTTCCTTTGTAAAAGTAGTTAAATATTAAAGAAACCAACCAACCAAATATTTTGTTGTGGGTTAGAAAAAAGTAAACTAAACCATCAGAAAGAAGTACTCAAATTTCTGAAAGTAAAGTTCTCCTTCAGAGAGAGAGAAAAATAATCCAGATAGGATGGTTACTCCACTACTTGTTTTTATGTCAACAAAGCCGGAAGAGCAAACACAAAAGTAGAAGACAGTCAAAGGTATTCGAGTGATGTACAATATAGAAGATTTACTTTCTGAGATAGTTCTGAGAGGCACTTACAGAGTTAAATACTTGTTATTAGGCTTAATCTGTATATGAGAAGGTGTGTAACATATTCCTGTCAACTGTGTTCAATTTGCCAAAAATGCAGTTCAATCTTTCTCTGTGTGAGCCTTGCAAGAAAGAAGACTATGTTCTCTATCAATAACACTGATGCTGAATAGCAACTTGTGAGACCAGATCTATATTGTGAAGATTTTCTGGCAAAGATATGTCATCTAGAAGTGTGAAAAAATATGACAACCCCGTTTCTCACAGCTATTTGGCAGAAAACTCTGGCATTCACATGGTTATATGAATATATATTTAGTTTAGTTTATTTCTTTCAGGGACACAGTGCAGAAAGGTTAGAAGGAGACCTCTCTGTGCCAGCATGTACAACATCTCCAGCAGCTGGCTCTGGTGATGGAGTTGAGAGGAGAGTGGCAGGTGTACTCATGCAGATAAACCCCACTGTGCCATCATAATGGCACACCCTACAGTGGGTGTGATGGAACGGGATACATTTTAAGTATCTTAAACAAATATTTACTTAGATTTAATAGGATTGCTGCTGTATGTTTATGAAATGCCAGTTGATTCTTAAATGTATTTGCCAGGGATTAACAGCTATTCCAGAACCCATTGCTATTTAATGAACATACAAGAACGGCCTTAGATGTTATGAGAGTTAGGTTTAACAAGTTCATGAATTACTTCCACTCACCAAATGATAAAAATTTACTGAAGATTAACATTATGTAAGGTACAGATATTTTACACAGAGATTAATCCTTAAATTAATATTTTTATTCATCCCTTGATATTCAATTATCTTAAATTAAAACAGTTCCAGCAGTCAGATAGATATGTTAATTTATTTTGATTTTAAGAAGTTCAGATGATCCAAGACCATGCCTTTCTTTTCTTGTGAGTCATTTCAGTAAAGCACTTCAGCACATAGGGCTTTTTAGAAAGTTGATCTCAGATTCTAATTTTAAACCTCCAACACACTATACTCCATTGCTTCTGGCACTAGAAATTTGGCCACAAGAATCAAAACCAAAAGCAAAGTAGATAAATATTTAAGCAAAGCATAAAAAATTATGCTCCTAACACAGGCACCTAATTTTGCGAGGGAAAAAACAGTTCCCATCTGCAAATACATGGGAGAAGGAATGATGGCCATGCAAACAGAAATCATATTTCTGCCATGGAAGAGAGATTCACCACCTCTACAGAATGACTGACGAAATGGGAAAGATTTGCTGAATAAATTTGTGGTGATGTCTCCAGAATAAACTTGGGCTGGAACACTTAACACCTATAACACAAATAAGAAACACAGAAACACAAAACTTGTAATAAACAAAAGTCAGTTTGCAAAAAAGCTCATTCCGTCAAAACCTGAGTGGGAATTCTTCTTTCATAGGTTTAGGTATGTACAGTTATTTAATTCTATCTCAGTTAGTCATCTTTTACTGACAGTAAAGAGGATGTGATTCATCTTAAACAGGTCAAAGGAATCATACTCTAGAAGTACCTCACTCTCCTCAGTAATTCTAGAGAGCTCATCAACTAACTAACTATAAAGAATTAGGGTAACTAGCTCAGATGTAGGTCAGCTGGTAGGTGAAATGATAGGGACAAGGTTCCTTAGAATTTGTGGCTGTTCTTTCCTTCAACAGGGTTAAAAATGTAGAGCTTTGGGAAGCTTTCTTTTCCTTTTTTTTTTAAACTAACAAACCCTTCAGGTCTTTCCAGCTTGTTGTACTTACAGAGGATTAAATATCTAGAAGAAAACCCAAGCCTTAGTTTCAAATGTATTTTGGAAATGTAAAATTCAGTCTAAATGAAGATGTCATTAACTCGAATATCCTAGATTTCATTAAAATTTTGAAGAGTACTTTTAGCTGTCTTAAACTTATCATTTTAATTTTTTTTTCTACATTCCAGAGTATTATGTTCACACATCTAAAGTAAAAATATCATCTAAGTTTTGTGAAAACCTTTTTTTTTAACACAAATGTTTATGCAAAGGAATTATATTACCTGACACTGGATTAAAAATACAAAGTTATATTTTGTAGATTTATAACAAAACAAACAAACAAAAAAAAAACTGGCCTACTCTGTTGATTTAAAATGGGCAAGGTGGTACAACTCTGCTGACCCTGACGAACTTCTGCAAAAAAAGCAAGCACCTCTCTGATACGAAATATATTCCAGTTTAAAATTATTTAAATGCAGCTTGTCTCTAGGCAAATTAAAAATTTTTATCACTTTTGGCAGAGAATTAAATTTAACAAGAGAACACTACTTCTAACAGTAGTGCAGTTTCTTGTTAGGAAATCTGAGTGTGTTCTGATTGATTGTTTGGTTTTTTCTTTTTTTCCTGTGTTACATGTTGTCTTCCCACACCTTTAACTTCTAAGTTAATAGTTTTTTCTTCTTCTTCTTCCTCTAACTCTGTCTCTGTCTTTCCACAGTTCTGCATATCAGAAAAAGACTTTTAATAAGTTTACAATAATCTGAGCTTCTACTGACATCTGAATCTATGTCTTTAAAGAATTTAAAGAAATCTTTAGGTTCTAAGTAGCAATGAAGTTCTCAGGCTTTAAATACTGGCTCATTTTGCCATAGTTATGAAGGTTACACATTTCCTGAAATCACTGTAAAATAATGGTGAATTAGTGGTTGGGGCAAGATTTCTCAACAGCAAAAGGAAGGTGAGTTCACACTTGCCAGTAATTGTCTAGCCTGTGTTTGAGAGGCTCTTTTCTTGTGCCAAAATTTTAGCAACATAAGTGTTTCTGCTATTCTCCATATACTAAGAAAAAATGTGAATGCACAGAAAATAAAAAGTATAAAATTAAAAATAAAGGAATTACAATATACATTAATAATAAAGAATGAATAAACAGACCCTAAATGTAACAAAAATATGGATATTATCAATGCTTTTATATAAAGAAAAGGTATCCATAAGAAAAAATCACAATTTCATATGTCATAGCCTTAAACACGTTGTGGGATTTTATTTTCACAGTCAATATAATGAAGACAGAAAATTTTGAGAGAAGGTTTATTTTGGAAGTCCAAACTACTTAACTTACTTGTTTATTGCAAACAAGAATGCCAAATAAAAAAATACCCTTTTTTTAGAAAAATTATTTTTTATGTTCCAGTTCAGCAATGTGCCCTGGTTATTCTTGTGCTGTGGTACCCTTGAGAAGCAAAAAAGCAGCCACAGAACACTGGCAAGTTAAGCTGAGTTTAAAGCTTTCCTCACAGCAGTAGCTTCAGTGTTCAGAGTAGCATTTTTCCTCCATCCTGCTCTCCTCCATGTACTTCCCCTCAAGAAGAAGTAATTTATGTTTGAAATTGATGTAAAACTTTTCTTACAACAACAAAATACCATAAGGATAAGGGCCAGAATCCTTGCTTCAAGTCAAACTAGCAATATTGAAAAGAAAACTCACTTGTTAAAACTACACAGACATGAAATGCAGGAATATTCCATAAAGTGTAGGAATATCCCACAAAGAGTAGGAATATTCATATTCAGCAGCACGTACAGATCCAATATACACTTCCCTGGGCTGTGAAGATTACAGGTATGCTGCAAAAGTCTCTCCACAGGGTCAGAACAGACAGTTCCATTTCTGTTGCTGTTTTCTTTTTATGTTTGATTTGGCCCTTGAAAGGCTGTTTGGGCTCTGTAGCTGCCTAGAGGTCTTGTCAATGTGCAACCTAAACTGCACGTTATATGTAAGAACCACATTCATTTGTTCAAATGAAAATTGGGCCAGATAGTGCTACACATTATTAAAATAGATATTAAAAAACTTTGCAAAGGACTGCTTTTCAACTATATACTTTATTTAAATCTGACAGCTTTTGCCTCAGAACTATAATTTATTCCAAAACAAGTTTATGATGAAAATTGAGTGTTTTTTGTAAACGGATTTGTGAATTGTTCTCATAGTTGCAATTTTAAAAGAAGCAAGTGTAAAATGTTTTAAAGTATTAAAATGTCTATACTTTTAAGATATAGATTTATATAGATTATAAAATTAAGTTTTCAGGTATATCAGTTAATGATGTCTTATTTTTAATTTATGAGTATGCATGTGGACATATATAAATACACACATACTACATATACAATACTACAATATTAATAATATTGCATTACTAATAGTAAAAGATATAAGACTACACATTTCTTGATATGTAATTACATGAACATCCCCACTAATTTATATGAAGCAATCTATGTATTAAAAAGCTGGAAGAATAGGGTCCTAAATTTAAAAAATACCTGTACTTGTCTTAAATAAAGGGGTATTATCTGTGCCACCGTGTGACTTGGTTGTACTGGGCATATGCTCTTCTCCATTTTAGGCTGCAGAGGGGAGCAGATGGAATTAAATATAGCTTGGCATGCAGCACAGGGGCAGCCATGGAGCACTATTTTTTAGTACCACGCAGGCATTACCAGCTCTATATACATTAGAGATGAAACACAAAAAAGGGCATGTCACCTTCAGGAAAGGGTAGCAGTCAGTGAACATCTGTTATACATGCAGTGTTCCCTGTAGAAAGAACTGAAACACGATGAAATATGCATCAAAAATTCCCTATGCACTGAGGTACATTAAGCCCCTTTCAAACCATATGAAGCCCACTTGGGGAAGGGAGGTTATTTGAGTGCAGCAGCTGGAATAGGAGAAAGCAGCAGCAGGGAATGGAAACCAGCTGCTCTGCCATTCTGGAGATCGGATTGGACAGTAGGTGCACAGAGGCTGGCACATGGCATCGTGTATCACTGAAGTACAGAGACTAGACAGAGTTTCACTAAGTTTCATTAGTTAATCGTTCTGCAGCTCTGTCTCTGAGCCAAATCCATGTTAAATGCTACATATTATGATATTATATCAGGGATTATTGTTGGGAAGCACTACATAATCCACATTCCCTGCAAATCTCTAACATGGTGAGTTCTTCAAGATGAAGATGTTCAGAGACAAGAGGCTGCAGAACATATAAGAGCAAATATTCTCTTTTAGTATGTTTTACTCAGGATTAGACAGTACAATGCATCCCCATATTTAATTTTGGCACCATAAAAAGCAGGTCTAGAGTGGATCCTCTGGCCCTGGGTAGTTTAAAATAAATCTAGATTATCACTGACAAATGTGTATTTAACCTTTTTAAAAAATCTCCAGGAAAGGGTATTCTTTAACTTACAGGGATAGCCTGCTTCAGTGCCTACATCTTTATAGTAAAGTTCTCTCTCAAATATAACTTAAATACTTCTTCCAGAAAATTAAACAAAAAGAAAAGAAAAAACAATCACCATTCTATTTATAAAAACTTTATATACACAAAGACCTTTATTATGCTTCACCCCAGTCCCTGTTTGTTTAAACACACACAGATTCTAAACAAACACTTCTTTCAAACTTCACCTACAGGCAATGTTTCACAAATCTCTATTTTCTGCTATTATACCTCTTTTTTTGATTTTGAATTCTTCTAGATCTTTCTCTAAAATTTGCCTACAAACTGTGTACTGTGGATGTATCCCTAATTAGAGCATGCTGCAACTCCAGCCCAAATTAAATTAAATCACGTTTCTCCCTCTGGAAACCACGGCATCGGAGAAAAGTTGTATATAAACAGAAAAAGGGCCATGAAAAGGACAGTCTCTATTAGTGTGCACAGACATTAGGAGATACTCTTTGTTCCAGAAGAACAAAATACAATTAGTAGTATTCCAGCTAAACTGTTGCTGAATGGAATAATTAACTCCTGTCTCTTATTTAAGACACTTCTCTTTTGTCTTCCCCAGCTGGACATAGAACTATTGATAAATACAATCATTGAGATTTCCAACTAATATGTATCGGCTTTATGGTAAATCCATCTGCAGAACATTGCTTCTTTTTGGTAAAAAGAATGTGGCTGGAATATGCAACGGGATTTTGTTAAATCTTGTATACCACTGCTGTTTATCATATCTATATTTTCAGCTGACTCAATAAGAGGAGATACGTAAATCATACAGTGATGATTTAAAATGAGGCAGAGAGAAGATGTATTTATTTAAATTGTCTCCTCTATATAACTGAATAAACACACATGTCCTCATATATATGTTTTTTTAAACTCTAGTTCTGTTGAGGCTTAATTAAAAGAAACCTGTAAGTACACTATTCAAGGACGTTTTCAGACACAGAGTAAGAGACAGGAATAGACTCTCTAGTCCTGTTACAATGCTTTCCTTGATATTAAGTATCCATCCAATTTATGAATATATGCCCTAAAATATTCATTAACAAAAGTAAGCACAAGTAGAGAACATCCATTTATCAGCCAAAGAAATGCATAAAGCCTGAAACTATGAAAACTCTCTATTTTCTGATTTCCTTTTTTCAAAAGTTGTTGATCTTTCTATGCCCCCACTTTTCTTTCAATTTATAAAAAGAATTGGAAAAGAAGAAATGTTAGCTGAAGATAATGATTTTGACATAGAAGGACCTCATCTTACTGAGAACTGCAAATCCTTCTCTTGCTCTTCTGGTGGGAATAAAGTGAAAAGATAACTTATGGGTTCTAAGCCTTCCAAGAAC
This sequence comes from Struthidea cinerea, assembly GCA_013397865.1. NCBI lineage: Eukaryota > Metazoa > Chordata > Aves > Passeriformes > Corcoracidae > Struthidea > Struthidea cinerea. The sequence continues at coordinate 4,065,389 of VZTI01003755.1, read as the reverse complement.
AAACTGCAGTACAATAACTGTGCTCAGCCCCAGGAAAGGCAGTGTCAAACCAGAAAGTACTGAAAGGATGTAATGAGATTTCCACTAGTGACAGGGGAGGGATATTCTGCTTTGTTGCCTCTCAAGTAAAGCAGAAAGAGATGAGCACCAATAGCTACAGCACCCAAATATTAGAATCTCAGATACGAGACTTATGGTAATAGACTTGTGATCTTGAAGTACATGCTATGAATTAATTTGCAAATAAGCTCATCAAAGAAAACTCTTCTGAAATTTATGAATACTTTTATTGGTGCAGTCCCGAATGTTAGTAAGGACATTATCTAAGTTGGTTCGATAGTGAAGTGTCCAATGAAAACAAAACAGGTCAAAAATACATATAATTTTCAACTACTGAATTAGTTTTTAATTATAAAATAAGTAGAAATAATGTGGAGGAGAAATGAAATCATCTGAAAAATGTGGCATAACACACCAAATGGTGCATAGATGAAGTTGTGCTGAATGGCCGTAATCCCTTTGAGTCACAGTGACATGTTTGTGTGTACTGATGCAGAAAGCTGTTTCTGTATGTTTTGAAAGTCAGTTATAGAAATTTGCCCCCTAATCTTTGGCTAAATGCATTAATTAAACGTGGGATATGCTGTTCACAAAACTTCACAGCTTACCAGGTGTAAGATGGCAATAATCTGCCAGGTGCTGAAATGTGCACCTGATTAAAAATCCGGTTTGGCAAAACACAATGCTGGCTGAAATGCAGGAAAATGGGCAATAACAGGCAGCAATAGGCTAAGGCAGTCTGAGGCAAACTGTATTCACTGTCACTTCAGCTGCCAAAATATTTTCACCACTTTTCTGTTTTATATCAACAGAGGCAGAGAAATCGTGAGGCATTAAGTGAATCTATCCCTTCTCCATTAGGATACCACTTCACTTCCTTTTCTGACTTTTCTGTTCTTTTAGGACAAACATCTGCTTCCTCAAACTTCCCCTTCCTTACCTGGATAGCCTTGCCTGAAAACCAAAGCTGCTCATATACTTGTGAGACGAGCACACGATGGTGGAGCTGTGCCTGGGAGCCCTCCCACCTGTAACGAGGAAGCACCAAACAAACTGGACTCTGAAGCAGTCACACAGCTTCAATCACAAACCTGAACTCGGTATAAAAATAGCTGAAATCTAAAAGATGAACTTAAATTGGCTGGTAGACTAGGAGATTGTCTAAAAATAGAACCTAAACCATGAGACAACCTCTGAGTGAACAAAAGTTGGCAGATATGTGAGTTTTCTCTTTATTTTGTCTAAATCCATCATATAATTTGCTTTATACATTACACAGCAAAATATATGTCATTGATTACTGGGTATTAACATGAGAAAAGCTGACAATCATCTGTATGTCAAAAGCAACTGACCAGTATTTTTCTCTCTAGTTCATTAACTTAGGTTAGAAGGCAGAAGATAATTCTGATTTCTCATAAAAGGGAACTACAGAACATTTGCATAGTCTAGCTCAGCCCAGGTAATGAAAGCTTGCAGAAGTGTTACCTGGATCATCTTTAAATGCTTGAAATCTAGATACTTAGAACATTTGAAACTTTTATTAGTTTCCTCTGACTAAAACTGAAATATATCAATTTAAAAGTTTAACACCAACTGAAGTTTGAATATCACCATTCACAAGGACTTGTAAGAAGTATAAGACCCATAATAATGCTGCTAATTCTCTTACATTTAGAAGTACTGTTTCACTGAACAAAGTACTCACAGCAGAAAAAAAGGAAGGAAGTAATGTCAGTGGCTCCAATGTCATACTGAACTTTTTATACACACTGGACTAAATATCAAAGAATGCTCTTATTCTTCATAAAACTCTGCAATTCTACCTACATTTTAAAGTTTTGCAAACTTTGAAAAGAAATATTTCTCCACAATCTTCTTTCTCTATTATCTTGTTAAGCTGGTGTATTCATAAAAGAACTCATCATCCCCAGTGCCATGGAAAGCATTGGTGATGATGTCAGACAGCAGAAATGTGCTTGATGAACTTTCTGCACTTATCAGTCTAGACAGATTCTAACTCAGTTAAACAGAATGGATTTTAATTATCCAACAGATTCGAGCAAGATTATGCCAGGAAAATTAATGGATAGTCCAGAAAAATCTTGGTAAAAATTTTTTGTAATTTCTGCTCTGCTGCGGAGGGATAACACAGGGTACTTGATTTCTAGGATCAGTCTTGTTTAGAAATAGAGACTACAAATGAATAAGTTACTACACACTTGTTATGTGAACATGTTCAGTGGGCAAACACAAGGGGTAATAAACAGTATTCATAGAGGTTCTCTAGCACTGATATAATTTTTACTCCTAAAACTTGCATGCAGAACTGCCTCAATTGTGATGCAAATGTATTTTTGTTGTGATGAAGAAAGCCATTATATTTTCAAGTTACACTTAATATCACTTTTTTTTCATGCAGATACACTAAATTCCTTTTATACTAGTAACTATATCCTAGACTAAAACGGTGCTGTTTTACAGAGAAGCCTGATGAGCAACCTTGGTCCTAAAGGAGAAGATGACAACTACAGTGAAAAGTTGCCTTTTACCCTTCCTCTAAGCAGTTGCCTCTGGTTTTTTTCTTTATTCTCAGGATACACACTATTGTTAATGAGGCAACAGCATATGCAGAAATGGCTCTTCTATGGGATGCAGGTGTGAATGGCAAGAAACTGTGTTGAAAGAAAGGTGCAATGCACAGTGATAAAGCAAAAACTCAACAAAGCTACTGAATTTGGAAATATTTAATCCCTTGAAGTTTTTTTGACAAAGACATGAAAGTGGTTACACTAAAGAAAACACAGACAGCAAAACAAACAGAAAAGAAAAAGAAACTAAAAATTCCTGGGAAAACCTAACAAAGACAATAATTTATATGTAACTACAGAAACGTCCATAACTCTGTTTTTTTACTGATTATAAGGCAAGCATATGCAGAACTCACTCAAAAAAGTATAAAATTAACATTTCACTGTATTACTGCTCCCTTGTAGATATTATTGTTTATGGTTTATGGGTTATGATATAATTTTCAGCTTTGGATATCTTTTAAAGAAGTACAGATTCTTGCTCTTATTCTTGAACCATACCAAACAAAACAATTACTCTGTTACTTAAATGCAAAAAGTGAATATTACATGCTACTACTTCAAGCAAAATAAACAGGCAATTTGACAGATGTGTTCAAAACTATTAATTCTTGTAAGACTTCTAAGTGGGGTGATCTCAAACTGTCCAAACTAGTGATAGGGTTTAAAGTATCAGCAACAGAAGTAGCAAAAAAGACAGGTAAACAAAACAAATTTATCCCAAACAATTCTATTAAAAGAGTAGCAGGCATATGGAACAAGCTGTTTAGTAAGACAGCTGATTAAGATAGCATAAGTAAGCTTAAGAATCAGCTAGGTATTCTTATGCAGAAAGTGGCTTAGATATCACAGCAAGAGACTACAAGGCTGAGATAACTAAAGTGGGACGTACTTGTTTTAACACAAGACTTGCTATCATGATAACTTTTAAAGTTTGGGGTTTTTTTCTGCTTTCCTTCCATTAAGGCCATTCCATAATAATTTCATTAATTATGAAATTAATTATATCTAATTTGCATTGTCTTTCTCATTTGTGAAAATGTTTAAAATCGCTACCAGACAAAACTTGCTATCTGGATATATTTTCCTTGAAATCAATTATTTCAATAGTAAACTGACAGGCTCTATCATTCACTGTTTTCATCAGTTTAATGAAAATCATAAAGTAAGCTTGATTGCTTCCTATCCCATGCTGAAATCAGAAGACGACTTGTCTACAAAATTTTTTTCACAAAATTTCCTACTTCTCTGTTACTGAGAGAAGCACAATTGCTGTAGCGCTACCAACACACATTTTATCTCAGTACGGCCTTTTCATTTTCAACTATCTAGGCTAGAGTTGCTCAAAGCTGTCATCAAAATACTGATACAACAAGCATTCTTATTACTGCCATGTATAGAATTGGACATGTGACAATAGTGTTTGGAATTACTTGAAGAATATGTCAAACTTAAACTTAACTCATTTTTAAATTAAGACTCTCACATCAAGATCCTGGCTTCACAGTTAATCCAAATAATTTTTCATTAATGTCAGATTTAATAATTAGTGTTGTTTTAAGCAGAAGGAAAAAGTATTTTAAATATCTGTAAACAACAATAATCAAGCCTAGAACTTGGCTACAAAACAGTGAATTCTTATCCCTGCAGACAACCCAGAATGATGACAGAACCACAAGTTCTGATACTGCTTCAGGCATTGCTGGAGACAATTGTTTCTAGCAAGCTTTCCATCTCCTTTTCCCAGGAATCAATTTTTCTCTAAAGAAAAATTCAATTCTTTTTCTATCCTAATCACATATATCATATTTCTTACCTTCCTTCAACTTGGCTTATGACTAGAGAAAGCAATTTTATTTATCTTGTTTCAAAAGAGAAAAATTACATTGGGCTAAGAACCCTAATCATACTAAGCTCAATGACAAGTAATCATTGATTTCATTGGGAACACCACAGAGCACCACATTTGTTACTGCAATGACCTGAAATATCATAAGGTGCTCAATGCAGGTTCAGTTTTCATAATGTGACAATGATTTTATTACAGTACACTTGAGATGGAAGAGTTCATTCAAGTAAACAGATTTATATAATTACCATTTGTAATTATATTTGTGGGGAAAAAAAAAACCTTTTTTAAAAGAGGAAAAAGTAGTTTCTCTCTCTATCCCCATTATTTTTTTTCCTCAGTAAAGAAATTCACATAAACACCCACTGCTGTAGTTCAGTGGCTGACAATACCTAACATCCACAATTCTATGTATGTTTACCAAGACCATGGGAGTGGTTGGAATAATTTTTCTTGATGAATAGGGCACCTCGTCTAGGTATAATGACAAATGTAAATCTTGTAACACTTTGAATTATAATGAAAACAAGCCATGGGAACGGTTGGCTTAATGTGCTTACTAGACTGCATATATTTTGACCAGAATTGGGTTTGATGCTGCTGGACAAACTGCAGTATTAGGAACACTGGCCATAAAATCCTTTTCTAAAAAAACCCCACATTTTTAATCTGAGTACTAGATAATTTCCTAGTGAAACTTTAAAAATTTTAAAGCTTTTTCATTACTATACTTGACAGATGGAAATTCAGAATTTTTGTCTTTGTTTCACACAAAACTGAGAGAATAAGACACATGCTCAAATAGCTTCTTTAAAAAAAAATCCTGCACTGCATCTTTAGACAGATCAATGTCCAATTATAAGCAGAGAGTTGCTGTGGCAAAAGGTCAGGAAAAAATAATCTTTCCGGCATTTATTACTTGGAAAATAAGGTCACATATGAGGTCAACCTCCAAATGTATACAGAATAAATTATATTGCAGCATTCTAAATATTCTATGCTGCAAAAATTATACTGCAATCTCAACATAATCAGAAAAATGAAGTTGAACATGTATTTCCTGATGATTGTACTACAGATCAGACCAAGCTAAGAGGCAAAAAACCCAGGTCCAATTAATCAACAACTACTAAAAAGCTTATCATATATTTCTGCTTAATTAAAAATACAACTTCTTATTAAGGCTGACTGATTTAATAATTTCTTAACTATCTTAAACAGTGAATCACCTTCACCACAACAAAGTAAAACAATGGGAAACACACAAAATATTTAAAAATAATTCAGTGGTGCACTTCTTTATTGCTTATAGAGTAGAAGCAAAGCATAAAGGCAGAGAATGCTAGAATGCTTTGTCTTCCTGATGCTTTAAAAAAAAAAAAGAAATGTATCTTTTGAAACAGACCTCCTAATTAGATAAAACACATCTGGAAAAAAAATTAATTCGACACAGTTTGAGGAAATAAATATGCTTGTTTATCAGAATGAATGTTGGCAGAGAACATTGTCATTGTCCTGATAGAAGTAATTTAGCTGTTTCACAGACGCTCTCAATCTTTGGTATTCTTCATGGAATGTGAATGAAAGTATACTAAAAATCAGATTGTATTAGTATTTGACACTTCTCACACTACTCTTAATTGTGAAATCAACATCACAAATAGGAAAATGCATCCATGAAATGAAAACATCTTCTGATTAATTTTTACTCTTGCCTCCTATCCAAAGCATTTTCTTTTCCTCTTCTCCAAACTCCATGAGGAATGTAAATGACTGGCATTCTTTTATCTGTTGCAGTCATGTCCAGTTTGAATTTCCAAATCAAACTTTGACAGAAGGATTTTATATAATATATCACAGGCAATGCCAGCGGAGATAAAATATATTCTAATCATTTTTAAAAGTACTAATTTTTTTTTTTTTTAATCTTCTTGGGACACTTGTGGTTTCATTTCATGTTCGTTCTGAACGATACTGTGTTCTTTGCTCTGGGCTAGCGACAAGATTTGCTGTTTTCTGTGATAATATTACAAGTGGGCTATTCCTCCCTGATAACCCACGACTGCAATACTAATAGGTTGATAATGACGGTTTAAACTTTACGCTTTTGTAGGCATTGTAGGCTTCACTCACCTTGTTCAAGTGGCTGGCTTTTAGTTGAAGTAGTTTTCATCTTGAGTGCCTCCCTAACAGACATGTCACAGCAGGAGCCTTTGTTAGTGTCTTGGTCACTGTCAGCCTGATCACTGTCCCCATGCCCGCTGTCCCTCAAGCTGGCTCTTTCTGGATCCTTGAACGTGGAGCTACTGAAGTATATATTTAAAAAAAAAAAAAAAGAAAGAAAGAAAGAAAGAAAAAAAGAGAGAGAGAGAGAGAGTTGTATTTACTTGTTCTAAGTTGAATTGTACTCTCTGGCAAGGCAATTTTGACAAGAATGCAAATGGGGAAGCCAAGAAAGTTATTTAATAGGCCTTACCTTTGAACAAACTGCTGCCTGCTGCCCATGTAATTGGGCTCTGCGGGAAAATTGTCTGTCTGTGAAAGAGAAGGAAAAAAATACGTATAGTTGTACACTGGACAAATCTCCTGCAGAGCAACAAGATTTCCTAGAGGAGAAATGATTAATAATTCAAAAATTCCCTTAATCTTCAGATTTGTACATTTTAATTAAATTGGAAAATGCTGGCATGTAATTATGTGCTCAGAACAATTAAATGATTCCGGTCCACAAATTACCTGCTAAAGTAAACAATGAGGCTCCAATAAGTGGCATTCTCTGTTAGTAACCTGACAGATGACACTGTTTATGCTTTTTCATTAGATAGATATTAAGACTGATGGTTATTGAAAATGAGAGAAAAAATTGCTTTTGCATATTAAAAAAGCGAACTATTCAATAATACGAATTTTTAATCATAATTACATCATCTACTGGGATTCTGAAGCTCTTACTGCTGTAATGCAGCTCTGTACACTGCTATATTACATTTGAATTGAAAAAAATAAACAAAAAAATCAAGAAAATTTATGGCTGATTAGCTGTGGGGTTTCTCAGATGCTACTGGAAAAATGCAAGTATGAAAATATTTGGATTTTCTCTCTTTAATTTTCATCAGTATTAATAGCTATGTCAGAATAATGAGAACCACACATGCAAGCAAGAACATTAAATGATCACTGTTGACAAGTAGTTTTTAAAAGAAGATACTTTCATTAAGCCTGTCGTGTATATTTTTAGCAGCATGAGCCAAGTAACTGTAGAAGCAGAAGTATTAAAAGGATCCAGACCAACATGGAGTCCTGCCAAAGGGAACTGAATTCCCCTTGTATCATTAGCTGAAGTTCTTTGGGAGAAAGAGAGACTGCATCATTCAGAAAACTCCGCATACTGTACATTCACGCACGTCACTTCTTCTTGCAGCTGACCTAGCGACAGAGCTTCTACTGTTTTCTGCATCACTTCACATCACACCACTATGCTTCGCAGCAGCTCCGGCTTTCGCAGCAGCATCCAGCGGATCAGTATCCGTAACACAGGCAGCACTCCATTAACGAAGCTGAGGGCCCAAGGTTTAGTGTCACATAGCAAGTGTTTACACAAGTCTGACTGATCTCTTAGATATTTGGGTTTCCCTGCCACTCCCCACACATTTTTTTATCTTTGTTTTGGTTTTATCAGTAGGAGAAATTAGAAATTATTCTCTCATGGTTGGAATATTTGAGCTTGGAAAAGAGGCAAAGAGTTTTATCCAAAATTTAAGTCACTGCTGTTTGCAACAGAAATTAGGCAGACACCTGTTACTCCCAAGGGACTTGTGAAATAGATGTGCTTGTATACCATGGACGTCTTTTGTGTTTTAGAGAAGGGATGGAAAATATAGAACCATCTTCCATTCAGCATGTATGTGAATGTACACCGTACTTTCTTCTAGTTTCTAAATCCTTTAGTTTAAAAAATGAGATTTTAACCCACATTATGTTCACATCCATCCTAGCTTTAGTATATGCAATTGTAAAAGTTCATCTTCACATTTAGTATGTATCAAGTCAGAAAAACAAACATCGAAAACAAGAAAAAAAAGGTGTAAAGATTAAGTATTTCAGCATTTTTATCTGTATCTCTCCAATGCAGCACATCATATTTTGGAAGCAGCTATAATTCTGGTCTTTCTTTTCTTCTCACAAGTTTTAAGCTACTATCTCTCTTTTGTGCAGCAAACCTACCTATATGCACTCATATACAATCATTATGACACTTACAGAGCCCCGCACTTATCAACCCAAATAAATATTTACACTTGCAGAAATCATGTCTGTTTTCTATGTCTAATATCTCGAATAGAGATATCCAGGAAAACTGACCTTATGCTTTTACTTACGTTAGACATCTGTCTCCTCCTAAACACAGCTGCTACCAGAATCAACAGTCCCATTTTTCATTATATTGGCAGTCAAAATGCCTGCTATAAACTGCCTTTTCAGCAATTCTCTGCCATTAAAAAAGTCAGACTTTTGCCCTGGAAATAGTTACAGCTCCTCCTTTTTGATGGTGCTAAGAACTTAACTATAAACTGGACTACTGTAAGAACCGGTCATACTTTTTGTCTCTGCTTTTTCATGGCAAAAAAGCATTTCACACATCCTGGATGAGCCAATACACAGATTTTAAAACAGAAGCTATGACCACATCTTAGCTGCTGAGAAATTCTGTATTTATGGTAATCATTAATGACCTTTAACTAGATAATAATTTTACCAGTTACCTTCATATTGTATTTTGCCGCAATACAACGAATTGGGTGCCATGTTGTAGCAAGCTCATTATTACAAAAGAACAAATGTAAGTACTTGATGATCATACACAGACACAGAGCTTGGAGTTGAATACTGTTCTTTCTGCTCTAAAAGCATTAGTCCTTCTATGAATTATGAAGGTATTATGCTTATGTTTGAGATGTAACAGCACTCTGAGATACAGGTAGCAAAGGGAGAACTGTTTCATGTATGAAAATATCTATTAAAAATTGTGATAATTCAAAAAGAATTTCATTTTAAGGCTTGGTAGTTTGGAGGAAACTTAGAAATTTAAACATCTGCTTCAGGACGGATGAGAGAGAGACAAATATCTAACATGTCTAACTCCCTTAAAACCTCTTTTTTTTTGTAATCCCAGTTGAAGAGAGAGGTCATATACTTAAAATTTTTACACTTTAACATTTATGGAAGTGATATTACACATTCCAGCTCATGCATTAATCATACTTCTTTACATTGCATAGCTGTAACTCTAAGAAATGAATGCTATTCTAAAAATCTCAAAAACCGCTTGTTCTTCTCTGGATATTCAGTCCTTTCTAGGACAACAAATCACCAAGCCTCTGGACCTTCAGTTTTAAGGTAGGTTGCAGTTCACCTGCAGAAAACCACTCTAAGCTAATCAGCTAAGATCCCTCAATGTGCTTTAGAGAAATACAAAATATCCCATTTGGTCATCTAGTGTTAGGTACATAATACTCCTGGGGAGTATTATAGCCATAGGGGAATCTAGACAACCAGCAAGATGTGCAAAAGCTAAAGCTAAGTAAGGTGCATCATGTCAGAAGTGAATTGCATGGAATTGCAGTCTCTTCATAAATAATCAAAAATTATCCAAATGCCAGCATCCTGAAGAATAAAGTAAAACAAACTCCACCCTCGCTCTCACCCTCCCCCCCAAAAAATCTCCAAGAACAATCCATCTCTAAAAGTCACCAGAGTTAAACAGTAAAGAAACATTTTCGATCTCTGTGATTCAAGGCTAAGGGCTGGTGTATCACTTAGGTCACCAGCTACCACAGCACAGGTTCTCCAGCAGCAGGACAAATGTTATCCAAAATTAAAACAAAAGCAGAAATGTCCACTTCCCCAGTTAGATACCAGAGAATTAAAGTCTTTGATGTCAACCTAACTGCCCAAAGCTGCCTTAGAGAAGTGGTCCTGGTTTTATGGCTCATTTTCACAGCTTAGTGGAACCAGCTTGTTTCCAGTGAGAGTATGATGTTAAACCATTCAACAGATATTCTTTTTTGACAGCTGCTACAACAGACCTTTACAAATACTTTCTTCTATCTGTTGTAATATGTGGCTCTAGATTAAATATGAAATTTTAGGAACACTGTCATTAGTGTAATGTTGCAAGAAAATGTCAGGATTTCTGTACACATATTTGATACAGCTTTCTCAGAAGATGAAGCTCATTTTAAAAAGCCATTTAAAAAGAGGTCAGAATGCATAGAAACCTTTCAAAAGCTGCCAAAATTTAAAAAGAAAGGGTTACTACCAGTCAGAAAATATCATACAGTTTGATTTTGTTACCTTTTACTTCAGTGAGTTGAGGAGAAGAAAAATAAAAGAAGAGGCAAATTAAACCTGTGCAAAACATAGTTTTCATAGAATCATAGAATGGTTTGGGTTGGAAGAGACCTTAAATATCATCTAGTTCCACATCCCCCCATCATGGGCAGGGATACCTTCCACTAGCTGAGGTTGCTCGAAGACCCATCCAGCTTGGTGTTGACCACCTCCAGGTATGTGACACCAATAACTTCTTGGGGCAACATGAGTTGGTTGGATTTACTGATATAGAATTTCAAATGCAACAATATAACTGCTAAAGTCTAATAATGGGACTTTGAAAATCACAACTGGCCAGTGTTTGCATGAAAAACACATAGGATATCTTTCCAAGTGCCATCAACTGTCTACAAAACCATTCATTCTATTAACCTGTCAGGGCTTGTATATTATGACCACACGAGGACCTAGATAAACTAAAATTGTTGCTAAGTATGTCTCTCACATGGTGTATTTGGAATACTGAGTTTTGTAGACTCAGAAATAAAACCATTCAAAAGTTTGAAAGTCAACCATTTAGCTTCTACTAATTAATTTTGGAATGGCTATGGTTTCCAAAAGTTTAATTTAGAGAAAGGAAAATGAAAAATTATAGCCAAGAACAGAGTATGAGAAACAAATTCTTCATAGGATCCATTAACCTTAAATAAACTCATAAGAAAAAAGAAAAAGTAAAAACGTCATCACTGGAAACAGTTTGAACCAGCCTGGGCCAAGCATTACACAATGAATTATGGAGAATATTTTTAGCAATGGGCTATATTCATCTCATCCTTTTTTTAGATTTTCATAAATTCATGTTCATAAGGTATATGTGTTTACTTCTGTTGAAATATTATGCTATTTTTATAAATATGAAGTTCTGCTGTGGGTCTGCACACACTATTTTTTTTTTTTTTTTAATTCAGGTTTAAAATTACAGCACCGTATTAATCAATCAGTTTTCAAGAATTCTACTATTGCCCAGTAAGAGAACAGCAGATGACTTAAAAAGGCTTCTGCTTTCAAGAATTCCTGCAAAAAGCAGACCGTCTCTTAAAAATTAGAGGTTCCTAGCTATTTTTTTTTCTTTTTATTTTTTAATAAAAATTTTTTTTGTATCACACTTTTGAAGATTTCTTGCCATATTTGGTGTATTCCATACTGTTTGAATAAAATTAGAGAATTTTTTTTTAAAGATTGTGAAATTCAAGAGGTCTGTGTAATAATTTTTTTTTTTAAATCAGTGGCCACAAAGAAAAAGAGTAAGTGAGAAAAAACAGATGAGGAGAGAGAAAGAAATTTAATATTTAAGTATTCTTGATAAATTATGCCCAGAAATAATTGTCATATAAGGGAAAGATGTACTCTAAAATACGAAAAAAAGGACTCAGACATGAATCAGATTTATGAATATTAGACAACTAGAATATTCATAATTTTTTCTCAGATTTACAACAAGAAGTATCATATTTTCTGAAATGATTTAATGCAACTCCATTTTATGCAGGTGTTCATACCTGGAACTATAATAAAGCGAAATGTCTTTCCTGAGTCTAACTTCTTTTTAATTAAACATTAAATGCAAAAATGAAATAAAACATCTCTCACCTTCATCAGACTGCCACTTAATACCTCACTCAAGCATCTTCTGTGCCTTTTCTTGAAAAGCTGAATTCCAAGTATTCACCCTTCCCCCATGAAACAAAGATCTTATATAATGGCAATCTCTTCTGGAGGCAAAAGAATTGTATTCTGCCAAATCGAGTTTTGAAAGAGCAGACAATTGTCTTCATTTTGTTAGGAACGGTGTGGGTTCAACATAGTGCAATTTTTCACAAAGACTTCTCAGTACAAGACTGCCAGTGAGTGTGTATACTTAGCCTGAAATAGGAGTTTTTGGTTTCACAAGATTTACTTCATTAAGAAAATTCATTATCCCAATAGCAAAAACAAACAACAGCAACAACAAAAACTGGCCATAAACCTCTTATAAGTTATTCTATCTTTTTCAAGGACAAAATTAAATAAGCTATTTTAAAAAATATTGTCCTACTATGTGGTCTCCACTCTACTCTCTTTGAAAATGTTTTTGAGATATAATTTTTATGACGTGTACATATTTGGGAAGTTTCACACTTGCTGCAAATGTGTATTTTGGTGTTAAAAGTCCTACAGCGTGTTTATGTGAATTTCTGACATATGTAGCATTCCTCAAAAGCACATTGAAAACACAGGCCAGTAAAAACAGTCAAATGCACAAGGCAATACCGTTCACGAAGCTGCTGTACTCTTTATTAAAGAGTGTTGGTTGGTGGCTCATGTTTTCTCTTTCTCATGAATGAGAAAAGCAAAACTGTGACAGGAACAGGTCCTGAGCTCTTCAGTCAATTGCACAGTGACTTCTGAAAAGGAAAGCTCTGAAAACAGACACTACCATCCTTTCCTGAAAGCAAAGGAATGAAGATCTCCCTGTATAAATGCCTAATCTGTGCACTGTTTTCTCTTACCAAGTACCATATTTGTTACCAAAATAAATTATTGTTGATTTATTGGCTAAGCTGTCATACTAAGGTAATGTAGATTATTTCGGTTGTTTGTACTACTGGCTTAATGAAACCAACTACTTCTTAAATTTTTACTAGAGTTTGTTCTGCAATGCACAAGACACAAAAGATGACAGAAACCTGGACTGCGGGAATTAAACACAGTGCAAGGATTAGAAATCACAAGGCCCAGACAGGGTTCTTCTCATCTCACTGATGGTTGCACCAAGTCGGAAGACTGAGGAAGCTAAAAAGGTCACTATAGAATGACGTATTTTTAAGTGATCCTGGTAAAAAAAAAAAAGTAGACCTGAATGACATTCAAGAGATGAGGTGAGACCAGACCCTGATCAGAATTTTTGATATGAAATAAAAGATTGAAGTATTTCAAGAATAAGTTTGTCTATTTGTCAGCAGGGAATCAGCTCAACAGAAGCCTTCAGCTCCTCTGCCAGTGCAGGATGTGTGTTTAACATCAGACTTCTCTCTCTAAGAAAGATGTGACAAAGAAAAACTATGGAAGCTGAACCCAAAACTTTCTCCTGCTGAAAAGGGAATCAAGATTTTCCGGACCAAACTCAAAATTGCTGGATTTTTTATAGCAGTTTCAGGTTTCTGAGCCTTATTTTATTTTTCACTGGAGAAACATGAAATGTAATGAAATTAGCATGATCTCAGAAGAAAATGTGGTAAGTTGTCAAATGAGATTAGGAAAAAGGAATTGTAATATGAGCTCTTAAATTGAACTACTTTTTGGAGGAGATGAAAGATAAGAATGTAGGAAGAGGTGCCAAACATCACAACACATAAAGAGCTCAAGCTGAAAGTACAATAGCACTATCACAGCATCAATAAATAAACATAATGAAATTCATGACACATTATTGCATTGCTCTGCACTGCCGCTATTCATTTAAAAATGATGAACACATTTAAAATAATTCACAACTTGTCAAATGCCTGAGAGCAGTGAGACTGGTGCTGTAGGAGGCATTCGTAAAGGTCTTACAAGAGAGCTTCATACAACTTATACCAAAAGTAAAGATGGAAGTATGGGAAGACAGAACAATAACTACACCTGAATCTGCTAATACAGTTGCATCCAATATATTTACACTGCTCACCAATGATATGTACTTACTGAAGCTACTCTGTCAATAAAAACCACATTAAGAACATTTTGAAAGAGCTTCCCTGTCAATTAGGCTGTAGATACATTCTATCGTTCCAGTTTTCCTGTCAATTTAATATATTGGATCATATTAAGAGTACTGGCTTGTCAATAAGGCAAATCCGAATCCTATTAATAGAGTTACAGTGCCAATATAATCGGCTTCCCATTTTTTGAGCTTCCCAGTGTTTGGGAAAGCTGTGAAACAGGATTATAAGGTTAGGTGACATACATCTGTCTCTATATTACATAAATATTTCAGGAATTGTATCCCGTTGTGTAAAGAAGCACATGTAATCACTTTTTTCCATTACAAAAACTTCAGGTGACACAATAGTATAATAGTTTGCCATTGCTGAGAAAGCACTGAATTATCCTCATTTATCACATTGTTTCCTGCTTTCACTAAGTAAAACTGCTATTTTATAAGACGGTCTACTTGTGTGCCACACATATGGAATGGCTAAGAGATGTGTGCACTTCACCCCACCCGCAAAAGATAATATCTGCTTCAGAAAATTAAAGGAAAGAGATAAAACACATTTTGGAAACAAAATACAAAGCACTCCACAGCTTCAATCTCTATTTAGCCCTTGTGCTGTGCTGTATAATCTTTGTGGAAATGAAATATGTAAGTATAATTCTAGTGTAACAGAAACCCCCAGAAATAATTAATAAGAGATATTAGTTCATGCATTTAAAAAATAGTAGAAGTTCAGCAAACCTTCTATTTAATAGAAGCCTTAATGAAGTTGAACATTAGTTGCTTTTAACTGCATTCAGTATGAAATAACTACTTTTACTGGATTAGCAGAACATACAACAGACCGTTAAACCTGATTATATTAAAAAAAAATAAAAAGAAAAAAGTAATTGCATTAAAATATACTGGGTATTCTCTTATCAAATTAACTCTCTAGGTCTGACTTGAAAATATGGATTTAAAAAACATGGCTCAAAAATAACAGTTAAAGGTCAATGAATCAAGCTGCCCATTATATTTTCTGGTAGCAGATGGGTGCAATGAAACCTAATGATTGAATTTGAAACGCTTTAATGCTCCTTTTATCTTTGGCTCCCACCATGTTGAGTCTACCTTAGTATTCCTAACAGATACTATGTTTACTGCATAACAGACTCAATTACAATTAGCTAACTAGAATGAAATCTGCACTTATCGCAATATCCAGCTTATTCTAAGAATATCATATCATGAACTCAAAATAACAATACACATAGGAGTGTATCTTTGATAGCATTTGTAGGTTGGGGTTTTTTTTTGATTTTTCATGTTAAATGTGAGGTCCAGAAATTAGAGGAAGAATTAAATCAAAATTAAAGGAAAAAATTTTAAAATACTGCCTTGAAATTTAAGGATATGATCAAAGCATTTGTTTAGAATTCAAAAGTGTTTAGAACCCTTTTTTCCCTCCATGAAAACAACTATATCTTTTCTGACCTTCCTTCTTTCTTTCCTTCCTTATTTTCTTTCCTTCTCTTTCTTTCTTTCTTTCTTTCTTTCTTTCTTTCTTTCTTTCTTTCTTTCTTTCTTTCTTTCTTTCTTTCTTTCTTTCTTTCTTTCTTTCTTTCTTTCTTTCTTTCTTTCTTTCTTTCTTTCTCATTCTACAGTGCAATTTTGATCTCCTGGCATTTTTTTTGAGACACATCCGAAAGCTCTTACTCAGCAGGAATTCCCAGTGAAGCCAGTAAGTGTAGTGAAATTTGTCCTATTCTTACCACTGCTTATTTCCTGTTTCTAAGAGCAACATAACCCAAGTGTTTTCTGAACAGATAAAAGCTTATAAACACTGCAGTACTGGGTGGTGGTGAAGGAGAAAAAATTATGGCCTTTTAATACTGTTAAACTGTTTTGTACTTATCATATTTAATAAGGAGAAAGCAGAGACACTGGATAATAAAATCTGTTAACTTTGTGTTAACATCTATCCAGTATGTTTACCTTTTTCTGTCCAACCCATACTCCCACTGAAGGCAACAATAAAACTCCCACAAGCCATGACCTGAGGTCCAGTGAAATCAATGGATGTTTTCAAACTGGTTTCAATAGCCCTTGGATCAGTCTGCTTACTTCAATTACCAGCTAAGCGAGTCTTTACATAGTGAGCTACATTCCCACAGATACATATGTTGTATGCTGAAGAAAGTTGCATTTAAACAGATTTGTAATGGCAGTGATGGGGAAAGGTGATTAGCTAGGCAGCAAACACTGTATGTGGCACAAAATTCCAGTTCTGTGTTTCTTCCCTACAGAGTGAAAGAAATTAGCAACAAAAATGGAGCAGGATTTGGTTCTGAAGCCACACTGCCTGCACAGAAAACACAAACAAAGAGGAACACTGAAGCTTTCTTCCTAGGTGACGATCAGAAAAAAGGGATAAATCTAGATCACCTCCTTTGCTTTAAAGCGGCCACCTTATCCCCTTTCTCTTTCTAAAATCCTCCACCAGAAAAGCCATGGTTCCCTTAAATTCCCTAGGAATTCAGAAGAAAATCACAGACGTTAAAACTTAAATTATAACTTTCTGTCTAATTTCTTATTTAGGTCATGCAACTCTTTATTTCAACTTTTTGTTAAAAATACCCAACAAGGTATTCTCTAAACATTTTGTGACAAGATACAAAGCCCTACTTTCACACAAATACCTTTGCATAATTATTTCCTCTAAGCACTAGGAAAAGACACACCACTAAATATGCTGCCAAAAAAATGGCTGAATTTATGACAGAATAGTAGATCATCCAGCTTTACAGACTCACACGGCCATGCAAGGAGATTTTCCACTGTAAAATGGTGATGAGTTGATTTATTATTTGTGACATAAGATAAATAATTTAGGCTTGCACAAACTGAGCAAGAGGTTCTGGCCCTAAATATATTTTAAATTCATAACAGTCATGTGTCTATGATGAGGTACCTCATAAAATGGAAAGTTTGATAAAATACACCATTACACCACGAGTATAGTAGCAGTGGTCAAGTAGATTTGGACAGAAAAAATAAGGCTTTTCTGATATAGGGCTGTGTGTATGCATCCACAACTCTGTCACCTCAGTGTTAACCTACTGCAATGTCTTCTGATAGGACTCTACATTAAACTGATTCAGAACAAACAAAACAAAATACAGCTACCTTTCTTTATAGGATCACCTCGTCTAGAACACAACACCCACTTATCTAAGGATTGCCACAGGTAACCTCTAACTTCATAGATATTTAAAGGCTGACTTTGACCTGTAAATTCTTAAGACTGGGAAAAAAATGTTCTGGATTGCCCTTCTCATTAGGGCTTGCCATATCAAGATTCTCAAATCAGATTTTTCTGTAAAAGTAAGAAGATCCATATAAGATATGGTTTCTGAAAAGATTACAGGATTAGATAAAGTCATCTTTCTGTTCCCAAGCAGTGTTAGTTTGTCAATATCTAGGACACTGCTGCAAGTTTCACCAGGGATAGAGTGACTGAACATGAATGCTAATATTTGACTGAGGGAGTGGTTAGAACACTGGGATTAAATTATGGACTTTCTCCCTATCTAATTAGCAGGATGCTCACCCAGTATGTGAGCACTTTTTTTTCAAAGTGGAATGCATTGAACATCAACTGAAGGATGCATATATATTTTACTTTTTAAAATTTTATTTATGATGTCTCAAAGAAAATAGTTAATGAAACCTTCTCTAAATAATGTCCACATCACAGAAGTCCCCAAGTTGACATTCAAAAGCATGTGTATGTGGAAGCCTCTTTCAAAGTGGGAAAAGAATTGAAAATACTCCTGGTGCACTGCAAGAAATTTCAAACAAAAGCTCATGCAAAAAGGAAAAAAAGTAACTTAATTAAGATTGTTCATACTACTCTTCCTGAATAGTCAAACCAGACCATGTGTAACACAGACTGATGCTGCTCCCTGCAGGTAGATCATGAGCCCACATGAAGCCACACCAACTTCCAACTTCACTGGAATTAAACATGGAGTTAGGTGCTTATCTGCAAAGAGTGATCTCCAGGAGCACAGCCTTTGAGTGCAATTCTTTTACTCATATGCCCTCAAAACTTGTTTTCAGGTAGAAAAACCCATTAGAAGATGAATTATTTCCATGGGAATTTGTTCATTTACATAATTACAGGCCATCTTAGTTTACTGGTGTTTCATGGCATTGTGCTATTGGGAATAAAATAAAAGCTATAAAATACTAAGGAACTACCATATTTTTCAGTTCACATGCAGCTTTATTAATGATAAATTCCTAAGAATGATTAAACTTTAGCTCTTTTGGTGTTTTTATTTAAATCTTTTGAGGCATGAAGCAATAAAATACAAAACACCCTTCTAAACTATGCTAAAATCGACAGCAAAATCATTCACTTTCCATGAAAATAAAATCCGTATCGTGCTCCTAGAATGCTGTGTGCCACACTTCAGCACAGGGACTTTACAAGGCAGTGGTATAGCATCCTATTCCTAAAGGTTTATAGCATTGTTTCTTCAACCTTAACCACAGGATAATAAACAGCACCAATATAATGATAGTCCAAGCTACCAGTAACCTTAAGAATGTGCAAGGAGTAGACTGGCAGGAATTAATCTGCCATTTTCATATATCTGCCCAAGGGAAGTATTGTAATTGCAAAAATTTACTCTTAGACTGCTGAGACTCATAGTAATTATGTTTCTTTTTTAATAGAAATAGCCACAGGTAGTAACAAATTGGGTTTTGAGATGGGGAACTGGGCATGCATTCTAACCCAAATTACTATGTAATTGTCTTTAATATAAAACACTATAGAAAATCCAAAACTTAAATCAGAACAAAAACTTTCCCTTAAACAAAATCTTCTCCTCCCATGGCTATTCAACATGTGTGACTATTTCTTCATTCACAGGTATCAGCAAGACCAGTATGACTGCAAGTAATTTATCTAAATATCTTTGCCATTCTTAACCAAAATTCCTGAAACTTACATTTTTTTAATAGAAACAGCTTCCTCTTACTTTACAAATAGGTCATAATCTAGAAATCCAGATACTCATTCCTAAGTTTCCTTTGCCAGTATCAGGGGATGAAGAAAAGACTATGAGTGGTCTACATATATTTTAAATGAACTGAAATTAAGGTTTTCTTCAAAATTTTGAGAGCCTGTTTGAAATAAATGAGACCAGGAAAGTACTTAAAATGAATTATTTCATGCTTGAAGGAATTATTATTTTGTTACCATCACATCTCTGCATTAACGAGAGGTATACTTTTGGGAAAGATCATGTATGTGGTGGCCCACGAATAAATAATAAAATAAATTGATACAGTTGCTTCTGCCCCTTCTAGTACTATAGCCTGTTAGACCTGAAAAGAAGCTACATGTAGTTTAAATAGACAAAATACATGTACAGATTTAGACAAAATGAAGACTGTATATTGAAAGAAAAAACAGAAAAATCTTGTTTTCACCTCCTTTTCACCCAACAGCTACAGAGCTGACTGATATATTTCTTGCCTTGGAGCTATGAGATGCAAATTATCATGTGTTTTTAATAACTAATGCAGTCCATGGAATCAGTTAAGTGCGGTTTCTTTTCACATGTTGCATGACTTATACCTCCTTTTAATCATCACTCTCAGTCCTGAAGTTTGATAGCAGGATTCCATCATTAAGTGGAAAATGAGGTCCTTCCTCACCTATACTCTTGCCTCAGGAAAAAAATGACAACTTTATTTGTCTGTAAACTTGTTGCTTTCTAGTTTGCAGCAAAAGGTGCAGGTTGACAGCATCTTCCAAAACACTGCTGCACAGCTCTGTACAGATCATACACAATATTAAAAAAAGTTAGACACACATTGCTCACTAATAATGCCTTTTATCCATCTAGATGGTTCTTTTAATTCCATTCTGCTCTCTTTTTTGTGTATATCCACATATGGTTTCGTACACACAGTTATGTTATCTGGCCTGTATCCTAGAAACATAATGGTTTCTAAGGCTTCGTGGTTGTCATTTTAAAAAGGCTTTTAATTCCATTATTTCCCAAGCACTCTAAATTCCACTATATTCTTATTGACATTTGATCCACGGAAACGATGAAGAGATCACAAAAGAACACACTTGGTACTTTACAGCTGTGGCTGGATAATCTGGCTCATGATCATCAAAGCAGGATTGTTTTTATGATCTTCAAATCTGCATATCAAATTACTCAAGTCTCTGCGAGAAAGCAAGACATCAGGACTGTCTCAACAGAATACGAGAAAATGTAGTTGGAGGCTAAGTGAAATGAACAGCTTTTGCAGCTTTGCAGTGATCTTAAAGCAAAGGAGAGAAGCAACAGGGAGCAGTTCAGATAGCACAGACTAACAGATTCTGGGCTGAATTCTGCACATGCTTATGCACATCAGCCACTCCTGTAAATCATCTATTTAATTAGATGGTTCTATTGACCTAAGTTAAAATGATCACCGATAAAATTTTAAGGATCCTGCCCTGAAAAAAATAATATTAATTTAGATAAACATATATATGTATATTTCCCCAGGCCTCAAAATTACTTATGCACTGACTAAGGATATGCTTTTTTCTAGATTTGCACAAAAAGAGCACTTTTGACTCTGCTGGTAGACACTCAAGTGCTGAAACTGAGGTACATTGTTAAAACAATGTTCTTTCCTTTGTTACCTTTAAAATTTTATAGAATTTAAGTATTTTCATTAAGAATTAATGAACATTTGTTTAGCCCACTTCAGCTTACCTTTTTTTTTTAAACTGACTTGTAGCTAAACAATCATAAGTGGTTGCTTAGCAATCAGAAAAGAGTGAGACAGAAATATAGTAAGTAAAGAAACTGACTGACATGTTCTCTGTTTGAATCATGGTATTCAGTAAAAACAACAGAATAACACCTAGAGAAGTTTAAAACAAAATTCTCTTAATAAAAGAATACAAAAAAAACTGTCTTTAGGAACAAATTATGCATTTAAAAGCTACAAATTGTGATTCACATGTCTGTCGCTATAAAAAATTCCTGTAGCTATTATTAAAAATACATTAAAATCCTTCAAATGTTCATGAAACCATTATTTACCTTTTGTTTTAATTCAATTGTCAACTGTGCTTCCAATGATTTTAAAAACAGTATATATCTACAAAGCAAGCAAGAGTTTACAGCTTTGAAGACTTGAAATTGATTTTTAATGCACCAGCTTTCAAACACTACAAAGGCTGCTCTCTGCTGATAAAGACAGTAAACAAGAAATTGTCCTTTAAATGTTCCCTTTAATGTTTTTCTTTAATTAAAAATCAATCAAAAAACATTTCCACATAAAAAAATTTAAAATTAAGACATTAAAAAATGCTTTATGTTTTTGACACACAAATGCATTCAAAGAATAAAAACTTATGAGGTTACTTTTGTTTACTTGCTTTAGTTTAGACTTTTTTTGCACTGTAAACATTGTTAATCAAAAAATAAAAGCATGTAAAAGTAGTTTATCACAGCTCTTTTTATAAAGTGGAAATGTTAAAAATATGATGAAATTAAAACAGAAATTATAAAAGTACTAAAGTAAAATACTTTTTAAATACCTTTAGGTTATTTTAATATATTCCTATCCTCTAATCAGACCAAAGCTTATTTATGTAGATTAGTTACATATAGACCCTTATTTATCTAACCTGTATTTATTCTTTGATCACAAAGCTTGTTAACTTAAATGGTCTTTTATTGTTATCATTCGTTTTCCCATAATTATGCGGTTTAACTCCCTGATTTTTTTTTTTAATAAATATATGCACACGCACCAATCATATTCAACAGTGTTATGCTGGATGTCCAATGAACTGTGAGAGCCATTTCAATACAATAAAACTGTCTGGAAGTGTTCCAGGGCAAGGAGTGGAAATACGAGTAATCCCAGTGTCACAAGAACTAGTACAGGCGATACACACGTGTCAGACATACATCAGTAGATGGTCTGAACCACTCTCTGAAAATAATTCTGCATGACTATCACCGCAAGAACCTACAATGCATCGATTAGGGGCCCCACCCACACAGCTGAAATTATGCATTTGGACCTCATGACAAGACTTTTCCCTTCCCCTTTGGAGTTCTCCTTTGGCAGGCCATGGAGACTGCAACACAAAGCCACCCAGCAGGGACCAGGATGAGATTAGGAACTTTTCTGTTATGGGTTAAAGCATTTTATGAATGCGAGAAACTCTGATCTGATACATATGCCACAAAGCCGGTAGAAAGGTCCGTGCCTAAAATCAAATATCTTAATTTGAAGGACTTAACCTGCCTAGATTGCTCATAGTTTATTAAATTGAAAATAGACCAGTATGGAACTGTTTGACTTGAGTGCTGGAAAAGGAGATATCCCCTCACTGAACCAAAGTGAGATACAAATTGATCTTTATGCTGTTCCTCAGTATAAATAACACTAATAATTGGCTGAAACTATGCAGTTATGTCTTTATATGTGGAGGGACTCCTGAATTTTGAAGACAAAAAAAAAAGAGATCTCTTCTCATGTCAAGCAAGTGGATGAATTGATCTGCTATCCTTTCTGTAGAGGTAATACCACTACCGAGTGGAAGCAAACCAGTAGGACAAAGAGATGATACCTGTGTGACCTTATTAAGAAGGAAATGTAGCAGCAGCCTTTGGGATTTAGATAGAAAATATATGACTACTCAAGAAGGTTATTTAAAGCACTGCCTAATATTCTAATTAACAGGGACATTTGTAAGAATTTGCTTGTTCTTGAATGTAGTACATAATACTGAGTATTTAATCCAAAATGTGTAATAATTTACTTTTTTAGGTTCTCGTACGATTTACAGTAATTAATCCAGAATCTTCTTCTGTTAAAAAAGAAAAATACATGTCTACAGCAGACTGAAAAACATAAGTTTCACTATGACAAATAGATTAGTAGAGCTTAGAATGCACCCTGGCTAAGACTTGTGGCAGCTGCACATTACTCTGTTTCTTCTCATCAACAAAAGCAGTGACTAGTTAATATCCTTGATGCCCCCTTAAAAACTTAAAAAATAAAACACTTAAACTCAGGGAACTTTTTTTCCCAGTCATTTTGCCACTCTTCCTAGTACCTTTTTCTATTTCTTTTCTTTTTCCTCTTTTTTCTGTTAAGGCAAGAGCCTGCAGTCCCCTGAGAGTTTTACTTGTTTCCTGTATTTTTGAACCCTTTAGCATTAATTTTAGCACTTCTCTTACAGCTGAAGTAGCCATACAATTGAAAGCATGAAGCTCTTAGGCTATCTGCTGCAAAAATTTGTCCCAACTGCTCTACACTGACCTTTTGGCATCAAAGGATTGCTTCTATATTTCAAAGATGAAAACAGAGCTGTGTTTCTGCTCTGGTCAACAAACCATTGTTTAAGTTCTCATCACTGATTTTTTTTTACCTATTGGAAAATTTTAATACTAGTGTCAAAATGTCTTTTCTCCATACATGGCAGGTACTCCTCAGGCTTGAAGAAGTATCTGAAGATCTCTGCCGTGCAACACATATGTTTTCTTCAGAATAAAAGCCAAACCAACCCTCCCCAAAAAAAATCCCATACACATCCACTTTTTGTATGTAGAATGAGCGCCTTGCATGGCAAAACCTAAAACTAATTTAACTTGACATTTTAAACTTTTGTAGAAACAGCAAAAGAAAGAAAAATTAGGCATGATATTTAAAATCATATATGTAATTATCAGCTGGTATGTTAATGCTTCCTGGGGAGGAAGGTAGTGAAGAGAAAGAAAAAAATGCTGGGGAAAAAAGACAAAAAAAAATACTATTTTTTTAAAAACAAAATCCCACCTGGTTTGCACCCAGATGTTGTGACTTGGGGGGAATTTTTCATAATGACACTTTTGTCTTATCAGAGAAACCAGATTGTATCTATGTTTTCTTACTACCAAGTAATATTTGTGATTATTTCACACATGCCTATTGATAATTTTCCATGTAACAATACTTGCTGAGCTTTAACAATAATTCTGTATTATTCACAGTTTCAAAAATATATGAAAACATGTGGTAACATATATTCAGCAATTTTTTCAGTGGAGTATTGATTTCTTTTCAGCTGTACATATGATTATGCTGGGTTAACCATTGGACTTGATCATCCTAAAGGTATTTCCTAACCTAAACCATTCTATGATTCTGTGTTACAATTCACATATTAGTTACAAAAAACATCTAAATTCCAGTCTCCTTAATTGTTTGTAAAGATGCTGTAAGAAAAAAAATCACAAAAACCTCATCTTAAAATGGAGGGCCCAATTATACTATTCTTAGCTGCATTCCGTAGAGGTCTTAGTCACAATTCACTCTTGAACGACTAAGATCGTTTATGGAAGTAAAAATTACGCTATTGACTGAATTATGAGTAAGAACAGGCCTTTTCATCAACATGGGTAAGGATAATAGAGACCTGACAAAATAAGTTGTTGAAAGATAAATCTTCAAAGGATTTATCAGTCATTGCCATTGCACTGGTAAGCCCAAATTTGTAGGGATCTTCCTACCTAAATTTAGGTAGTGACAGTAAACACAAAGAGGTAGAAAGCTCAGACAACTTTAAAAGCAGTTCAGAGCTGTGACAGTCAATCTTGCATAACTTGTTTCATGCTTTTATAAAACAAGTTCTACATAGATATTATTATTCTTAATTTTTTGTTGACAAGAATTTCTCTGTTCTGGAAAGACTGCTTTCTTTTTCATAAAATCTATATTCCACTTTAGACTCTTAAATTCTTTTTCTCTATTATTTTTATTGTTCTCTATTACAGCACTTCATCTTGGAAAGTTCTTTAGATTTCATATGGACCTATATATCAAGAATGATCCTTTTTAAATAATAGTGCTATAAATATCACCAGTAAGGAACTCAACATCAAGATCAGAACAGATGTAACACAAAAAAGGAGTTCAGTTCTGCTTCCTATGTCTATTTCGGCAGCCAGTGCAGATGCCACAGTGAGTGGTGTGTTGCAAGATCTGATCCTAAAATATATGTGTTTTGTGTCAAGATGCAGTGCATCTCGACAAAAAAAAAAATAAATAAAGCTTCATGAAAGCGTAGGAAAGGTTTTGTCCTAAAATTCTTGCATAGCCAACTCTGGGGCAGATTTCATCCAGTGAATAAAACTAAAGCTGCAGAACAATGTAACACAAAACCAGACTTCACATGAAACGGCACACTAAATTGTATTTACACAATGCAAGCATTCAAAGGAGTTATTTTGCAAGACATCTAGCCTTGTAAAACACTGTTAAAGCTACCATAATGAAACCTAGGCAGGTAGTTCAAAAGTTTCATCTCACAATTTAGTGTCTTTAGATACAGCCCTAGAATATGCAGCTGTGAATCTTTGGAACATATAGAGTACAAACCTGCAAACTTGCAAATGTTTAGAAACGCTCTAGTATCCTCTTGATGCAAAATGTTACCTTGTACTAGTTCTAGTGAAAAGAGAGAATAATATTCCTCATTTGAAGTAGGAGATATAAAAAATAAAAAATTTCTATCTCTGGTTTCAGAAAGGAATTTAAATCACTGAGGATGAGAGCAACTTCTGTGACGAAAGCTGCTTCTCCTTACCTGCAGCAGCTGCAGGTTTCTTTTTGCAATCTTGAAATTTCTGAGCAGAAGTTTCTCAAAGTATGAAATAGCACATTTAAAGATAGAGCAGCACTAATATGGTTCATGTTTTCTTACTTCCTTTGAAGACTCTGTCTTCTTAGGTACTACTAGACACCTGGTGATGAAGCTGCACTGGGACTCGACATTAATCTATTGACACATCATAAACATCGTGTGCCTGAAGTATTAAGACTGATCTGTACTTTATCTTAAAATGCTGCAGGAGTGCGTGGTACAGCAGATACAGCAATTCCCAGCTTGAGAGCTTCTTTCAGCACAGTCATTCATTTTTAGCTGTTGTTTAACAAAAGCTGTGACCACCACTTTCTTTATTCACACCCACCTCATTCCTGATCTATTTACAAAACTCCCCAAGTTGCACCACAAGTATAGCAATAAATAATCTCTAGGATGATCAACACTACTTGCATATTGGAGATAGTTTTCTACACTACTGTTATGTCACTTTGAGGAACCTATTTCCAGAACCTACTTGTGTACCGAAAATATTTGTTTTCCTTTATCCATCCACTCTTACCTACTGGAAACCTGCAAGAAGAAGTTGTGACTTGTTCACACAGGGAAAAGCAAACTGACTAACTCAGAATTTGGGTAGAAGAGATACACATGTATGTATGTTTGTACTTTTTTTTTTTTTTTATGATGTCTGCACTTCAAAATAAAGCAAAATTCTCTTTCTTTTAGTCAGGTGAGTAGGTCACCAGTATGAGATGAACAGAATTTTTCCAGTAGTCTTTAAGGTCTAGAGTGAACAGAAATCTTTTTTCAGCCATGTCGAGTTTCCATTTTCTCCTGCTTTCCTTCTCCCCAGTAAAAATCAATAGTTTGGACCTTAAGTGATTCACAGGTCACATGGACTTTTGACTCTGGCAATGAGAATTGTACAGCACTGCCCTATATTTAAATATTTTTAACAGACTTTTGTTTGAAAGTATGGTTTCTAAAGTATGTTTAGAAAATGATGGCTGAAGTTAAGAACAATGAAACATGCTAAAGTGTAGATGCGTAACTTCCCAGTATGTTACTAAACACTGTTCTTAATACACATCAATCTCAGGTGCACATCAAATCACAAATGGCCAATTTTCAGAGTGCCTTAAGCACTTACGAGTCTCTTGCACCAATAAAAGCTGGTTATACAGAATCCTTGTCTGTCCATCCAAAATTTTATACATATATATACATATATGTATGTATATATGTATGTATGTATGCATGTTTAAATTATTTAATTTTTATGGTACTGAAGAAGCTCATTGATTCATATATAAGTAACACATGCAACCGTGGTACACAGGTGGATGCTACAAAGTACTGAGCAAGCACACAAGTTGTCAAATTGCGTGATTAGTGTGTAACAGAAGTCACTTAAAGAGAGGCAAGATTACACCACTCTTACCCATATCAGGAAGTATTTCATTCAACTGCTGGTCCTTTTGGGTCAGTCTGAAACCCCTAGTCACTAAATGACACTTTACTCCACAGGTATTTGTTGATGTAAATTGGGCTATCTGTAGAGTAAAATACTATTCATGAGAAATAAGGGAACCATAAGGCCCATTGACTTCACTAGGTCTTACTAGTAAGAAAAAGGGAAAAAAAAATATTATGCACTCCTAATAAGAGTGAGAAAATTTGGATCTTGCTGAGAAAGAAATTATTTATTTGCTATTAAATATTTATAGAATCAATTGGATGTACTAAGTAATAATATAATATTTAGCATATATATACATCTCCATAGATATATAGTATGTACATATATATATATATATCAAGTTTTAATAACAGGTTCCTGTTAGAGAGAATTGTGCCATTAAACAGTTGCTGAGAAAATGAGAACGAAGAAATGCAGTTCCATTGTATGAATTACATAGTATGAGATTATCGTGTTTCAAATATATATCTGTAAAATCTAATGGGAACATTTGTTAGAGAACCCTTGCACAGTTGTTTACCTTCGCCGTACTGAGGTAATGAAGAAAACTGCTTAACTGGATTGACTAACTAAAAGAGATGACAAAGCAGCTGGATTTTGTTTCTTTTTTTTTTTTTTTTTTTGCCATTGCCTACACTTTTGATTCCTAACTGTGTAATTTACATATGCACACACAGGTTTCTTGGAGTGATTAAGGATATAGTAGATCCAGAGAGAGGGCTGATCCCTTACTATTTCTCCTTAAGTCTGCAGTTTAAATTTTACATGAGGCAGAAGTACAGGACCAGACATAAAGCAGTGCCTACATTCTAAATGCAAATTTTATATAAAATTTACTCCAGGGATGTGGAGATGGAGAATACAAAATGTATTTTAGTAATGCAAAAGTACAGTGAAGAGGATCAATTTTCCCCTCTAGCTACTTTAAATCTGAGCCTTTTCTAAATAGAAACCAACTACACTCTTTCATACTGTGTCTGTTTTGGCACTACAACTACAAAATATAGTATCAATAAGTCTGTTTGAACAGGTTCATTAGGTAAAACTGAATGTTTTCTAATCTACTGACTAGACCATCCAAACATCTGAAACACTCTGTGCAGATATTGAGGGAAAACAAAACCAGTTTAGATATACAAGTATGTGTTATGAGGAGTTTCAGTTAACATTTTCCATAGCTGTCATAATGAAAACTCTTATAGAAACCACAACACACTCTTTTAAGTGAGGAAATTCCTCTTTTAGCTTTATATAGATTTCAGGAAAAAAAAAAAATCATGATTGGTCTTATACACTGAACACTGTAAAAAAGAAGGAATCATATTTTCCATAGGGATTTTACACTACAATCGAAACTTTACTATTCAGTAGCATCAATACATTAATTAATTGCTTTATATAGACATTACATGGTTGTAGGAAAGTATAATTTTCTGTCTTTTAGTAACTATTACACTTGTCAGTAGGAAAAATATGTGGAGTGGTTTTTTTTTAACTTTCTGACAACTCGACTTTACAGTAAAAAAAAAAAGTTGACATTACTTAAACAAGTGTCATGGAAAGTTATTTGTTTTTTAAAGCATGAATAATAAATCAAATTATCTCTGGTTGTGCCCTAACCTAAACTCTTTCCTAAAGTGTCACTTTTTGTTAAAATCAATTTCAGATTTTAAGTATTGCTCCACTCACCTAATTGATAGCAACACAAATTCGTGATAGGCATAAAATGAAATTGTTTCTGTGACACAACTCAATAGTCGCTTGAGGATTAGTTTACAATGACCTTGTACAGGCAGCTTTTTTTTTTCTTTTTTTTTTTTTTTTTTTTTTTTTTTTTTTTTTTTTTTTTTTTTTTTTTTTTTCCCCCTTTTTTAAATTTCCTTTTTTANTTTTTTTTTTCTTTTTTTTTTTTTTTTTTCCCCCAGTTATAAATGTTCCATTTACAGGTCATTGGTTACTTGAATTTTGGTTCTTTAAACTGCCAATTACCAATGGCCATTTCTACCCAGTTTGAAATATTAGACACAGCTGGCAACTAGAACATTTGGTGTTCACAGATCACAGGGTATGGTAACTCCAAGGTATTATGAATCTTCTTTAGGTACATCAAGTGACTACAGTGCAACTTCTTTCCCACTAGCTGCATACACAAAATGAGTCTGTGTCACTTCTGATACACTCAGCTCATTCCCCTATGACTCAGAACAGCATATTAGGAGAACCACAGGATAAAACAGATATGACATTTCAAATATATTTAATAGTCATTATCCAGAGCCTGCTTTCAATTCGAACGTTAAAAATCACTTTGGAACATACCTGTAGTGTTTGAACATTAAGCTGCATTAATCATGAAGTAATACTTTAAATTAAATCAACTGGAGCCAATTTCTGCCCTCACCTTCACTCTGCAAGTTCACTGCTCTGAAATAAATCTTCTGAGTTTGGACTTTAAACTACCTGCTAAAAATTAAGTCATTCTTTGATTAGTACCCTATATCCAATGGTCCAAATTCTGCCATTTCTCACATTCACAAAAGTCAGTAGAGGACAGTGTGGATATAACTGGCAGCAGAATGCAGCCCAGCTATAATTTCTAAATGAGCTTCGGTAGAAGACAGAGTGTGTAAGTCTTTCACTATAAAGCAATTAACAATGTTGACTCAGGCTACTGGAAATCTGACTAGTTGTTTTTCTAGTTTATGACAGAATGTGAGTTTTGTTAACATTTGGGGGTAGGAGGGAATCACCACATACATTTTCTTTCTATTCAACTAAGCAGAATTTTCAGCACTGAAAGTTTAGTTGTTTATGGGGAGAGGAGGAGGCAATGGGGCCCCAATGATACTGTCAAAAAATATATATTTATGGATATATATTCTAAAGGAGGAAATTAAAAAAATTTAAAACATACGTCTTGGAAAGATAGCTCATACTTATATACAAGATTGGAGGGCTATAATACACTGTTGCAATAGATGTCCTCAGTGTGCAGTTTCTTCCCTGTCCTGTTAGATACTGAAGGTGATATGACCGCTTTAGAAATGCCCTCCCTCTTCTCCACCCCAAACCAAAGAGAAGTGAAACCTGTGGAAGTGCCCACCTCTGTCTGCCAGTCTTCTGGGGAAATGCCCCAGCATACCTCAAATGTACTGAACTCCTGCCCACACTCTCACATGCACCTCTTTGGCACTGCAGTAACTCTGTCTGTGTTTCAATGGGCATTTTCTTTTGAATCACACGGGAAACATCAATGTGACATCAGAACCAGACCCACCAGATACGGTCTGGTTCCACTTTCATTAAGTCCACCTCTCTTTAGTGACTTGTGTTGGTCCCTTCAGCGGTGCCTTACAGCAGATTTCACTGCAGACAAACGGGAAAGTTAAACCAGTGTCTAAAGTGAGGTCCAGGGTATTCTAAAAGTCTCCTACCTGAATTATGGACATCCGGCTCGGGGGAGCCTCGCTGGCGTTAGTCCCTTGCCCTGTGAAGCTGGTGTGGCAGCCCACATGTCCCTGGGGTACAGTCAGGTTGTTGGAGGCGGGCTTCAGGTACATCACCTCAGACCTGGGAGAGCTGAGGGGCAGGCGGGTCTGGTAGTCAAAGTACATGGGTGAGGTGGCCAGGGATGGGCTGCTCACCACGTTCATGACATTGAGGGGACCCCGGCTGTCCTCGCCCTCACTGGGCACCAGCATAATGTCATTCTTGCTGATCTTCTTCTTCTTGCCCTTGCCCCCTCCACTGCCACTGCCTCCTCCTCCCCCGCCACTGCCTCCCCCTCCTCCCAGCTGAGGGTGGCTATACTCGGCAATGCGACAATTATAGGTGCGGATCTCCTTGTTCTCTCGCTTGCACTTCACAGCAATAGTGATCATGGCAGCCAGCAAGATGATGGAGACAGTGCTCAGTGTCACAATCAGTGGCAGAGACAAGTCCCAGTGTGGCCTCCGATGCTGCTCGCCATTCACCTGTGGCTCGCCAGCCTCGGGCAGGGGCCCCGCCAAGGCCCTGACTATGAGCTTGGCCACTGCAGAGAGGCTGGGCTTGCCATGGTCACTGACTTTTACCACCAGTTCAGCCACAGGGCTGAGCTCCTCCCAGTAGGGGTGCAAGGTGCGTATCTCACCACTAGTGGGGTCCATCTCAAAGAGGTGCTCCTCATTGCCTTCCACAATCTCATATGTGAGGCGCCCACTCTCCCCAAAGTCACTGTCCAGGGCGCGGACGGTGCCCACAGGGTAGCCCACCCCAGCATTGCGTGGCACCTGCAGCTCAGCAGTGTCATTGATGAGGGCAGGCAGGACGATGAGGGGAGCGTTATCGTTGACATCGAGCACGGTGACACGCACTGTGGCATTGCTTTCACGGTGGGGTGAACCCGAGTCTTTGGCCAGCACACGGAACTCAAAGTGCTTTGTCTGCTCATAATTGAAGCTCCTCAGGGCATAGATAGCACCATTTGTGGGGTTGACAGAGACATAGGTGTAGATGGAGACATCTCCCACGTGCCCAGGCAGAATGGAGTAAGACACTGTCCCATTTTGGCCCAGGTCAGGGTCCTGGGCCAAGACTGAGCCCAAGTACTCTCCAGGGATATTGTTCTCAGGCACCTGTAACACATAAAGATTCTTGCTGAAGCGGGGTGGGTTGTCGTTCTCATCAAGGATCCGGACAGAAAATGACTTGGTGGAGTTAAGTGGGGGATTGCCCCCATCACGTGCCACAATGGTCACATTGTACTCATCCTGTGCCTCACGGTCCAGGGGTCGGTCAGTGACCACAGTGTAGAAGTTGTCATAGTTCTCCTCCAGGGTGAAAGGAACGGCACCGGGCCCGCCGCCACCGCCCAGCACCCGACATTGGAGCTGCCCGTTCTTGCCTGAGTCACGGTCGGTGACCCGCACCAGGGCAATGACAGTGCCTGGTGGGGCAGCTTCACTCAGAGCTCCCTGGCGAACGGAGACAAAGCCAATGGTGGGAGCATTGTCATTACGGTCGATGAGGCGGACAGTGACCTTGCAGTGAGCAGGGATGGGATTGGGCCCCAGGTCCCGAGCTTGGACATCAATCTCAATGAGGCCACTCTCCTCATAGTCCAGGTTGCCCTTGACACGGATGAGGCCGCTCTGTGGGTCAATGCTAAACAGGTCACGGACACGCTCTGGTGCATAGCCACT
Organism: Struthidea cinerea; assembly: GCA_013397865.1. Taxonomy (NCBI): domain Eukaryota; kingdom Metazoa; phylum Chordata; class Aves; order Passeriformes; family Corcoracidae; genus Struthidea; species Struthidea cinerea. The sequence goes on along the minus strand of VZTI01003755.1, from coordinate 4,032,477 downwards.
GAAGGAGTAGAGCACCTCTCCATTGGTACCCTCATCGGCATCAGTGGCATTGAGGTCGATGACAGCTGTGCCTAGTGGTGCATTCTCTGGCAGCTCTACCACGTAGGAGGCTGCCTCAAAGATGGGGCTGTTGTCATTGGAGTCAATGAGGCGCACATTGATCTGCACCGTGCCTGAGCGTGGTGGGTCGCCGCCGTCCAGTGCTGTCAGCACCAGGGTATGGTGACTCTGCTCCTCACGGTCTAATGGCTTTTGGATGACCAGCTCCGGAAACTTTGTGCCATCACCACGGGACTTCACATCGAGGGAGAAGAGGCCGTAGTCATCACGAGTGAGCAGGTAGGTGCGCAAACCGTTGTCCCCAGCGTCTGGGTCGTGGGCGCTGGTGAGGGGGAAGCGGGTGCCTGGCGCAGCATTTTCAGAGATGTCCATGTCCACTTGGTCAGAGGGGAATGATGGTGCATTGTCGTTCAGGTCCTGAATCTCCACTTTGATCATGCAGATCTCCTGGTCGTTGGCGAACACCTCGAGGGACAGCTGGCACTTGGCGCTGCGCCGGCACAGCGCCTCACGGTCAATGCGCTGCTTGGTGTAGAGCAGCCCGCTTTCCCCGTCCACGTCCAAGAGGTGCGGGGCTGAATTCTCCAGCACCCGGAAGGTGGACTTGGGGCCGCGGCCGCCGCCGGGGCCGCCACCGGGAACGCCACGCTCCGCCGGCAGCATCCCGCCTCCCGCCGCGCCTGCCGCCAGCCGCGCATCGCGCCCGATGTTCCCGATGACCGTGCCCGCTCCCTGCTCCTCCGGCACCGAGTAATTCAGGTTCTTCAGCGACAGGGCGGGAGCCCAGAGGAAGAAGAAGCAACAAATGGAAAGGTACATCCCCGAGCAGGGGTGGGGGCGGCAGGAGTAGCAGCGGCGACCAGGGTTGTCCCCGTCTTCTTTGCCTCCTGCTCGGGGGTTGTTCTTCCTCCTCTGACGGCTCTTTTTTACCTTCCTTTTTGGTTTTGTTTTTTTTTCCTTCTCTTTCCCCACCCCTATATTTCAAGTTCCTGAACCTGTTGCTCTAAAACATCTGCAGAGACACAGGATGAGAGGCAGCAAATAGACCATGTAGCTCAGAGGGAGGGAGCAACAGGGGGGGTCTGGGGGAGGGGAGGGAGTAGCTTCAGCAGCGTTTCAGCAAGAGCTTGCCGTGCTTGCAGTCCCCTCGCAGTTGACTTCGTCTGTCCAACTTCGGCAGTGGGAGGGTTTCAAAAATCAGAAAATTTGCAGAAAATCAGATCTTCTCCGGGCAGGCGAGGTGCTCCCGCTCCTTGAATCCCCGCAGACGTACAAAGAATAATAAAAATAATAACAATAATAAAAAAATCGGCGGCAGTGGCTGTTTTTCTAAAAACGATCAAAAATATTTTTTTAAATATATGTATTTATATATACATAGGAAAAGAGGGTGGTCACAGGTCTGTAGCAGAGGTAAAAAAGATTATTTGCTACTCATCGCTTGTGATGCGATTGATGGAGTGGAGGGGTAGGAGAGAGACAGAAGGGAAAAAGTCTCAGCTTGTTGTTGAAGCCCTCTTCCTGTGCAGCGAGCGGCAGTGAAATGTCTGATTGCACCGCGGGGCTGTTGGTTTTCAGGGAGTGTTTTGCTGCATTTAGAGATCTAATCTTGCATTGCTTGCGGCGGAGAGCTGCATCTCGCTGCCGTCGGTATTTCCCCCCTCTCTGTCTCGTACACCCTGGGTCACTGTTTCCTTCCCGAATCAGAGGGAGAGGGAATGAGGATTGCAGGGGAAGAGGGGAAAACAAAACACATTAAAAAAAAAAAAAACAAAAACCAAACCACCCCCCAGCAAAAACTAGTCTCCGGATTTGTAGCTTCCTCTCTCTCCCTCTACTACCAGCCTCCCACTCGTCCTTTTGGGGTGAATAAATTAAGAAACCCACCAGTTGACCTTCATCATTAGCAGTAAATATAAATTTTGAGAGAAAGCTCAGACCGTGCTCAATCAGCAGCACACTTGGGTTTCTTTAAGACAGGCCAGTAGCCGCCGCCACCACCACATCCTTTCTCTCCGTGTATCTATGCGTGTGTGCGTATGCGTGTCTGAGGAGCTGCACTTTTCTCGGTGCAATATATTTCCAGTTTGCTTTTCTCTCCAGCTGAGAAGAAAGCAACAGGCAACCCGTGGCTGGACGCATAGATTGAAAAAAAA